>JARHVA010000166.1:5205000-5660000 GCA_037957365.1 Torreya grandis | reverse complement strand
TATATCTTTTTAGGGGATTTTAACCTAGGGAACTTTTGACCTATTTTAACCAAGTGAAAACCATTAGATCTAAGTATTAGTATGAAAGCTAATATGGACCATTAGATATTGATCAACATTAAACACTTTAAGGACCTTTTGAATATAAAGTACTACTTTATGAAGCTCAAAATTGATGCTTGCACAAATGTTCTACTCTCTTTGAATATTCATAACATGAGTTAGACAAATCATGTGGGCATGAAAATTGTATAGCATGCTCCTTACATGAATATATCTATGGTGCTACAAACTTTTGGCATGTGAAGCTTTATGAATGAACTTGTTAAATGCACAAGTATGTTTGTCTATTCATTTGTGGATAACAACCTGGTGATAGTCTAGTTCACTTAAGATTGTGCTTGAACTACTGCTTGATCTTTGAAAGCTCAAATGAACTTCTTGAAGCCTGTGCAAATTATTTCCATGATCATGACTATATGGACACCATGAAAACCTATCACTTGCATATATGACTTTAAAATGAACCCTAAGACACCAAAATTAAGCTAGATTATGACCATAACTAGAAGGGCATATTATATCACATAAAATGAACTAAAACATATCTTATGACATTATAACAAGCCCCTATATGAGATCCTGACCATAGGGGTTGACCCTTTTTGATATGTGGTAAAAATGGTCAACATTCTTAGTGATTTCAGCATAGCATGTCATGTGAAGTGTTTTTAAATGTACGAGTCTATTTTAAGTGTATAATGAAATTTAGTATCTACTATCGATTTATATTTTCATTCACCTTAGATAATTTTCATGCACCACACCATATTAAAAGACAGATTCTAGTGCATTTTAGGACTCTTAGGTTAGTGTTGTGGACATTGTCTTTTTGTGAAAAAGGTATGATAGTCTTGTGTAAAAACATCTAGTGTATCACCTCCTTTATAGTAGGTTCAATTATTTTAATCCCTAACACTTTTCCCCATAAGTAATTAGTTAAACATAGATAAGAACATTTCATGATATATTCAGGTATCTAGCCCTTAAACCTAGAAGCCGATTTCCAATATAGGTACACCCACATACTTGAAAATGTTCCCATGTTGCCAAACTATGAAATAAGTTTGAATAAATTATTCAATAGTGAAATATTTGGTGACAACATGACACTAAAATTTTATTACTTTTGATAAATAAGAATTGCCAACGTAACATGTAATCATACAAAATATTCCACTATTTATTCAAGTTGAACTACAAACTAAATGATTCAAATGAGTATTGATTGATGGTGGTTATGAATTTAACATTTTTAGTAGTCCTTTCTTACAAAAATTGAGTATTACCATTCAAAAATACAATAATTAAATCGAAATATCAAAGTGTTTAATGAATATGCATGATAATTACTTTAAACTATATGTTAGGATGTAAGATTGGGACCCAAAATAATGTTTACTTTATTTCATTTTATGCACAATCATCTACATTATAATATACTATTGGGTTGACTTTTAATATATATGATGATAACAATACAATCTAAATTACATAGGTGCCTTAAATACATGCATTAATGGTGCTCATAAATATCATGTGGATGATAAGCCTTTAAGATATTATTAAGGCATCTCAATAAAATCTAGATGACCCAATATTAGATATCACCCTTCTTTCTCAATTCGTCCCTTGGGAGCAAACATATATATATGAAATTAGAGTCAAGTACTGACAACAAGTAAACAAAACAATAAAGGTTACAAATGGACCAATAAGAGTTGCACTAAACATAAAAGGAACTTGAGAGATTGAAAATAACACAAAAAAGGTCAAAATATACAAAATATTACAAAAACAAATCAAAAAATTAATAGATATAAAGTCAAAATATGCAAATAGAACAATTTGAATATGACAAGTTACAAAAGGGAGAAAAAGGTTCCAAGTGGAGAAATAAAAGTTGTTTAAGGCACCAAAAAAACAAAGTATCAAAAAATAGCATCAACATAACGTAGATCAATCAAATCCTATTTCTAAACTCTCTTTATTGCTTAATTGGTAAGTTCAATATGGCAATGTTTAAGATTATTTTGATAGTGATGATGATGAAACCAACATGGTTAAAATAATAGATGATCAACTATCCAACCTAAATTTCAACCCCTCAAATAAATATTTATCTCATATATTATTCAAAACCATTGGTCGAGGGGTATACCATGATGATTACAAATCAATAGCCAAACATCATCTAGATATAAAGAATAAACCTCTTTTAGGTATTTTTAAATGTGATAATGTGAACGCTTGTTTCATTAGTAGATCCCCTATGGCATTTGTGATAAATTTAGTCAATAATTTGTAGGGTAGACCATTGGACATTCCATTCTAGGCTCTTTTTTATATTCTTCATCTTTGCGAAGATCAGAGCTACATAGAAAAGTTAAGAACCAGATAATATATTTCAAATATATTAATATTATATTATTTCATATAGAAGATTAAAAATATATAAGAAACGAGTTTCTTATATTCAAAATAGTTAAATCCCTATAATCTCTCAACCAAATAATCTCTCGACTAACCAAACACTATATATGAATATATTGTTAATAACAATATATTTGAGTAAGGACCAAATAACTAAAATAAATCACCCTGTATATTATTGTTATGCATAATAAAAATAATATACTAAAAAACTATTGACATATTATTTATTAATAATTACATTATTAAAAAATAATAATGTGAACACACCTCAAAATTCACCCCCTTATAAATATTTTGAACCCTGATCCACACCCACTTAATGTGAGCATGTGGAGAATATACATCTTCAAGAACTAGCCCGAATAGAATCATATCCCAACGCATACTATTAGGTCTATATACTAATATCTAAATATTTTTATCTAGATCTTACTGCACATTACCACTACTATGTGAAGAATGCATCTCGTATTTATGCCATGTGAATGCAATCGATGTTTCACTAGCCAATCATCTCTATAAAGAAGTAAGGTAGTAAGAGGATCTATGTAGTCAGAAGATTTTTATAGTTAACTACCCTCCTATACAACTATTTCCACATTCCATTATATCTAAACTTCCACTTTTTATATAAATATCAAAGGATTTCCAAACTAGTAGGGGGAAAATACACACTATTAAAAAATAAAATATCATGAAGAATAAATCATCATTGTCATCTTATGCAACATCTGTTAGTGTTTGTTTCCACTTAAACAATAAAAGCATAGATAGTTTACATTATCACTGAATAACTATCCATGCCATTAGTTGATTTGGTGAAAAGTACACGACACTAAAAAAGAAAAACACACACCATGATGAAAATAAAAAAACCAAAAAATATGCCGCTAAAGCAAAAAGTTGCCTTGTCACTAGTGGCTAACAAGAGGATCTAGAAGCTCTAGCCTCTATTTTCTCTATCCTTCAGTATAGGGAGCTACTTACTTTCTTTGTAAGTACCTGATGTATTCTTGTGTAGTAATGCATTGATGATTTCATGGTTGGACATCCTCCCATTTGGTGTCTACCTCATATCTAGCTTTAAAATTATTTAAAATTTTGAAGTCTTGATTTTGCATATTTTTGATATTGGTTTCCACTGAAATTGTGTCAATTACAATTCTGACACAAGATTTTGACTCTTTACTCATTTTTTATTTTGACAATATGACAAAATGATAATGATGACTTCTTAAAATTTTTAATGACATATATTTACTATGGACCCAAAACAAAATATTGACACTTTGAATTTTTATGTCATGACTCTTTTGATGACATAACCTACTTAATATAAAAAATACCAAACTATTACCTTTGATGACAAAAGACTTAAATACAATTTGGGACTTTTATGGACACTAGCCTATTTGACATAAATATGAGACTTTAATAATATTAACATCTATTTTCAATACAACAAAAAGCTATTATTGAAAATTTGACCTATTAAGACTAACAATAAAAACTATTGACTCTATATGGATTTAGTTCTAAACAATGAAGATAACTAAATTTTGTGACTTGACACCTAAAAATTTAATAATATTTTAGGACATTAAAAATAAATACTTTATTATTCTCACCATAAAAACAAACCTAGAAAAAATGATGGAAGCCATGCATGGGTGGAGACAGATGGGTTGAGCTCGAGCCTTGTTGGACTTGTAGTATTCATTTCATTTTTCTATAAAAAGAAAAGTTTTTAGAGAGGGAAATCAATGATTTATTAAAACTACTTGTCATTGTAGATATGATAGCGTTTATAAATACAAGTAAATAAAAAATGGATGTTTACAAAATATATGGGTCACCTATCATCTGTTAGGTAGTGTAATATGTTTTCCTAGCTTGGGTAAAAGATCATGTAAACTATTAAGTTTCCTTAGTATGATTTGTATTTTCCTTTCACTAAATCTTTTCCCCTTTCCCTCACATAAAAGATAAATCCTCTAAGACACAAGTATGAATAACTCATAATAGTAGGCCAATTTGCATGATGAGATTAGCCATGAGTTTTGATATGCTTCACTCAGTTCTTGGATTTGAAAGGTAGAAGAATAAAAGTAAAACAATATAATCCAAAAATTCTAATCACTTTTAACAAAATACTATTCATCAAGGGTACGCTCAGAACTATGGAATATAATTATAAAAAATGATACGTTGAACTCCTTTAATCCATAAATCTCCTAATTTTCTCTTCATTTGGCCCAAAAAAATACTAATTCTACACTAAATTTCAATCAAACAAATTCCACAATTGGAGCAACAAAACATTACTAAGGTTGCCCCAAGCTTGCTTCAAAATTCCATTATAGGCACAAGACTACTGAATCTCTAATACCAGATCTTAGGGAAGATCAGAGCCACACAAAGAAATATGAACATGAGATAATATATTTCAAACATAATAATATTAAATTATCTATATTATTTCATACAGAAGATTAAAAATAAATAGGAAATGAGTTTCTTATATTCGGAATGGTGATGTCCCTATAATCTCTCAACCAAATAATCTCCCAACTAGCCAAATACTATATATAAAAATATTATTACTAAAAATATATTTGAGTAACTACCAAATAATTAATACAAATCACCCCATTTATTATTGTGATGCATAGTAATAATAATATATCAAACAACTATTAACGTATTATTTTTTATCTAACAATAGTTACATTATTACAAATTAATAATGTGAACACACCTCAACACTTCATACTCTAGGTGTTTAACCATTTGATTGATGCATGTCCATTTCAAACAAAATTAAAGATGATTTAAACTTTGCTATTAGAAATTAAAATTCTCAATTTTCCTATTGTAATTATATCATTGCATTACAAAATGAGGTAGTTTTTGATTTGCAAGAAATGATAGATACAATAACTGTTAGTCCCCAAATGTTTCTCAACACATTATCCATTGATGTTTAGGAGGTCATTTTGAATTGTAGTATAGTTATTTTCAAATAATTATTAAATATTGATCTTGTTAATTTAAAAAAAATATTTGGTTCTTTCTTACAAAAAAAAATTAAATGAAACAATTGCCAAAAGAAATAAAATAATTAGGGGTCGTCAAATAATTGAGGCCATGGCAGAAACATATATGGAAGGAAATACATAATAATTTCTACAGGTGCCCTTGCAGCCATTGGTAAGAAGAAAATGCATGTGGAGTTTCTATTACAATTCCATAGCAACATTACACTCATGTTGTCAGTATAGCTTCATAAACAATCTTAGCTTTTATTGAATTAACAAAATGTTAATTTTATCATTGTAATATTTTAATCCTTTAATACATATAGAGTAGCATAATCTATAATGCAAACACCAAAGGGTCTGGCAAACCTTCCATAATTTAGATGCAAAAACAAGAGAAAGGTGCGCTAAATTAAACTAGGCTTTTGATTTTTAGTATATGTTAATTTAATATTCTCTTTATTTTATTTGTCATTTTTGTGATTTTCAATTAAATTTTAAGGGCATTCTCCTTCTCAAAGGATAAATTTCACAACACCACCACCACCACCTCACCCAACCCTATAAATTATGGAAGAATGATATGTTTGTTTAGGCATGTATAGGGTGGTGGCATTATTCAGTAATAACCTCTAATTTTCCAAACTTTTCACTTGGTAGTCTACCCAGTGCAATGGGAACAACAATTCTTCATAATATTGAATTGGATGAATAGTTTTTGGGGATTGATAGTAGCACACCCATGGGTTTTTTAACCCTCATGATATGATATAGGGATCTCATCCCACTGAGCCTTTACAGTGTCCCCATACACCCAACTCTCCACCCAGCATCAATGAAGGCAATCATGCTAAGGAGATTCTACTAACAGACAATAATTGAACTTTTTTCTAATTTCTCATTTATTGATAGAGAATGCTAAGGCCTATGTTACTAATTTTTTTTATTGATAACCTTGATGATTTTAGAACATGGGAGTATTGGGCAAAAGTATTGATTCAGGATATAAATTCATGTTTTTGAAACCACAATCAATGTGGTCAATTGAACTCAAAGGTTAAACATTAGTCGACAAAAATTGATGTTTTATTCAACCAAGTAGTTTTTCAAAGTGTTGTACTGAGTAATAGCTTTAATGATTTTTTTCTTGATATAATGTGAAACAAGCTTGAGAACTTAAATGCAGAAGCCCAAGTGTATTATAAAAAATGGGAAAATAACAAAATCCTTGTATATCTTGCAAATGCTAATAAAGAAAATATGCGATTACTTTGTCTTTATTATTTTTTATAATTAATTTTTTTATTAATTATTTTAACCAATTAATATTGTTTGTTCATTTGTTGTCAAAATTTACAAATTGGAAGAACCTTAATCATGTGTAGTAAAAAAAAAATTAACAATCAAACATAATTGTAATTTATAATTTCAATTAACATCCCTTCTAAAATTATTGTTCCCTATAAATAATTTTGGAAAATTCTTATTAACATTCAAAATTATCATGGAGACAATTGTATTTGACACAAGCACGTACACACAAATTATTTTAATTAATTTTTTATTATTAAAAGTAAAGGTGGGTTTTGAATGCACCCACCTCCTTTTATAGAAAGATTGAGATATAATATTTATTGCGTTATTTCATAAGAAATTAGTTATAGATATGATTTGATATGTATGGTGTGAATATTGCAACCAAGTGCTCTACATTTGATAGTGTGATTCCAAACTTTCCACTCATATCTAACATTTTTGGACTTTGTGCATTTAGAAGACACTAATCAAAACATTGAATAAAATGAGCCTAAAATAACCCCAAACATATTCTCCTCCATGATCCAAATGGAATCAGTTCAAAATTTTGTCCCTTATAATCTACCTTTGACTCTCAAAATCTATCACGAAAGAACCTTTCAAGGTCCTTCCATTATGTTCACGCCAGATGTCTGGAATGAATTTCTGGAGATAGGTTTTATCATGGCGTTGACCTGAACACTCCAGAGATGCTGAAGTGCATCGAGGAGCTTTGGGGAGAAGAGCTCTGTGGTGCAGATGCGTCTGAGAGTGCACCAGCACAGCACGTCACGTAGTCCCACCAAATGAAAGAGTGGTCATTGTGGGAGATACATGTAGCAGCGTTGATGACTATGCATGCTGAGAAGATGGGGTCCTGCATTTTGAAGACCTATTTTGCCTTGGCAGGGCAGGAGGCGATGGTGGTTGTTCTGAAGCCGAGATGGAGAGTCATTAAGTAGCCATGATAACGGGGGGACTCATCAGGGTTTTTGCAATTAGTGGCAGGGGATGGGTTCTACGGGGTACATTTTTGGAAGCATTGCCTAGGTACATCTTTGAGAATAATAGATATAACAAAGCTATGAATGTGAGCATAGAATAAAAAGTTGCGCTCCATGAATTTGTGTCCATATTCCCTTTTTTCCTTTGCCACGTTATTTTTCTTTGTTGTGTGCTTCAGAAGTTATATAGGCAAAAGTTTGGTTTACGATCTAAGAACCACAGGAATTTTTGACTAAATATCTCAGCTATCAATTTTTGAAAGTAAAATTCAGATATTATCCAACGACCAATATAAATGTAATGAATTGATCCACCCTATATTAATAAACTCATCCATTGCAAAAACCTTATTCAAATCTTTTCGCCCTTTTCTGAATTTTTGAAAATCTGCAGTGTCACCCTTCATGTCATTAATAACAATGATTTTAGCAATTCGATTCTCTAATATATAAAATATTATATTATTATAGTAATAATTAATATATTAAATATAATATAATATATTATTTTATTGTATATACGGTTTATTTTAAAAGTTGAAATTATTATTATATAAATTGTGAAAGTATAATTTTTTTAATATATTAAATTTTTTTTAGATAAATATCAGAGTTTAGGGGTCTCTTTTATAATAACATAAAATTTAAAAAACCTATTTGCTTTGGCTCAACGAACTATTCGTTAAAGTATTTTAAGCATCATTTTCATAGACAAAATACACTGACATAAAATATTTTGACATATATAAACTTAATTACATTTCATAGACATAACCAAGTTTGATTCATATCAAAACCTATTACCACCATAAACAAAACAAAAAAAAAAAGAAATTTCTAAAGCTACCAATAGCTAATCAATCACGATGAACTCCTCACCTCCCCGAGTGTCATCATGAGCTTCTAGATTCGATCGTTCTCCATCAACAACAGACAAGAGTGAGCCTTCAAAATGAAACCCATCTGCAAACCTGTTCCCTTCGACGCCCATATAAAGGAAAAATTATGTGTTTTTCTATCTCTTTCTAGCCAATTGCACCTTGACTAAACATAGCAAAGCCATGAAGCAACCATTTAATCGCATGTAGCCTCCCTAACAACCTACACATATCTCTCCACTTGTTAGCTGAGAGAGAGGGGCTAACATTTCTGCAAATTTGGCAAACCCACTCCCTTGGCTTCTCTCTCCCTCTCTTCCCTAGAACACATTGCATCCAATTCTTCAACAAAATTTATGAGGGTAACAAATATTTCGTCTAGATCCCTAAAAAAGGACAATGGTACTAATGCATTCATCCATTGTAAAAACCTTATTAAAAAATATCAGCAATTTTTGAAATTTTTAAAAATTGTAGTCTCACCCTTTCTATTCGGCATCTTCATTGTGTATATATGGTTGTGTCATCCTTAATGTCATTAATAACTATGATTTAAACAATTGGATTCTATAATAATATATTATAGATTATTATAATTTATTATTATTATTATTATTATTATTATATACACTAATTTTTTCAAAAACTAAAATTGTTATCGTATAAATTGTGCACAATTTTTCTGAATATATTTATTAATAATTTAAATTAGATTAGATTATATTAATAATATAAAATATAATTTAAATTAGTTGTAAATTTATTATTATATTATAAGAAAAAATATATATTATAATAATAATATATATTAATATTTTTATTATTATATATTATTAATAAATAAGTAATAATAATTTATATATTACAATAATAATAATATTTATAATTATAATTTAAGTTTGATATAATAATCTATATAATAGATTATATATTATTGTAATATATATTATATATTAGGAAGACACTTCTATAAATTCATCCCAGTATTTTTTGATACCCTCTCCATAGTTAAAACATTGTTAGGTGTACATGCAACCTAAAAATGTCTTATTAGTCTCTATCAAGCAAGGTACTAAAGGAATCAATTGAACAAATATACTTTTATTATAGCCAATCAAAACTTTCCAAAAAATATAATATCTTATGAAATCTAAGTTTAACATCAAATATTATTAAATATTATTCTACATATTCATATGAAATATTTCAATTATATTAATATTACAAGTAAAAATTATTTAAAAACTAACACGTTACAATACACTACCATAAAAAATCATTACAGCATAAAAATTGGCAATAAAAACTCTTAGAATTGATTGCTAGTTGAAACAGATATATAATATAATTTTTAAAAAATAAAAATAAAATTTTAGCATAGATGTGTACTTGCATTTATGAGTTTATGTAACTAAAAGACAAGTGTACATCATGTCCAGTATTTCACATTACCTACTTTTGTTCAGTCAATAAATTTTTTAGAATACATATTATTAATTTATAAATGTATGACTAAAAATTAGGAACTTAACAATTAGTAAAATATAATCCAACACTATCCAACATCAACCACTTTGGATGCTAGCTTAACTATCTAATAGATATAATTGCTAGATTATTTAAAAATATTATTTTGTATATATCTTATCTATATTAACTAGATTATTTTAAAATATTATTATGTATATATTTTACTATTATTTTTTTGAAAGAATTTAATTTTAATATGATTATTATTTTCATATGAAATTTTGTTAAACTTTTAAAAATTAAATGTGGCGATTAATTTTAAACATAATTTTTGAAAATTCTATTATAATTTAATAAAAATTTGTTTTTAACAATCTAACATAATTGTAATTTGTAATTTCAATTAACATCATTTCTAAAATTATTGGTCCCTATAAATAATTTTGGAAAATCCTTATTTATATTCTAAATTATCATGGAGACAATTGTATTCAACACAAGCACATACACACAAATAATTTTAATATTTTTTTAATTATTAAAGGTAAAGGTGGCTCTTTGAAAGGGCCCACACCCTTTTACAAATACTGAGATATACTATTTATTGCATTATTTCATAATAAATTAGTTATAGATATGATTCGGCATGCATGGTATGGATATTGCAACCAAGTGCTCTGCCTTTTGGAGTGTGATTCCAAACTTTCCTCTTATATCTAAAATTCAAAATGTCTGATTTCTTGCTTTGGAGATATTATGAAAAGACCAATATCAATTGAATGAATTGGCCAACCTTATACAATGCATTCCTCCATTGTAAAAACCTTATTCAAAAAAATTCACCCAGTTTAAAAAATTTGAAAATCTGCAGTCGCCCTTTAACTATGATCTAAGCAATTGGAAAATAATAATAATAAAAGTAGTAGTAGTAGTAGTAGTAGTAGTAGTAGTAGTAGTAGTAGTAGTAGTAGTAGACTGATTTTTTTCAAAAACTAAAATTGTTATTATATAATTTGTGCATTTTTTTTAGAGTATATTTACTAATAATTTATATTAGATTATTATATTATATTAATAATATATATATAGTTTAATTTAAATTATTAATAAATATATTTTTATATTATAACAATAAATATATTAATAAATAGTATCCACCTGTCCATCAAGAAGAAGTTAAGTGGAATCAATGAGCAGATAGTATTCAAACTCTTTAGCTTAGGCATGTGATGATGTTCATAGGTGTTAATGTATGTTATATTGATGGATATGATGGCATGATGTATATGTTGATTTGATTATGTTATATGGTGATGTTTGTTCAAAGATAGGATCATGGTATATAGAATGATATATGATGATGTTTTGAATTATTTTGATGTTTATGGTAAATAGAATGTTGACATGGTTTATAATGCCTTGTTCATAGATATGATGTTTTTGATGGATAGGATGCTATTATCGAGAAATAGATTAGGTGTAATGTGATTCATGATGTTCTAATTAGAGATAGATATATGATGTGCTTGATGGAAATACTTCATAATGTTGTGTTCATCATTGATGTTTGTTTTTGATGATCATAGAGATATAATGTGATTATAGTTAAGGATGTAATGAAAATACATAAAGTAAGTTAGATAACAAACTAAATGTATGAAAAAATTAATGAGAATTATGAGACGTATGTTTACATGAACCAATGATAAAAGGGTAAATAAAAAGCATGATGCCATTTCTTTGGTAAAGACTTAACAAAACTGAAGTTAGATTGGCTTAAGGAACTTAAGCCTTTCGAATGCTTCACATTATCATGCTTTGATTGAGAAAATGGTATCGTGATCACATTGTATCAAGTAAGCTTATAATCCCTTGATTAAAATATGATATAAAGGGGGGATAGGTGATGGGTGAAAAGGTATATGGGTTGATAGGTAAGACATCCTTTTGTAGGTTAGTTCACCCCTTCTATAGGTGACCTAAGAACCAAATTTGACAAGTCTATGTCTCAATGTTAGGTGTAGACTAATCAATGTGGGAAGTTTACTAATGCTCTATATGAAAGTTGATTGTGGCTTTCTTGGGATTTTTATTTTGATATAGGGCCTTTTGTTTATTGCATTGTTTGTATAGTTTGTGAAGCTCAACAAATCAGGAAGCTTCAAATGATTGCTTTTGACCCATTTGACATAGCCATCCTTCAAAGAAATGGTTTATGTTTGGGCTTATATATTTCATAGTTATCTTTTGAGGTAATAGTCTATCTTTTAAGCAATTTAGATGATTTTTACACTGCTATCCTTCAAGGGAGCAGTTAACAATGATAGAAATATGTAACCTAAATGATATTTGTTTTGGATTGTAATATTTTTAGACATGGGCATGTTTAATTAGGCTTAGATTTTTACCTTTATGAGGGAAAGAATTTTAACACAAATAAGGCTAATGGTAGGTAAAAGGAATGGTTTAAAGAATAAATGATCATGGGATTCCATCTCATTAGATATGAAAAGTATCCATGAGAACCATGCCATGGGTAGAGTTATGGTACCCACCTTTAAGATTAGCCTATAACTGTGATGGTTAATCACATGGTTCTATATTGTAATCAGTTGTCCTCAAAGGGAGAGGGATAGGTAGATGAAGGTGAAAATCTCATAAATCAAGGGATGAGATTAATTTAGATAGTAAGGTGAATTTGGTCCTTATTTAAAGATAAATATGACATAAATGCAAAGCATTAGGAGGCTCAAGTTCTTTTTTGCCTTTGAGAGAGGATAAATAAGTTCCTGATCCATACTTATGGGTGCTAATGTAGGATCCAATCCAATTGAAAAAACTTTGCCTCTTTTGATTTTCTCCATGTTGGTGACATGTTGGTTCTCCTTAAGGATGAGGTTTCTGATATTGAATTCTCATTAAATTAGGTATTTATTGTAGGCATTTGACACACTTCTTTAAATAATCATAATAATCTTGGTTGATAGTGGTCCAATATTAGCCAAGGTGAAGGATGTGTTTAGCGATAGCTAAACTACCAAAATGTCCCCCAAAAATTCTATCATGTATTTCCTTGATGGCATGAGAAGCTTCATGACTACTAAGGCAATGAAGAAGGAGGCCATCAAATCCACATTTGTAAACAATTCCCCCTAGTATGGTATAACGAGAGGTACTTTGAAAAAAATCTCTTCAGGCATTCAAAGAGGCATTGGGAGGAATGATACTGAGGTTGAGGTAATCAATGTTTTATTCATACCATATGTCTTATGTAGAAATTTACACATTACAAATGATAGGAAGGTCAGAATGGATATAAGATAGGATGAGAAAGTGATGGATGGTAACAAAGAGTTTAGAGTTAGAAGGTTGAAATGGGATTTTGGATGCAAGGGAATCCATTATATTCATGAACTTGTTAGTATATTGTGTAACAAATTGGATAAGGTAATGATCAAATGATGTTAACAATAAATCTACAAGTTGTTTATACTTTAGTAAGACATCATTCTTAAATTAGTTAGATCTATTGACTTAGTTGACCACAAGTTGGGAATCACCAAAGACACTGATTGTCTTGACTCCCAAAGCTAGAGCAGTCTTGAGACATATGACTAGGGCTTCATACTTAGCCACATTGTTGGTGCACTCAAAGTTAAGTTTAAAGGAAATGGGAAGAGGTTTACCATTGAGGGGAATGAGAATAATTCTAGGACCCCCACCACATTGGTATTTGAATCCATCAAAAAACATGGTCATTTGGTAGGTAGGGTCCTCTTGAGAAAGGGTCATGATGGACTCTTACAAAAATGTAAGAGGAAGAGGTTACTTATTTGTTAGAGGAGCTTCAGTGAATTAATCAACAATCATTTTCCATTTAATAGAATTTTGTTAAAGGAACTCAAGATCAAAATTCACTAAAAGCATGAGCCACATAGCCATATGCTAGTTTTGGTATGGTATGGAGTTTATGTACTTGAGTGGGTCAATGTTAGTGATGACATAATTTTTTATTAAGAAGGTAATGGTGAAGCTTGGAAGCTACAAAAATAAGTGAAAAGTGAATTTTCTCAAGATGGGAGTATTGAGTCTCATACTCTACAAGTGTTTGACTTATGTAGTAGACAACTTACACTTTATTCTGTTCATCGTGGTAAACAAGCATTGCCCCTAGGGAATGGTCAGTGGTAGAGATGTAAAGGTATAAGGGTTGATCCTTTTTATGTGGGGTAAGAATAGGTGGAGAAATAAGGTATTCTTTGAGTGAATCAAAGTCTTTTTGACAATCTTTGGTCTAGTTAAAGGAGGTGTCTTTCCTAAGGAGATGGTAAAAAGGTTGACATATATCTAATAATAGAGATAAAATGTCAGATTGATTGGAGCTTCCACTAAAAGCTATGAATTTGTTTAAGGTTGGTTAGAGGTGGCATTTCAAGGATTGCTTTGACTTTGATAGGGTCTACCTCAATTCCTCAAAGAGAGACAATGGATCCATGAATCTTTCTTAAAAGGACCTCAAAAATAAATTATTTAGGGTTGATTTTGACATGGAAATAGATAAGGGAATTGAAGATGTTTTTTAGAACATCCAGATGATCCTTGTGATAGTTATATTTCTCAAGGAGATCATCCACATAGTTCTATAAGATTTTATGGATTAGGTCTTTGAAGATATAGGTCATGGCATACTGGTAGGTTATGCTATCATTCTTTAAATTGAAGGGCATGAATCTATAGTATAAATTTACCCATGGGGTGATGAAAGAGGTTTTATGTTGATCTTTAGGAGCAATCAAAGTCTGGCTGTATCTCAAGAAACCATCCATTAGAGATAACATCTTGTGCCCAAATATCAGATCAACAAGATGGTCAATGTTAGACAAATAAAAGTAATCCTTTGGGAAATCAAAGTTATGTTAACAAAATTTGATACAAAGGAAAATTACCCCTATGGGTTTGGTAATGGCAAAAATGTTAGAAACCCATTGCGAATAGCCATTGGGTTGGATGAAGTCAATAGATAAGAGGTGTTGAAGCTTTTCTCTGACTAGAAGATCAATGTGAGGGTGCATCCTACGAAGCTTTTGTCAGGAAAGCTTAGCATAAAGATGGGTGTCAATCTTATGGAGAGAAATAAAAGGGTCAATTCTAGGCATATCTTGTTAGGACCAAGAAAATGCTATGTTATGGTCATGAAGGAAGGAAGGATAATATTTTTGTTCTATGGACTTTAAGAATCGTCATATCTTGATGATGCAAGGGTTATCTTGAGTACCCAAGTTGACATCGATGGTAGATTTGTTCAACATGGTTTGGTTCTTAGGAGGAAGATATTTATGGATATAAAAATACCTCATACTGAGGTAGGTGAGAATGGAATCATCGTCTTGAAGTTGAATGGTGTTTATAGAAGGAGAATCATTTTTTACCTTTTTAAGATGGATGAGAGGAAGGGATTTTGTTTGACCATCCTGTTGATATGTTAGGGGGACCAAAATAATGGTATTGATAAAAGAAGGTTAGGTGGGTTGATATTAAAATCTTTAGACTTTGAGGGAGATGGGGTTGGTGAGGATGGGACATCCGCGTCAATGGTGGTGATGGGTTTAGGTGAGGTGGTTTCTTCTAGTGGTACAAACCCAAGGCCGAATAACTCATGAGGACATTTGGGTTTTGATTATTGCTAGTTCATGAGGTTCCTATTCATAAAGTCTAATGACAAACCCCTTCCAAGCACACCTATAAAGTTATGCTTTGGAAAATGTGGGTTTGTTGAGATAAGAGAAGTTAGAGGTGAATGGTCAGATATAATGGGTAATGAAAGAAGCAATAAGTGGATGATCAAGTCCCCTATCGATAAAATTTGTTCGATGATTGGGTGGTCCAAAAGGGATGATGGTTCCAATGTTAGGGTCATAACTAGGATCATGGGTGAGGTTCCTAGAATCTTGAGGAGTAAGGAAAGCATCCAAGGATAGAAGATGTTATTCTCCAAATGAGAGATGTTCGAACATGGGTTATAAGTGGTCATATATAGGGATCTAGGAATAAGGGATGGATGAGCTTGTTGAAGCTTCATCAACTATGGGGGTGGAGTTATTGGTAGTTGATCATGAAGTAGATGGGAGAAGAAGAATAACATGTTTGGGTCGATACATCATATTACAAGATGTAAAAGGACTAGTTTCAATAGATATGGTGATGACATGACCTTTATGCTCAAATTTGACATAATGATGTAGGGTGGAAGTGATACAACACATAACACAAATCCAAGGGCATCAAAGCAAATTTTGTATTGAAAGTCACCCTCCACAAGTGACAAGGCTAGGCTAGTAATAACCTACCCTCATGATCTTGGTAGTTATGGTTCTTGGAGAGAAATGACCTCCTATTGTCCCA
This sequence comes from Torreya grandis, assembly GCA_037957365.1. Lineage (NCBI taxonomy): Eukaryota > Viridiplantae > Streptophyta > Pinopsida > Cupressales > Taxaceae > Torreya > Torreya grandis. The sequence continues at coordinate 5,643,416 of JARHVA010000166.1, read as the reverse complement.
TCATAGAACCTCTTGAGAAACACCCCAAAATGATCATTATCAATGCATCTCAATAGCACAACATTGATGTCTCTCATAAAAAAAACATCATCCACAAGATAAAAGGGAATATATTGCAATCTTAAAATATCTCCTTTGTTATCTACTAATATTACTAGGATACTCACCATTTTGAAGAAATTTGATCACATCTTGTGTCCAAATATGTATATGCAAGGAACTAGCTGGTTGGGAGCATGATTGACTAGAACCTCTTATTTTGATTCATGAAAATATGAAGCTAAGTCTTCACAAAGGCCTTTACCTCTTACTAGTTTTGTTAGTTTTATATCAACATCATATTCCATCGCCTTAGTGATCCACCCTACTCTCTTCTCACTAAGGTCTCTGCTAAATAGAAACTCCTTGGTACTAGGATGACAAACCATAACATGAATTATATTTTTTGAAACCACATGCTCAAAATTATTTAATCCCCTTACAACAACAAATGATTGTTTCTCCATAAAGATATTTTTGACTTCATAATATTTTAAACCTTGACTAAAGAATGTAATAGGTTGCTCTACACCCTCATCATTATTTTGTATTAATGTGGTTGATATAGTATCAAGGTTAGAAAATAAATACAACATAAATTATTTATTAAAATTAAGATTCACAAGAGTAGATCTTCTACAATTTCCTTCTTTATGACTTCAAAAATACTCTTACCTTCCTTAGTCCATAAAATGATCTGATTCTTTCAGAGCATCACTGTGATATGTTTAACCAAAGATGCAAACCCAGGGATGAACCTACTTAAAAAAATTATCTTGCCTAAGAAACTTTGGAGACATTTTTTATGCAAGGGAAGATATAGGCCAATAATATCCTCTATCCTTTCAAGATCAATATCAAAAATATGTTTGGAAATAATGTGTCTTAAGAGCTTACCTTCATGGACAACAAATATGCATTTATTTGGATTAAGAGATAATCCATGATACCTACATATTTCAAACACTTATCTCAAGTGTTGTATAAGCTCATTATCATCTTTATGAAACACTATTATATCATCTAGATAAACTAATGACACCTCAATAATCAAACCTTTGAAGGCCATGTCCATTGCTCTTTGAAAGGTAGCACCAACATTTGAAAAATCAAATTCTGTCTTTCTATATTAAAAATTAACCCATTTAATTGTAATTGTTATCTTAAAATGATCAGGTTCATTGACTAAAATCTAATTATAACCTGAATATCCATCTAGAAGATAGAAATGTTGAGAACCTGAAATAATATGCAAAATATACTCCATTGAGGGTAAAGAATAGTGATCTTTGAGTGACACCCCATTAAGTTCCCTAAATTAAACACAAATTCTTATCTCCCCATTATTAATTCTAATAGGCAAAATATTAGATACACATGTTGAATGTTTGATAGAAAATATTATTTTAGATTTGAGGAGTTTAGTGAGCTCTAACCTCATGAGTTGCTTAACCTTAGGGTGAATGGGTCTTTATTTGTATCTGATCGATTTAACTCTAGATTCTAACTCAATAGTATGGTGTGATAGGCTAAGATGAAACCCTTTTAGGTCCTTATACTCCCAAGAAAAGATGTCATGAAACTCTCCACATAAATCAATTAATGCTTACTTCTCTAAAGTAGAACATAACTTACCTAGTTTGAGGAGTTTGTCCTTAAAGATCAAGATACTTTCATAATTATTTTATTTTATAGACATATTCACCTTTTAATTTTAATATTGATAATTATCATTGAATATAATTTCTAAGGTCACCAAACCCTTATGTATGTTATTGGTTATTAGTTTCATAATCTAATCACCCTATTGTTCTTAGATCTTATTTTGATTCCTTGAAGAAAACTAAACCTCATTTTGTAGGAAGCATGAAATGTGTCTATTAATATCAAAAAATCACCAAGACACTTAATTATTAGGTACACAATGTCTGATAATGATCTTAATATGACACTATTTTCCCTCCTCTTTTACGGTAGTTAGAGTATCAAATTGAGCTCCTATAGTAGTTAGTATGTCAGCATGACTATTATACTCCTTTAGGACTAATTATATATTAAATGCATTGAAGTCTTAAATTAAATCCCATACACTATGATTGTGTGAATTTATCAAAAGGTTCTTTGCATAAACTACATTACTCACCTAATGCACAACCAATTCACTCTCTCTATATACTTACAAGTTCTTGATTCCTTTTTATATTTGCCCATTGAAGGCCATGGATCAAACCTTCATACTTAGCCACCTTACAAGTACAACCAAAATTAAATATATATGAAGTATAATAATACTTTTTATATGTGGATAACAACACAACACCATCAAAAAACATCTTCCACATCTCATTATCTTCACCCTCTTACTTGGTAATTAGAGGTGTTGGTACTCCTTCATGTATAAAATACACTCCTAAATTAGTGTTAGTGACATATTCATCAAGAAAATAAATGTGAAATACCCTAAATATTAGAATATGTGTCATCATCTATAATATAGTTCTTTTCTTCATAGGCCACCCAATTCAAATTGAAACTTGTCTCAATGTAAGGTTCAATATGAAACCTTGTAAAAGGTTGTGTCCTAATTGTAACCTTATCCCCATACCTTATTTTGAATCCCAATAAGGACCGTTTAGCTTAGATGTAGCCACCTATCTTGGCTGTGAGATCCCTTGATAAGCAGATTGTAAAGTGGGCTAGGAGATCAACAACAATTGTGTCTTACAAGATAGGAAAACTAGGACAATTGTGCAAGAAAATATTTAAGATTTTTTTATTAGTCCCTTTATAATTTAGGTATACCATATAACTAAAAGACTCCTTTACTATGAGGATCATACTTTAGATGCAATTTATCAGTTACCACCTTGGGCATGACTAAAGTTAAATATCCACTATCCACTATATAGTTATGAACTAGCTTGTCACCCATTATGATAGTGAGATAGAATGGAGGAGGTTTCTCAGTTCTAGTGGATGGTTTAGAAATGGTAGCAGGGATAATTTAAAGGACAACATGACATTGACTTTGATTTTAAGGAGTCACACTAATAGAGATAACAGATAACTTTTTTGTAAGAGCTCTTTCTGACCAAGCATATGTAGAACATCCCAAATAGAAATGGATGCTTTAGTACTCTTCAATGAATATTTAATGTTTAAAAAATCCATACCTACTTTATCTTAGATTCTTGGAGGCAAGAAAGTTCTTGGATCCTGTGGAGTTGGAGTGCCTTGAAAAATCCTTCCAACATTTCGATTTGGAAGATGTGTAGTGTTATTTGAAGTTTTTACACTTAAAACCATGCCTTGTTGCTTTATATAAGGATTGAATTATCCTATAAACACATTAATATCACCACCTAAAGAGTTTCCTTGGCTCTTGTGTTATATACAACCAAGGTTCCTTGGTTAATCACAAAAATATCGTTAACTATGAAGTTGGTGAAGATCTCTTTTTGAGGCTACTCACCTTTACTTGTCTACATCATCACTTCATATTTGAATCATGGGGACTATCCTCTCTTTGAGAAAAAATAACCTACTCTTTACCTTCATTAGAATCAATAAATCACTCTTATTTCCAATTCTTTTATTGCACCAAACTATTTTGCATACATATCATCTCCTTTGCTTTGGTAGTAGAGTTAATATTGTATGCATTGGAAGGCCTATTGGGAATAGGTTTCCATTAGCCTCTTCCTCTTCAAAATTGTTGACCATACTCTTATTTATAAGGGTAAGGATTTTGATAGGAACCTTATTGCACATTATGTCTTCCAAGTCTAGCTTCCTACCATTAAATAGATGCATCTTTATCTATGGAATTATCTACCTTCTTAAGAGAATATTTAGGCTTGGTATTGGCATTAAGAGTTTGAGCCACATTTCGAGCATTAAAAAAATCATGAGATAATGCAGGCATAGACACTTTAGGTGGTAATATTCTAACTTGGATGAGATTATTTTTAGATTTCATAACAAGTTCATATGCCTTAAGGAGGCTGGAACCACCCACAAATTGAAGCATGATAGTAATTTTAGTGCCAATATACCTTAAATAGGTTAGGAACACAAAGTTGAGAGGTGACCTCATAGTAGGAGGTAGTCTACTCCAAGTCTTTTGGAACCTCTAGTTAAAATCATGCATTATTTATTTGGATCCTATTTTGATCACATTAATTTGATGTATAAGAGAGTCATAATCACTCTCATTTTTAAAATCTTGAGGTCACCAATAATCCAAATTCATCCTATTATGTGATGTATCCAACTTATAGAGTCCTGTACCAATCAAGAGCCTTCCCTCTAAGGGATATGGTAAGGAGTCTAATAGAAATGTTTTCTTAAGTGATATTATGGAAGATGAAAAAGTTAGAGACATCTCCAATGTGTGCATTGGGTGTAACGTGACTCTCATAACTGAATAGATGAATGGCATCATATGCTTGAAGGTGAACTGGATTTTCTATACTGAAGATAGGAAAATCATGAGGTATAGCAATTTTTTCTTCAATATATTCAATTTATTAAAATTTTTGACTCTCTTGATTTCCCTCAATAGAAAAATCATCTTGATCTTCATAGTTCAAATCAGGAGGAGGATATTAAACTCTAAGTGGAAGTTCAAGATGAAGGAGTGGGTCAATGGGATTGAGAACTCATCTAGATGATGATCTACTAAGAACCATGAATTATGAGAGAGTTTATAACAAGAAAATGGATTTGAAATATATTTACCTTTATGAAGTTTCCAAATGTTGAGTAGCACACCAATTTGTAGATGATGTTATCAACACCAACATTAACCTTGATAAGTTGTCTTGAAGACAGGTGCCACTAGGTATTTGAGAAATATTTTCACCAAATCTTTCACACTAAAAGAAGTTTTTTAAGATTCTTCTATATTTAGGCCATTTTTTAACATTTACAAGTATGTGGGGGTATCTATATTGGAAATGAGCCTCTAATTTTAAGTGTTAACTCCTTGAAAGTATCTTGAAATGCTCTTATTTATGCTAAATGATTACTTATGGGGAAAAGAGTTAGGGATTACAAGAATTGAATCTAATATAAATGAGGTGATACATTAAATGGTATTCCTTAATAATTTTTACCTCTTTCACAAAGATACAATGTCCACAACACTATCCTAAGAGTCTTAGTATGTACTACCATCAATATTTCAATATGAAAGTATAGTGCATGAAAACTATCTAAGGTGAATGAAAATATAGCTTGATAGCAGATATTAAAGTTCATTATACACTTAAAATAGACTCATACATTTAAAAACACTTCACATGACCTTATAGGATGAAATAATTTGCATCAAATATGGGGGGATTGAGAAAAAGCAAGTATATATAGATATCACTTAACTATTCACTATAGATCTTTTCACACATTTTGACAAGATGATTTATGAACTTGAATGAGATTTCATTTATTATGCTAAGTCAAACTACAATTTCAAAAATAGTAGGGCTTCACCATACATGGGGTGGTATTAGATTACAAAGGCCAACATGGCAGCTACTTGTAGAACTTTAGAAAGAGGAGAAAAGATTTAAATTCAAAGGTCACTGTATGAGGATGAATTAAGAAATAGACCATGGAAGGTCTAATGGGATAAATAAATCTCAAAACCAAAAATTCTTGAATGAGGAGTTAGATGTCCAACTGATAGGAGGAGTTACATTTGTATGAGGATGAATTAAGAAATAGACCATGGAAGGTCTAATGGGACAAATGAATCTCAAAACTAAAAATTCTTGAAATGTGGCATAAAGCTCCCTTTACTAGGCACAAGAAATGGTCTTTCATCATGGATGATCTCTCGAGCATTTGAAACTGAGTTAGAGAGAGTTGACAAATGTATTGTCTAAAAGAGGTTGAAACATATTATGATAGTCATAATATTTTCTCCTAACTACTACCTATCTTATATAAACTTGTATTCACCATCTGCAGTCATTCATTGATTCCCTAGACTTGATTCATTACATCTGGTAGTCATTGTTCATCTTAGACCTCAACTGAGCTTTTTTTATGACATATGAGTTTGAAGAGATCACTTTGATACAAATCCTACATATTTTAAATAATGAATTTCCCTACCACATTTTTAATTTTATTCTAAACTATGTATGTTATAACTACTTTCTCGGATCAAAAATGGCTCTTCGGTTTGACAATTATTTGTCAAAAACAAACTAAAAAAAATCACATTATTCAAACTTATATTAATTCTCATTGATCTCATTGATACTTTATATAAGATCCAAATTTTTTAACCTCCTACACACCATATGATCAAGATGCATGAAGAAATGTTGGCCTTCAATTTTGTACCATGAAGATCCTTTAACATGTTGACTTTCACTCACATTGTTGGATCAAGATGTACAAGTGAGTGCTAGTTGTAGATCTCATGGGGCCCACTTTTTTTTTAGTTCATACACACCATTGTATCATTGGTACAATTGATTGTTAATTATTTATTTATATTGTACCCACCATCTTATCATTCAAGCTCATGTTATTGGATCTCTAATTATCAAACTTGTACCATTAGATCTTGTCCAACCTATATATTTTTAAGGGATTTTAACCTAGGTACCTTTTGAACTATTTGAACCAAGTGAAAACCATTAGATATAAGTGTTGGTATGTAAGATAATATGGACCATTAGATATTGATCAATTTTAAACCCTTTAAGAACCTTTTAAATATAAATAACTACATTACAAATCTCAAAATTGATGCTTGCATGAATGTTCTACTCTCTTTGAATCTTAATAAATTGAGTTAGACAACTCATGCGAGCATGAAATTTTTAGATCATATTCCTTACGTGAATATCTCTATGGGGCTATAAAATTTTGGCTTGTGAAGCTTTCTGAGTGAACTTGTTAAATGCACAAGTGAGCTGGGCTATTCATTTCTAGATGACATCCAAGTGATAGTTTAGTTCACTTAGGATTGTGCTTGAACTATTGCTTGATATTTGAAAGATCAAATGAAATTCTTAAGTCCTGTGTAAACTATTTCAATTATTACAACTATTTGAACACCATGAAAACCTATCACTTGCATATATGACTTTAAATGACCCCTAAGACAACAAATGACATAAGGACTAATCTAGATTATGACCATAAATAGAATGGCATATGATATGACATTAAATGAAATAAAACATACACTTTGACATTATAAAAAGCCCCTATATGAGATCTTGACTATAGGTGGTTGACCCATTTTGACCTATGGTAGAAAGGGTTAACATTCTTAGTGATTTCAGCATAGCATGTCATGTGAAGTGTTTTTAAATGTATGAATCTATTTTAAGTGTATAATGAAATTTATTATCTACTATTGAGCTATAGTTTCATTCACCTTAGATAGTTTTCATGCACCACACCTTCATATCAAAACACTGATTCTAGTGCATTTTAGGGCTCTTAGGATAGTGTTATGGACATTGTCTTTTTGTGAAATATGTACGATAGTCTTGTGGAAAAACTTCTAGTGTATCACCTCCTTTATAGTAGGTTCAACTCTTTTAATCCATAACTCTTTTCCCCATAAGTAATCAATTAAGCATATATAAGAGAATTTCAAGATATATTCAAGGATTTATCCCTTAAACCTAGAAGACGATTTTCAATATAGGTACCACTACATACCTGAAAATGTTCCCATGTTACCCAAATCTGAAATAATCTTGGAAAACTTCTTCTAGGGTGAAATATTCATTGACAACATGACACTAAAAATGTTATTACTTTTGAGAAATAATAATTTCCAACATAACATGTAATCATACCAAATATTCCACTATTTATTCAACTTGAACAAGAAACTAAATGATTCAAACGAGTATTTATTGATGGTGATTATGGATTTAACATTTTTAATAGGCCTTTCTTACAAAAATTGAGTATTAACATCCAAAGATACAATAATTAAATCAAAATATCAAAGGGTTTGATGAATATGCATGACACTTACTTTGAATTATATGTTTGGATGTAAGATTGGGACCTAAAATAATGTTTACTTTATTTCATTTTATGCATAATCATCTACATTATAATATAATATTGGGTTGAATTTTAATACATATGATGATATCAATACAATCTAAATTATATTGGTGCCTTAAATTCATACATTAAGGGTGCTCATAAATATCATGTGGATGATAACCCTTTAAGATATTATTAAGGCATCTCAATAAAATATGGATGATCGAATATTAGATATCACCCCTCTTTCTCAAGTCATACCTTGGGAACAAAAATATACATATGAAATCAGAGTCAGGTACTGACAACAAACAATCAAAAAAATGAAGGTTACAAATGGACCAAAAAGAGTTACACTAAACATAAAAGGAACTTGAGAGATAAAAAATAACACAAACAAAGGTAAAAATATAACTCCCAAAACTACAAGAGGAATACAAAATATTGTAAAATAAAAATCATAAAAATAATAGCTATAAATTAAAAATATGCAAATAGAACAACTTGAATATGACAAGTTATAAAAGGGAAAAATAGTTTCCAAGTGGAGAAATAAAAGTTGTATAAGTCACCAAAAAATAACAAAGTATCAAAAAATAACATCAACATAACTTGGATCAATCAAATCCTATTTCTAAACTCTCATTATTGGTTACTTGGTAAGTTCAATATGGCAATGTTTAAGATTATTTTGATAGTGATGATGATGAAACCAACATGGTTAAAATGATAGATGATCAACTATCCAATCTAAATTTAAACCCCTTAAATAAATATTTATCTCATAGATTATTCATAACTGTTGGTCAAGGGGTATACCATGATGATTCAAAATCAATAGCCAAACATCATCTAGATACAAAGAATAAACCTCTTTTAGTTATTTCTAAATGTGATAATGCGAACACTTGTTGCATTAGTAGACCCCATATGGCATTTGTGATTTATTTAGTGAATAATCTATAGGGTAGACCTTTGGACATTCCATTATGGCCTATTTTTATATTCTTCATCTTGGCAAAGATCAGAGCTACATAGAAAAGTCAAAAACCAGATAATATATTTCAAACATCTTAATATTATATTGTTTATATTATTCCATATAGAAGATTAAAAATATATAGGAAATGAGTTTCCTATATTCAAGATGGTTAAATCCCTATAATCTCTCAACCAAATAATCTCTCAAATAACCAAACACTATATGTGAATATAATTTTAATAATAATATATTCGAGTAACTACCAAATAACTAAAACAAATCACCTCGTATATTATTGTTATGCATAATAACAATAATATACTAAACAATTATTAACATGTTATTATTTACTAAAAATAATTACATTATTAAAAACTAATAATGTGAACACACCTCAACATTCACCCCCTTATAAACATTTTTATACATGATCCATACCCCCTTGATGTGAGTATGGGGAGAATATACATCTTCAAGAACTAGCCCAAATAGAATCATATCCCAATGCATTTTTTTAGGTCTACATACTAATGTCTAAATATTGTTACCTGGATCTTCATATGCATTACCACTAGTATGTGAAGAATGCATCCCACATTTATGCCATGTGAACACAATGGACGTTTCACTAGCCAATCATCTCCATAAAAAAGTAAGGTAGTGAGAAGATCTATGCAATCAAAGGATTTTTGTAGTTAACTGAACTCCTATACAACTATTGCCACATTGCATTATATCTTCACTTTCCCTTCTTATCTAAATATCAATGAATTTCCAAATTAGTAGGGGAAAACACACACAATATTAAAAAATGAAATATCATGAGAAATAAATCCTAATTGTCATCTTATATAGCCTCTATTGATGTTTGTTTCCACTCAAACAATAAAATCAAATATAATTTCCACTGCTACTAAATAACTATCTTTGGCATTCGCTGATTTGGTAAAAAGTACACAACACTAAAAAACTAAAAAACACACCATGATGAAAATAACACAAAACTAAAAAATAAACCACTAAATCAAAAAGTGGCCTTCCTTGTAACTAGTGGATAAAAAGAGGATCTAGAACCTCTAACCTTTGTCTTCTCCATCCTCCAATATAGGGAGCTACTTAATTTCTTTGTAAGTGCTTGATGTATTCTTGTGTAGTAATGCATTAATTATTTCATGGTTGGACATCCTGCCATTCAGTGTCTACCTCATACCCAACTTCAAAATTCTTTCAAATTTTGAACTCTTGATTTCCCATATTTTGGAGATTGGTTTCCACCAAAATTGTGTCTATTATAATTTTGACACAAGATGTTGACTCTTTACTCATTTTTTATTTTGACAATATGACTAAATGATAATGATGAATTCTTAAAATTTTTTAGTGACATTTATTTACTATGGACGAAAAACAAAATATTGAAACTTTGATTTTTATGACTTGACTCTTTTGATGACATAACCTGCTTAATACAAAAAATGCTAAAATGTTACCTTTGATGATAAAAGACTTAAATACACTTTGGGATTTTTATTAAAATTAACCTATTTGACATAAATATGAGACTTTAATAATATTAACATTTATTTTCAATCTGACAAAAATCTATTATTGAAAATTTGGCCTATTAAGACTAACAATAAAAACAATTGACTCTATATGGATTTAGTTTTAAACAATGAAGATAAATAATTTATATGACTTGACACCTAAAAATTTATTAATATTTTAGGACATTAAGAACAAATAATTTAAAAATATCTCTATAAAAACAAACTTAGCAAAAATGAAGGAAGCCATGCATGGGCGGATAAAGATGGGTTGAGTTAGAGCCTTGTTCGACTTGTAGTCCTCATTTCATTCTACTATAAAAAGAAAAGTTTTTAGAGAGGGAAATAAAGGATTTATTATAACCACATGTCAATGCATATATGATAGCATTTACAAATGTAAGCAAAGAATAAATGGATGTTTATAGAATATATGGGTCACCTATCATTTGTTAGGTAGTGTAATATGTTTTCCTTGCTTATGCAAAGGACCATGTAAACTATTCACTTTCCTTGGTATGCTTTTTGTTTTCCTTTCACTAAAGATTTTCCCCTTTGATTCACATAAAAGATCAATCCTCTAGGACAAAAGTATGAATAACTCATAACAATAGGCCAATTTGCTTGAAGAAAGTAGCCCTGAGTTTTGATGTGCTTCGCTCAATTCTTGGATTTGAAAGGTAGAAAAACAAATGTAAAACAATACAAGCCAACAATTGTAATCACTTTTAACAAAGTATTGTATATCAAGGCTACACTTAGAACTATGGAATAGAATTAGAAAAAATGATACATTGAACTCCTTTAATCCATACATCTCCTCATTTTCCCTTGATTTGGCCCACAAAATTACTAATTCTACACTAAATTTTAATAAAATAAATTACACAATTGGAGCAACGAAATCTTACTATGGTTGCCCCAAGCTTTCTTCAAAATTCCATTATAGGCATAAGACTAATAAATATCTGATACCATCTGTAAACTTGCTCCCTTCGATGTCATTTTAGCTTCTATTGAATTAACAAAAATGCTAATTTTATTATTCTAATTTTTTAATCCTCTATTACATATAGAGTGGATAAATCTATAATGCAAATGCCAAAGGGTTTGGCAGACCTTCCATAATTTAGATGCAACAATAAGAGAAAGATACGATAAATTAAACTAAGTTTTTCATTCTTAGTATATCTTAATTTAATATTATCTTTATAGGCAAAAGTTTGGTTTATGAACTGAGAACCACATGAATTTTTGACTAATTATCTCAGCTACCAATTTCTGAAAGCAAATCCACTTGTCATGATTCCCATCCATTTGGAGTAAGATTTAAAACGTCTTTTTATTGCTTTAGAGATAATATCCAATAGCCAATATAAATGTAATGAATTGATCCACCCTATAATAATAAACTCATCCATTGTAAAAACCTTATTCAAATCTCTTTGCCATTTTTTTAATTTTTGAAAATTTGCAATGTCACCCTTCCAATTTGACATCTCATTGCATATATGCTTGTGTGTCACCCTTCATGTCATTAATAATGATGCTTTAAGCAATTATATACTATAATATATAAAATATTATATTATCATAGTAATAATTAATATATTAAATATAATATATTATTGTATATACAGTTTATTTTAAAAGTTGAAATTATTATTATATAAATTGTGAAAGTATAAATTTTTTTTATATATTATAATTATTTAAGATAAATATCAGAGTTTTAGGGTCTCTTTCCTAATAACATAAAATTTAAATAAACTATTTGCTTTGGCTCAATGAACTACCCATTAAGGTATTTTAAGCATCATTGTCCTAGACAAAATATATTGACATAAAATATTTTTCTATATATAAGCTTAATTACATTTGATATACTTAACGAGGTTTGATTCATGTCAAAACTTATTAGCACCATAAAAAAAACAACAAATAGAAATTTCTAAAGCTACCAATAGCTAGTCAATCACAATGAGCTAGTCACCATGAGCTTGAAAAATGTTCTAGACTCGATCATTCTCCATCATCTCAAGGCCTTGGCATACCATCAACTACAAACAAGAGTGAGCCTTTAAAATGAAATCCATCTGTAAACTTGCGCCCTTCGATGCCCCTAGCAATTAAAAATTTAGTGAGCCCCTTGTGCCTTTACTATGCCCTCAATATCTTCCCACCATGGAGCTAATTAAAGCCACAAAGCAACAATTTAATCACATGCATCCTCCCTAGCAACCTACATAGAGCATTCCACTTTTATAGCTAAGGGAGAGGGGCTAATATTTATTCAAATTTGGTGAAACTAATCCCTTGGCTTCTCTCTCCATATCTTCCCTAGAATATAATGCATCCAGTTATTTGAAAAAAATGACAAGGGTAAAAAAGATTTCCTCTAGATCCCTAAAAAAGTACAATGGTACTAATGCATTCATCCATTGTAAAAGCCTTATTAAAAAAATTGCTAATTTTTGAAATTTTGAAAACCTATAGTCTCACCCTTGCTATTCAGCATCTTTAGTGCATATATGCTTATGTCATCCTTCATGTCATTAATAACTACAATTTAAGCAATTGGATTCTATAATAACATGTTGTTGTTGTTGTTGTTCACCATTTTTTTCATGAAATAAAATCATTATTATATAAATTGTGCACAATTATTTTGAATATATTTATTAATAATTTGAATTAGATTAGATTATATTAATTATATAAAATATAATTTAATTTTTTTGTAAATTTATTTTTATACTACAGCAATAAATATATATAATAATAATAATAATATATTTTAATATTATTATTATATATTATTAATAAATAATTAATAATAATTTATATATTACAATAATAATAATATTTATAATTATAATTTAAGTTTAATATAAAAATCTATATAATAAATTATATATTATTATAATATATATTATATATTAGGAAGACACTTCCATAGATTCATCCCTATATCTTTTGATACCCTCTCCATAGTTAAAACATTGTTAGGTGTACATCCAACCTAAAAATGTCTTATTAGTCTCTATCAAGCAAAGTACTAAAGGAATCAATTGAACAAATATATTTCTATTCTAGCCAATCAAAAATTTCCAAAAAATATAATATCTTATGAAATCTAAGTTTAACATCAAATATTATTCTACATATTCATATGAAATATTTCAATTATATTAATATTACAAGTAAATATTATTTAAAATTTGACACGTTATAATACACTACCACAAAAAAATCATTACAACGTTAAAATTGGCAATAAAAACTCTTAGAATTGATTTCTAGTTGAAACATATATATAATATAATTTTTAAAAAATAAAAATAAAAGATTAGCACATAAATGTGTACTTGCATTTATAAATTTATGTAAATAAAAGACAAGTGTACATCATGTCCAACACTTTACATAATTTATTTTTGTTCAACCAATACAAATCTTAGAATGCATATTATTAATTTATAAATGTATGACTAAAAATTAGGAACTTAACAATTAGTAAAATATAATTCAACACTATCTACTAACGTAGGACCCATAGATAACATCAATCACTTTGGATGCTAGCTTAACTATCTAATAGATATAATTGCTAGATTATTTCAAAACATTGTTTTGTATATATCTTATCTATGTTAATTAGATTATCTAAGAATATTATTATGTATATATTTTACTATTATTTTTTTTAAAGAATTCAATATTAGTATGAATATTATTTTCATATGAATTTTTGTAAAATTTTAAAAAATTAAATGTCCTCATTAATTTTAAACATAATTTTTGAAAATTCAACTATAATTTCATAATTTTTTTGTAACAATCTAACATAATTGTAATTTGTAATTTCAATTAACATCCTTTCTAAAATTATTGGTCCCTATAAATAATTTTGGAAAATCCTTATTAATATTCTAAATTATCATGGAGATAATCGAATTTGACACAAGCACATACAAATAAATAATTTTAATAATTTTATATTATTAAAGGTAAAGGTGGCTTTTTGAAAGGGCCCACACCCTTTTACAAATATTGAGATATAATATTTATTACATTATTTCATAAAAAATTAGTTATAGATACTATTCGGCATGCATGGTGTGGATATTGCAACCAAGTGCTCTACCTTTTAGAGTGTGATTCCAAACTTTCCACTCATATCTAACATTTTTGGACTTTGTGCATTTGGAAGACACCAATCAAAGCATTGAACAAGAGAGGCCACCCCTATGCGAGCCACATGATGAGCCAAAGATAACCCCAGGCATATTCTTCTCCCCTATCCAAATGGAATCAGTTCAAAATTTTGTCCTTTATAGTCCACCTTTGACTCTAAAAATCTATCTAGAAAGAACCTTTTAGGGTCGTCCATGATATTGGGTCCCTTCCAATTGCCCAAACATTCACAAACACCTGGGCATCCTTGGGTATAACATATCCATCTATTTCACATGAGCTTTGGGATTTATGTTGGATTAGAAGGGGTGTAGGAAGATGGAGACTGAGGGTTTCTTTTAGTATTACATGAAAATAAAGAAGGTTTTCAATGTCTCTTTCTTGCACTATTCTTTCTTGTCCTAAAACCTTGTCCAATTCTTTCTTTACCTTTCATTCTCTCAGGGTTGTGTATAGGTTCAGTCATGGTCCATTCAATTGTGGTACTAGTCGTATCTGTACCTGCACCAAACAAGTTCTAAAAGAATAACAACCATAAATATCATATCTTCCAAAATACTTTAAGATAATAAAATAAAAAGATGAATCAGTATTTTTTAACCAGTCAATTATATAAAAAGAAAAAAGAAAATCGGTAATTATATTTTTATTATAATAATATGTAATATATTTATTATATTAAAACAAATATTTAAAAGAAAAACCTTACAAATAAATTAAGAAAAACCATAATTATTAAGTAAACTTCAAAAATCTAAACATAGCATGGCCAAGATCTTAAATTTATAAACCTTCAACATATAATTTTATAAATCTAAATTTTTAACATATTTAGATATAATCTATTAGAGTAGGTGGCCAAGATTTAAACATAAAAGTATAGAAATTAAATATTAAATAATACAAAATAATATGATATAGAGGAGGTGGTGGATCATATTTTAAAAATTGGTTAAGTAAAACTCTTGGTAACTAAATTTATATTATGTTAAGAAAAAAATTATAATATAATTGATAGAGTTTCACTAATAAAGACAAAAAAAATAGAAAATATTAATAAGAAGAAAACATAGAATAGCTTAGATGTACAAGAAAATCAAAACCTAAAAGTATATAACACAAATATAAATATAAATATAGATATTAGATTAAAATTTACAATTTTTGTCATTTTTATTGATTTAAAAGAAAAATATCACTAAATCAAAATTGAATTATTGGGGAAAGTAAAAAAAAACCTGAAGTGAGTTTTATAATAGAATGATATTCTAAACTTAATAGGATATGTAACCTAACATTAAACTATTTATTATTAAATATTTATATTATAAATGAAGCCTTTTAAATTAAAATCAAATAATTATACTAAATTAAATAAATTCTAAATTAAAATTAAATTGTAATAAAAATTTTATTTTTTTTGAAATCATTGATTTGATAAAGTAAACATTTTCAAATGAATCAGTTATAGATATATGAATCAATCATAAAAATATAATGTAGAAATCATATAACCAAAAAAATTAACCTTTTCGCCTAACTTTATTAAAACATGGAAATATGCTCGCAACAATTTGTGGTATAGGGTTATTGATTTTACAAAACAAACACTATAAAGCTTTTCAACAAAGTTTAAAATATAAAAAACTTTTGATTTGTAGCCTCATTAAAATATATAGAAGTTACTATTTCATTAGGGCTCAGACTTACCTTCTAAAGACAATATTAATCATCAGCGCAACTTATTGATAATGTTTAATTAAATCTCCAATAAAAAAAATTAGTTAAAAAAATAATTTATTTTAAAATTGACAGAAATAATGAAATAACATAATTATTATGTTATCAATCAAATTATAAAAGAAACTCACCAATCTATATATTTATATTGCATTAAATAAAAAAATAGATTATAAATATATTACAATGGAGAAGTTAAAAAGTACTTACAAAGAAAATGTGTGTCGACTCCAATTTCGTAAAATTTTCTACTCTCTGTTTTATTCTCCAGCAAAATATGAAGAAAATCTTTTTGGCTCGCCTCATTTCTCAGGGTCTGCAGCCGCTCCTCTATGTACTTGTCAAACAACCCCAATATAACCCCAATCCATTTGGTTAACTTGCGCCTCACACTCTGGCGGTCTAAAATCCTGAGAAAAGAAAAAAAGTCCACCGAATTGGGCGCCGCGCTAACCACCATTGTTGTAGTGATGGCATCCTTAAACTTCCGTGAGTTTTCGGAGGCACCGTCGAACATATTCTAAGAATATATCATGTTTCCCAATAAATTAACACTCGCTAAGAACGCCATGTGGCCGATGTCCACGCCAGATGCCTGCAATGAATCTCGGTAGATAGTTTTTATCATGGTGTTGATCTGAACACGCCGGAGATGCTGAAGGGCATCGAGGCGCTTCGGGGAGAAGAGCTCTGTGGTGCAGATGCGTCTGAGAGTGCGCCAGCGTGGCACGCAGTCCCGCCAGATGAAAGAGTGGTCGCTGTGGGAGAGACATGTAGCAGCGTCGATGACTGTGCGTGCTGACAGGGTGGGGTCCTGTGTTTTCAAGACCTGTTTTGCCATTGCAGGGGAGGAGATGATGGTGGTTCTGAAATCGAGACGGAGTTATTAAAGAGCTGTGAACCTTTGCCAGGTGGCAGAGGGACTCATGAGGGTTTTTGCCTAGCTTGAGGATGTTTCCAGTTAGTGGCAGGGGTCGGGGTCCAGGGGGCAGATTTTTGGATGCATTGCTGAAATACAAGGTTTGAGAACAACAGATATAACAGATAAGAGGGTAAAGAAACAGCACGATGCCATTTCATTGTTAAACACTTAACAGAACTGAAGTTAGATTGGCTTAAGGAACTTAAGCTTTTCCAATGCTTCACATTATCATGTTTTGGTTGATAAAATGGTGTTGTGATCACATTATGTCAAGTAAGTTCATAATCCCTTTTTTAAAATATGATATAAAGGGGGATAAGTGATGGGTGAAAAGGTAGATGGGTTGATAGGTAAGATAACCTTTTGTCGGTTAGTTTACCACTTCTATAGGTGACCTAAGAACCAAATTAGACATGTCCATATTTTAATGCTAGGTGTATACTGATCGATGTGGGAAGTCTACTAATGTTATATATGAAAGCTAATTGTGGCTTTCTTGGGATTTTGATTTTGATATAGGGTCTTTAGTTTATTGCTTTTATTTCTGATAGTTTGTGAAGCTGATCAAAGTAGGAAGCTTCAAATGATTGCTTTTGACCCATTTGACTTAGACATCCTTCAAGGGAATGATCTAAGTTTTCGCTTATATGTTTAGTAGTTGTCCTTCGAGGGAGCAGTCTATCTTTTAAGCAATTTAGAGGATTTTTGCACTGCTATCCTTCAAGGGAGAAGTTTACAATGATAGAAAGATGTGACGCAAATGATATTTGTTTTGGATTTCAAGGTTTTTAGACATAGACAAGTTTAATGAGGCTTCGAGGTTTACCTTTATGAGAGAAAGAATTTTAGCACAAAGAAGGTTAATGGTAGGTAAAAGAAATGGTTTGAGGAACAAACGATCATGGGATCCATCTCGTTAGATATGAAAAGTATCCATGAGAACCATGCCATGAGTAGAGTTATGGTACCCACCTTTAAGATTATTCTATAACTATGATGGTTAATCACATGGTTCTATGTTGTAATTGATTGTCCTCAAAAGGAGAGGGATAGGTAGATGAAGGTGGGAATCTCATAAACCAAGGGATGAGATTAGTTTAGATAGTAAGGTGAATTTGATTCTTCTCTAATAAAATAACTGATGCATATACAAAGCATTCAAAGGCTCAGGTTCCAGTTTGCCTTTGAGAGATGGCAAACGACAAGATCCTGATCCATACTTATGGGTGATAATGTAGGGTCCAAGCCAATTGAAATAAAATTTTCCTCTTTTGATTTTCTCCATGTTGGTGACATGTTGGTTTTCCATAAGGATGAGGTATTTGATATTGAATTCTCCTTCAATTAGGTGTTTGTTGTAAGCACGCTTCATTCGTTCTTGGTAGACAGCAAGATGGTTGAGTACTGTGAGGTAATGCTTGAAATTTAGTTCATGTTGTGCTAGTCATTCTTGACAATAGTCACTCTCAAAAATGATCTCTATTAAAGATATGTGAAGAAAAGGAATTTGGACTTCGAGAGGCAAAACTGCCTCTACTCCAAAGACTAGAGAAAAAGCGGTATTAGTTGTAGAGGTTTGAAAGCTGGTGTGATACGTCATTAAAATGAAAGGACTGTGAAAATGTCAATCCTAACCTAAAGCACTAATTATTTTGGTCAACATTTTGTTAAGGATTTTGTTAGAGGCTTCTACCTATCCATTTGCTTGTGGACGGTAAGGCGAGGAAATGCTTAACTTAATGCCAAATGCATCACAAAGACCTTGGAATTTGTTTTTCTTGAAATATTTACTATTATTGGTGATGATATTACGGGTACACCAAAATGATAGATGATATGGTGGTTGATAAAGTCGATAATATTTTCTACTTTGGAAGAGATGAGAGGAATGGCCTCCACCCACTTGGTGAAATATTTAATAGCAGTAATGATGGATTAGTGTCTTTATGATGAATGAGATTGATTTCTCCAATAAGATCAAGGCCCCATTATGAGAATGGCTAAAAGTATTTGGATTTTTGGAAGCCATGGGTAGGTACGTGGTGTAAATTAGCATGTTGTTGACATTTGACACATTTTTTTAAATAATCATAATAGTATTGGTTCATGGTGGGCCAATAGTAGACAAGGTGAAGGATGTGTTTAGAAATAACTAAACCACTAAAATGTCCCCCACAAATTTTATCATGTGTTTCTTTCATGGCATGAGAAGCTTCATGACTACAAAGGTAACGAAGAAGGAGGCCATCAAAGCTCTTCAGGTATTCCTAGAGAGGTTAGGAGGAATGATACCGAGGTTGAGGTAATCAAAACTTTATTCATACCATATGTCTAATGGAAAAATTTCCACATTGCAAATGATAGGAAGGTCAGAATGGATATAAGATAGGGTGACAAAGTGATGGATGGTAACAAAGAGTTTAGAGTTAGAAGGTTGAAATGGGATTTTGGAAACAAAGGAAGCCATTATATTGATGAACTTGTTGGTATTTTGTGGAAAAAATTGGATAAGGTAATGATTGAATGATGCTAAGAATATGTCTACAAGTTGTTTATACTTTAATAAGACATCATTTTTAAATTGTTCAGATTCATTGTCCTGGTTGACCACAACTTGGGAATCACTAAAGACACTAATTTTTCTGACTCTCAAGGCTAGAGTGGTCTAGACACCTATGACTAGGGCTTCATACTCAGCCACATTCTTGGTGCACTCAAAGTCAAGTTTAAAGGAAAGGGGAAGATTTTTACCATTGAGGGGAATGACAATAACTCTAGGAACCCCACCACATTGGCATTTGGAGCCATGGAAAGACATGTTCATTTGGTAGGTACAGTCCTCTTGAGAAAGGGTCATGATGGACTCTTTTGGAAAAGCAAGAGGAAGAGGTTGGTTATTTGGTAGAGGAGCTTTAGTGAATTGATCATCTATCATTTGCCTTTTAATTGACTTTTGCTGAAGGAACAAAAAATCAAACTTAGCTAAAAGCATGAGCCACTTAGCCATACGCTGGTTTAGGTATGGTTTGGAGTGCATGTAATTGAGTGGGTCAGTGTTAGTGATGATGTAGTATTATGATTCAAAAGGTAATGGTGAATCTTGGAAGCTATGAAGATGAATGCAAGGTAAAGTTTCTTAGGATGGGAGTACCATGTCTCATACTCTATAAGCATTTGACTTATGTAGTAGACAAATTTCTCTTTATTCTATTCATCATGTTCATTTATTCTGTTCATCATGTTCAACAAGCATTGCCCTTAGGGAATGGTCAGTGGCATAGATGTAAAGGTAGAAGGGTTGATCCTTTTTAGGTGGGGTAAGAATAGGTGGAGAAATAATTTATTCTTTCAGTGAATAAAAGGCTTGTTGATAGTCCTTGGTCCACTTATAGGAGGTGTCTTTCTTGAGAAGATGGTGAAAAGGTTGACATCTATCCGATAATAGAGAGATAAAACATCAGATTGATTGGAGCTTCCCCTAGAACTATGAAGTTGCTTAAGGTGCGTTGGAGGTGGCATTTCAAGGATTGCTCTGAGTTTGGTAGGGTCTACCTCAATTCCTTAAAGAGAGACAATGAATCCAAGAAGCTTTCCTGAAAAGATCCCAAAAATACATTATTTGGGGTTGAGTTTGACATGGAAATGGATAAGGCAATCAAAGATTATTTTTTTAACATCTAAATGATCCTTATGATATTTAGATTTTCCAAGGAGATCATCCACATAGTACTCTAAAATTGTATGGATCAGGTCATAAAATATATAGGTCATGGCACACTAGTAGGTTGTTCTAGTGTTCTTTAAATCAAAGGTCATAACTCTGCAGCAGAAATTTCCCCATGGGGTGATGAAAGTGGTTTTATGTTGATCTCTTGGAGTAATCAAGATTTGGTTGTATCCCAAGAAACCATCCATGAGAGATAACATCTTGTGGCCAACTATAAGATCGATAAACTGGTTAGTGCTAGACAAACAAAAGTCATCCTTTAGGCAAGCAAGGTTAAGGTCACAAAATTTGATACAAAGGTGAAGTCCCGCTATGGGTTTGGTAATGGAAACAATGTTAGAAACCCATTGCGTATAGTCATTAGGTTGGATGAAGTCAACAGATAAGATGCATTTAAGCTTTTCTTTAACTAGAAGAGTGATGTGAGGGTGCATCTGACAAAACTTTTGTCAGACAGGCTTAGCATCAGGATGGGTGACAATGTTATGGAAATAAATAAAATGGTCAATTCTAGACATGTCCTAATAGAACCAAGAAAATGCTATGCTATGTTCATGAAGGTATGGTAATCTTATTGTTTTATGGAGATCAAATATTGTTTGATCTTGACAATGTGAGGGTTATCTTGAGTACCCAAGTTGACATCGATGGTAGATTTGTTCAACATGGTCTGGTTCTTAAGAGGAAGAGATTTATGGATAGAAAAATCACCCATACTGAGGTAGGTGAGAATGAAATCATCATCCTAATGTTAGATAGTTTTGATGGTAGGAGAATCATTTTCTACCATTTTAAGATAGATGAGAGGAATGGTTTTTGTTTGACCATCCTTTTGATAGGTTAGGGGGCTAAAAATAATGGTATTGATAAAAAATAAGGTTAGGTGGGATGATATCAAAATCCTCAGACATGGAGGGAGATGGGATTGGTGAGCATGGGACATCCTCGTCAATGGTGGTGATGGGTTTAGGTGAGGTGGGTTCTTCTGGTGTTACAAACCCAAGGCTAAATAACTCACGAGGGTTTTTGGGTTTTGATTATGGGTAGTTCATGAGGTCCCTTTTCATAAAGGCCAAGTCTAAACCCCTTCCAAGCACACTTATAAAGGTATGCATTGGAAAATGTGGGTTTGTTGAGGTAAGATAAGTTGAAGGTGAATTGTCAGACATGATGGGTAGTGGCAGAAGCAAGAAGTTGATGATCAAGTCCCCTATAGATTAAATTAGGTCGATGATTGGATGGTCTAAAATGGATTATGGTTCTGATGTTAGGGTCATAAATAGGATCATGGGTAAGGTTCCCATACTCTTGAGGAGTACCAAAAGCATCCAAGGCTAGATGATGGTATTCTCCAAATGAGAGATGTTGAAACACGGTTTCCAAGTGGTCCTCTATAAGATTCTAGGAATAAGGGATGGATGAGCTTGTAGAAGCTTCATCAACTATGGTGGTGGAGTTGTTGGTAGTTGATGGTGACTTAGATGAGAGAAGAAGAACATCATTGGGTCATTACATCATATTACAATATGCAAAAAGACTAGGGTCAATCGATATGGTGATGACATGACCTTCATGCTCAAATTTGACACAATGATGTAGGGTGGAAGGGACACAACTCATAACATGGATCCAAAGGCATTAAAGTAAAAGTATATATTGGAACTCACCCTTGATAAATGACAAGGCTAGGAAAATAATAACCTACATATTCTCAACCTAACATGGAAATATATGAAGAGACTAGTCCAATAACAACCTACCCTCATGATCTTGATAGTTGTGGTTCTTGAGAGAAATGGCCTCCTATTGTCCCATCATATAACTTCTTGAGAAACACCCCAAACTGATCATTATCAATGCATCTCAATAACACACCATTGATGTCTCTCATAGAAAACACACCATCCAGAGGACAAAATGGAATATATTTCAATCTAAACTATCTCCTTTGTGATCTACTCATATTACTAGGTTACTCACCATTTTAAATAAATTTGATCACATCTCGTGTCCAAATATGTATATGCAAGGAACCAACTGGTTGGGAGCAATCATGATTGACTAGAACCTTTTCTTTTGACTCATTAAAAGATGAATCTAAGTGTTAACAAAGGCCTTTACCTCTTACTATTTTCTTAAATTTGATATTAACATCATATTCCATAATCTTAGTGATCCACCCTACTCTCTTCTCACTAAGGTCTCTACTCAATAGAAAGTCCTTGGTACTAGGATGAGAAACCATAACATGAATTTTATTTTCTAAAACCATATGCTTGAACTTATTTAATCCCCTTACAAAAACAAATACTTGTTTCTCCATAAAGGTGTACTTGACTTCATAATATTCTAAACCTTGACTAAAGAATGAAATAGGTTACTCTACACTCTCATCATTCTTTTGCATTAACATGGCTGAGATAGTATAAAGGTTAGAAAATAAATACAAAATGATGTATTTATTAAAATCAAGATTCACAAGAGTAGGATCTTCTACAATTTCCTGCTTTATGACTTCAAAAATACTCTTACTTTCCTTAGTCCACAAAAGACCTAATTTTTTTAGAGCATGGCTATGATACATTTGACCAAAGATACAAACCTAGGTGTTAACCTACTTATAAAATTTATTTTGCCTAAGAAACTTTGGAGACCTTTCTTATGCAAGGGAAATTATAGGCCAATAATATCCTCTATCCTTTGGAGATCAATATCCAAACTATGTTTGGAAATAATGTGTCTTAAGAACTTACTCTAATGAACAACAAAGATGCATTTCTTTGGATTAATACATAATCCATGTTGCATGAATATTTCAAAAACTTATCTAAAGTGTTTCATATGCTCATTATAATCTTTAGGAAACATTATTATATCATCTAGATAAACCAATAACATTTCATGAATCAAACCTTTGAAGGTCATGTCCATTGCTCTTCGAAAGGTAGTACCAACATTTGAAAAATCAAATGCCATAGTAATATAAGAAAAATTAACCCATTTAATGGTAAATGTTATCTTAAACTAATCATATTCATTAACTCGAATCTAATTATACCCTGAATATCCATTTAGAAGAGAGAAATGTTGTGAACCTAAAACAATATGCAAAATCTGCTCCATTGAAGGTAAATGATAGTTATCTTTGAGTGACACCCTATTAAGTTTCCTAAATTACACACAAAGTCTTATCTCCCCATTATTATTCTTAATATGAAAAATATTTTCTACCCATGTTGAATGCTTGATAGGAAAGGTTATTTTAGATTCAAGGAGTTTAGTGAGCTCTAACCTCATGAGTTGCTTAACCTTAGGATAAATGGGTCTTTGTTTCTATTTGATCGATTTAACTATAGATTCTAACTCAATAGTATGGTGTTCTAGTCTAAGATCAAACCCTTTTAGGTCCTTATACTCCTAAGCAAAGATGTCATGAAACTCTTCACACAAATCAGTGAATGCCTTCTTCTCTAAAGTAGAACATACCTTACCTAGTTTGAGGAGTTTGTCCTTAAAGATCAAGACCCTTTCATAATTCTTTTCTTTTATAGACATACTCACCTTTTACTATTTATATTGATAATTATCATTGAATATAATTTATAATATCACCAAACCCTTACATATCTTATTGGTTATTTGTTGTATAATCTAATCAACCAATTCTTCTTAGATCTCATTTTGATTCTTTTAAGGAAACTCAACCTCATTTTATAGGAAGCATGCAATGTGTCTATCACTATCAAAAACTCACTAAGACACTTAATTATCAGGTACAAAATGTCTAATAATGATCTTAATGTGAGACTATTTTCCCTCCTCTTTCATGGCAGTTGGAGTATCAAATTGAGCTCCTATAGTAGCTAGTATGTCAGCATGACTATTTTGCTCCCTTGGGACTGATTATATATTGAATGCATTGAAGTATTCAATAAAATCCCATCCCCTATGCTTATATGACTTAATCATAGGGTTCTTTGTATAGACCACATTCCTCACCTAATGTACAAAAAATTCACTCTATATACTTACAAGTTCTTGATTCCTTTTCTCTTTGCCCATTGAAGGCCATGGATCAAACATTCATACTCAGCCACATTATAAGTAAAACTAAAATGAAATATATGTGAATAATAATAATATTGTTTAGCTATGGATAACAACATAACATCAACTCCTACACTAACTTTACTTCTTGAACCATCAGAAAACATCTTCCACATCTTATCATCTTCACACTCTTCCTTGGCAATTATAGGTGTTGGTACTCCTTCTTCATGTATACAATACACACCTAAATCTATTTCCTTAAAAAAATAATTAAGGATCATCTTCATAAGTGTTATTTCCATATTCATAAAGAAATAAATGAGAAATAACCTCAAGTTTGGAATATATGCCATCATCTACAATAGAGTCCTTTTCTTCATGGACCACACAATTCAAATTGTAAGTTGTCTCAATGTAAATTTCAATATGAAACCTTGAAAAATATTTTTTCCTAGTTATAACCATAGCCCCATACCTTATTCTAAAGGTGAAGAAGTACTAGTCAGCTAAGAGGTAGCCACCTATCTCGGCTATGAAGTTCCTTGATAAGAAGATTGCAAAGTGGGCTATGAGATCAACAATAACTATGTCGTACAAGATATGAAAACTTGGGAAATCATGCAAGAAAATATTTATGTTTTTTTTATCAATCCCATTATTTTGGTAGGTATACCATATAATTTAAGGACTATTTTACTATGAGGATCATACATCAGATGCAAGTTATCAGTTACCACATTGGGCATGACTAAAGTTAAAGTTCCATTATCTACTATGTAGTTATGAAAAAGCTTGTAACCTATTATGAGAGTGAGATATAATGGAGGAGGTTTCTTAGTTCTGGTGGATTTTTCAACAATGGTATTAGGGATAATTTCAAGGAAAACATGACTTTGACTTTGATTAGAAGGAGGGACACTAGTAGAGATAACAAATAACTTATTTTGTAAGAGATCTTTCTGACCAGGCATATGTAGAACATCTCAATTGGAAATGGATGCTTTAGTAATATTCAATGAATCTATAATGTTTAAAGAATCCATACCTACTTTATCTTGGATTTTTGGAGGCAAGGAAGTTCTTAGAGCCTGAGGAGTTTGAGAGCCTTGAACAATCCTTCCAACATTCTTATTTGGAAGATGTGCAGTGTTATTTGAAGTTGTTAAACCTACAACCATACCTTTTTGCTTCATATAAGGATTGAATGATCCCATAGACACATTAATATCACCACCTAAATCCTTTCCCTTAGCTCTAGTTTTTTCTGTAACCAATTTTACTTGGTTAATCATAAAAGCATCCTCAACTAGGAAGTTGGTGAAGATCTCTTTTTGAGGCAACTCACCTTCACTTTTATGCATCATCACTTCATCTTTGACTAATAAGAGGGGAGTATCCTCTCCTTGAGGGAAAAAAAAAAACTCTCCTTACCTTCATTAGAATCCATAAATTGGCCTTATTTCCAATTATTTTGTTGCACCAAATTACTATACACAGGTATCATCTCCCTTGCATTGGTAGTAGAGTTAAGATTGTATGCATTTGTAGGCCTATTGGGAATATGTTTCCATTGCCTCTTCCTCTTTCATATTATTGACCATAATATTTTTGATAAGGGTAAGGATTTTGATAGTCACCTTGTTGCATATTACCTCTTCCAATTCTATCTTCCAACCATTGAATAGATGCATCTTTATCCATGGCATTATCTACCTTCTTAAGATCATATTTAGGATTGGTATTAGAATTAAGAGTTTGAGCCACATCTGAAGAATTAGAAAAATCATGAGATAATGGAGGCATAGACACTTTAGGTGGCAATCTTCCAGCTTGAATGAGATTATTTTTAGATTTCATAGCAAGATCATATGCTTTAGGGAGGGTGGAACCACCCATGTATTGAAGAATGATATCAATTTTAGTGTCAATAGATCCCAAATAGGTTAGGAACACAAATCTGAGAGGTGGCATCATAGGAGGAAGTAGTCTATTCCAAGTCTTTTGAAACCTCTTGTTAAAATCATGCATTATTTATTTTGATCCTATTTATATCACGTTATTTTGATGTATGAGAGAGGCATAGTCTCTCTCATTTAGAAATATTGAGGTCAACAACACTCCAAATTCATCCCATGATGTGATGCATCCAAATTCTAGATTCCTATACCAATCAAGAGCCTTCCCTCTAAGGGATATGGCAAGGAGTCCAATGGAAATGTTTTCTTAAGTGATATTATGGAAGCTAAAAAAGGTTAGAGACATATCCAATGTGCTCACTGGGTGTAACATGACTCTCACCATTGAATATAGGCACACCTTTTGTGGAATTAAGAAGAATGATATCGTATCCTTAAAGATGAACTAGATTTTTTGTATTAAAGATATGAAAATCATGAGGTCTAGTAATTTTTCCTTTAATATCTCAATTTATTCAATTTTTTCACTCTCTTGACTTCCCTCACTAGAAAAATCAACTTGATCTTCAAAGTGAAAATTAGGAGGACAATATTAAACTCTAAGTGAAAGTTCAGGTTGAAGGATTGGGTCAATGGGATTGAGAACTCCTTTAGATGATGATCTAATGAGAACCATGAATTATGAGATAATGTTTATAACAAGAAAAGGGATTTGAAATAGATTTACTCTTATGAAGTTTCCAAATGATGAGTGGCACAATAATTTATAGCTGATGTTATCAAGACCAACATTAACTTTGATAAGTTGTCTTGAAGATAGGTCCCACCAGGTATCGAAGAACTATTGTCACCAAATCTTGCACCCTAGAATAAGTTGTTTAAGATTCTTCTACATTTAGGCAATGTTAGAACCTTTCCATGTATGTGGGTGTATCTATATTGGAAATGAGCCTCTAGGTTAATGGTTAGCTCCTTAAATGTATCTTGAAATACTCTTATTTATGATAACTGATTACTTATGGTGAAAAGAGTTAGGGATTGAAATAATTGAACCTAAGCTAAATGAGGTGATAAATCATATAGTATTCCCTAAGACTTCTTACCTCTTTCATAAAGAGATAATGTCTACAACACTAGCCTAAGAGTCCTAAAATGCACTAGCATCAATGTTTCAATATGAAGGTACAGTGCATGAAAACTATCTAAGATGAATGAAACTATAGCTTGATAATAGATACTAAAGTTGATTACACATTTAAAATAGACTCATACATGAAACACTTCACATCACCTACTAGGTTGAAATAACTTTCATTAAATATGGGGGGATTGAGAAAAATCAAGGATATATAGATATCACTTAACTATTCACTATAGATCTCTTCACACATTTTGACAAGATGATGTATGAACTTGAACCAAATTTCATTTATTATTCTAAGGCAGATTAAAATGTCAAAACTAGCAGGGTTTCACCATACATGGGGTGGTATTAGATTAGTAAGGCCAAAATGGCATCTACTTGTAGAACTTTACAAAGAGGCAAAAAGATCAAAATTCACATGTCACTCAAAAACATGTCAAACTGATAGGAGGAGTTACACTTGTATGAAGATGAATTAATAAATAGACCATGGAAGGTCTAATGGGACAAATGAATCTCAAAACTAAAATTTCTTGAAATGTGGTACAAAGCTCCCTTTGCTAGGCACAATAAATGGCCTTTCATCATGGATTATCTCTTGAGCATTTGAAACTGAATTAGAGAGTCCACACATATGTATTATCTGAAAGAGGTTGAAAAATAGTATGATAATCATAATATGTTCTCCTAACTACTAGCTATCTTATAGACACTTGTATTCACCATATGTAGTCATTCATTAACTCCCTAGACTTCATTCTTTACATCTGGTAGTCACTATTCATCTTAGACCTCAACTGAGCTTTCATGGTGACACATGAGTTTGAAGAGATCTCTTTGCTACAGTAATATTTTATCTTACATAGTTGCCCATATGGAATTTCCCTACCATGTTGCTCATTTTATTCTAAACTATGTATGCAATAACTACTTTCTCTGATAAAAAATGGCTCTTTGGTTCGATAATTGTTTGTCAAAAACCAACTCAAACCAATCACATTGTTCAAACCTATATTTATTCTCATTGTTCTTGTTGATCCTTGCTATTAGATCGTAACTTTTTAACATCCTACACACCACATGATCAAGATGTATGAAGGAATGTTGGTCTTCGATTTTCTGTCATGAAGATCCTTTGACATGTTAACTTTCACACACATTATTAGATCAAGATGTACGAGTGATCTCTAGTTGTAGATATCATGGGTACCACTTTGTTTTTAGTTAATACACACCATTAGCTCATTGGTACAATTGAACATTGATCATTGATCCAGATTAGACCCACCATATTATCAGTCAAGCTCATACCATTGGATCTCTAGTTATCAAACTTGCACCATTGGATATTGTCCAACCTATATCTTTCTAATGGATTTTAACCTAGGGATGTTTTGACCTATTTTAACCCAGTTCTAACCATTAGATCTAAGTGTTAGTATGCAATCTAATATGGACCAGTAGATATTGATCAACTTTAAACCCTTTTAGGACCTTTTAAATATAAATGACTACTTTAAGAAGCTCAAACTTGATGCTTACATGAATGTTATACTCTCTTTCAATCTTCATAAACTGAGTTAGAGAACTCATGTGATCTTGAAATTTGTAGAGCATGTTCCTTACATGAATATCTCTGTGGTGCTGCAAAATTTTGGCTTGTGAAGCTTTCTAAATGAACTTGTTAAATGCACAAGTGACCTAGTCTATTCATTTTTTAATGACATCTTGGTGACAATCCGGTTCACTTAGGATTGTGCTTGAACTAGTGCTTGATCTTTGAAATCTCAAAAGAACTTCTTAAGGCCTATGCAAACTCTTTCCATGATCATAACTATTTGGACACCATGAAAACCTATCACTTACATATATGACATTAAAATGAGCCCTAAGACACTAAACGACACAATGACTAAGCTAGATTATGACCATAACTAGAATAACATATGATATGACATAAAATTAACTACAATATACCCTATGAAATTATAAAAATCCCCTATATGAGATCCTGACTATAGGGGTTGATCCATTTTGACCTGTGGTAGAAATGGTCAACATTCTTAGTGATTTTAGCATAGCATGTCATGTGAAGTGTTTTCAAATATATGAGTCTATTTTAAGTGTATAATGAAATTTAGTATCTTCTATTGAGCTATAGTTTCATTCACCTTAGATAGTTTTCATGCACCACACCTTCATAGTAAAACATTGATTCTAGTGCATTTTAGGACTCTTAGGTTAGTGTTGTGGACATTATTTTTTTGTGTAATATGTACGATAGTCTTGTGGAAAAAAAATTAGTGTATCACCTCCTTTATAGTAGGTTCAATTATTTTAATACCTAACTCTTTTACCTATAAGTAATTAGTTAATCATAGATAAGAGCATTTCAAGATATATTCAGGGATCCAACCCTTAAACCTAGAAGTAGATTTCCAATATAAGTACACCCACATACCTGATAATGTTCTCATGTTGCCCAAATATGAAATAAGGTTGAAAAACTTCTTCTAGGGTGCAATATTTGGTGGTAACATGACACTAAAAATGTTTTTACTTTTGAGAAATAAGAATTTCTAACATAACATGTAATCATACAAAATATTCCACTATTTATTCAAGTTGAAGTACAAACTAAAAGATTCAAATCAGTATTGATTGATGGTGGTTATGGATTTGACATTTTTAGTAGGCCTTTCTTACAAAAATTGAGTATTAACATTCAAAGATACAATAATTAAATCAAAATATTAAAGATTTTGATGAATATGAATGATAATTACTTGGAATTATATGTTTGAATGTAAGATTGGGAACTAAAATAATGTTTAATTTATTTCATGTTATGCACAATCATCTACATTATAATCTAATATTGGGTTGAGTTTGAATACATATGATGATATCAATACCATCTAAATTACATAGGTGCCTTAAATTCATGCATTAAGGGTACTCCTAAATATCATGTGGATGATAAACCTTTAGGATATCATTAAGGCATCTCAATAAAATATAGATGACCCAATATTAGATATCACCCTCTTTCTCAAGTCATCCCTTGCGACAACATATACATATGAAATTAGAGTCAAGTACTAACAACAAGAAAACAAAATAATGAAGATTACAAATAGACCAAAAAGAGTTACATTAAACATAAAAATAACTTGGGAGATTGAAAATAACACAAACAAAGGTAGAAATATAACTCCAAAACCTACAAGAGGAATACAAAATATTACAAAATAAAAATCACAAAAATAATAGCTATAAAGTCAAAATATGAAAATAGAACAACTTGAATAGGACAAGTTAAAAAAGGGAAAAAAATATTCCAAGTGGAGAAACAAAAGTTGTATAAGGCACCAAAAAAACAAAGTATCAAAAAATAGCATCAACATAACTTGGATCAATCAAATCCTATTTCTAAACTCTCTTTATTGGTTAATTCGTAAGTTCAATATGGCAATGTTTAAGATTATTTTGATAGTGATGATGATGAAACCAACATGGTTAAAATGATATATGATCAAATATACAACTTAAATTTCAACCCCTATAATAAATATTTATCTCTTAGATTATTCATAACCATTGGTCGAGGGGTATACCATGATGATTCAAAATCAATAGCCAAACATCATCTAGACATAAAGACTAAATCTCTTTTAGGTATTTCTAAATGTGATAATGTGAACACTTGTTGCATTAGTAGATCCCATATGGCATTTGTGATAAATTTAGTGAATAATTTTTAGGGTAGACCATTGGACATTCCATTCTAGGCTCTTTTTTATATTTTTATCTTGGCGAAGATTAGAGCTACATAGAAAAGTTGAAAACTAGATAATATATTTCAAACATATTAATATTATATTATCTATATTATTTCATATAGAAGATTAAAAATATATAGGAAATGAGTTTCCTATATTCAGGATGGTTAAATCCCTATAATCTCTCAACTAAATAATCTCAAAACTAAGCAAACACTATATATGAATATATTTTTAATAAACATATATTCGAGTAACTACCAAATAACTAAAACAAATCACCCTGTATATTATTGTTATGCATAATAACAATAATATACTAAAAAATTATTAATATGTTATTATTTACTATCAATAATTACATTATTAAAAAATAATAATGTGAACACACCTCAACATTCACCCCCTTATGAACATTATTAATCATGATCCACACCCCGTTAATGTGAGCATGGGGAGAATATACATCTTCAAGAATTGGCTCTAATAAAATTGTATCCCAACGCATAGTTTTAGGTCTACATACTAATATCTAAATATTATTATCTGGATCTTGCTGGACATTACCCTTACTATGTGAAGAATGCATCTTGCATTTACACCATGTGAATGCAATGGGCATTTCACTAGCCAATCATCTCCATAAAGAAACAAGGCAGTGATAGGATTTATACAGTTAGAGGATTTTTTTATTTAAGTACCCTCTTATACAACTATTTCCACATTCCATTATATCTACACTTTCCCTTTTTATCTAAATATCAACTGATTTCCAAACTAGTATGGGAAAATGAAATATCATGAGGAATAAATCCTCATTGTCATCTTTTGTAGCCTCTATTAATTTTTGTTGCCACTCAAAAAATAAAATCATAGATAATTTTCACTACCACTGAATAACTTTGGAATTAGCTAATTTGGTGAAAAAGTATACCACACTAAAAAAAGAAAAAAAATGCATCATGATGTAAATAACACACAACTAAAAAATATGCCACTAAAGCAGAAACTGGCTTTGTCACTAGTGGCTAACAAGAGGATCTAGAACCTCCATCCTCTATTTTCTCCATCCTTTCGTATAGGGAGATACATACTTTCTTTGTAAGTGCTTGATGTATTCTTGTGACGTAATGCATTGATTATTTCATGGTTGGACATCCTCTCATTCAGTGTCTGCCTCATATCCAACTTCAAATTTCCTACAAATTTTGAAGTCTTGATCTTGCATATTATTTAGATTAGTTTCCATCGAAAGTGTGTTGATTACATTTTTGACACAAGATTTTGACTCTTTACTCATTTTTTATTTTGACAATATGACTAAATGATAATGATGACTTCTTAAAATTTTTAGTGACATATATTTACTATGGACCCAAAACAAAATATTGACACTTTGATTTTTTATGACTTGACTCTTTTAATGACATAACCTACTTAATACAAAAACTACTAAATTATTAGCTTTTATGGACATTAACCTATTTGACATAAATATGATACTTTAATAATATTAATATCTATTTTCAATACAACAAAAATCTATTACTAAATATTTAACCTATTAAGATTAACAATGAAAACTATTGACTCTATATTGATTTAGTTCTAAACAACGATGATAACTAAATTCTATGACTTGACACCTAAACATTTGATAAGAGTTTAGGACATTAAAAATAAATACTTTAAAACTCTCACTATAAAATCAAACATGGCAAAAATAAAGGAAGCCATGCATGGGCTGAGAAAGATGGGTTGAGCTCGATCCTCATTGGACTTGTAGTCCTCATTTCATTTAGCAATAGAAAGTAATGTTTTCAGAGAGGGCAAGCAAGGATTTATTACAACCACCTATCAATATAGATATGATAGCATTTACAAATACAAGCAAAGAGGAAATGGATGTTTATAGAATTTATGCGTCACCTATCATTTTTTAGGTAGTGTAATATGTTTTATTGGCTTGGACAAAGAACCATGTAAACTATTCACTTTCCTTGGTATGATTTGTATTTTCCTTTCACTAAAGATTTTTCTCTTTGCTTCACATAAAAGATCAATCCTCCAAGACACAAGTTTAAATAAATCAAAATAGTAGGCAAATTTGCATGATGAGAGCCACCATGATTTTTGATGTGCTTGACTTTATGATGAGAGCCACTATTTGCATGAATCACTTTTAACAAAGTGTTGTTCATCAAGGCCATGCTCAGAACTATGGAATAGAATTTAAAAAAAAATGATACGTTGAACTCCTTCAGTTGATAAATCTCCTCATTTTCTATTGATTTGACCCAAAAAATTACTAATTCTACACTAAATTTTAATAAAACAAATTCCAAAATTGGAGAAACAAAACCTTACAAAGGTTTC
Source organism: Torreya grandis (assembly GCA_037957365.1). Lineage (NCBI taxonomy): Eukaryota > Viridiplantae > Streptophyta > Pinopsida > Cupressales > Taxaceae > Torreya > Torreya grandis. Next base: position 5,608,960 of record JARHVA010000166.1, on the reverse strand, counting down.
CCCAAGCTTGCTTCAAAATTTCATTATAGGCACAAGATTAATAAATCTCTGATACCATATCTTAGGGAAGATTAGAGCCACACAAAGAAAGCTGAACATTAGATAATATATTTCAAACATAATAATATTAAATTGTATATATTATTTCATATGAAAGATTAAAAATATATAGGAATGAGTTTCTTATATTTAGGATGGTGAAGTCCCTATAATCTCTCAAGCAAATAATCTCCCAACTATCCAAACACTATATACAAAAATATTATTACTAACAATATATTTGAGTAACTACCAAATAGTTAAAACAAATCACCCCATATATTATTTTCATGCATAATAATAATAATAATAATAATAATAATAATAATAATAATAATAATAATAATAATAATAATAATAATAATAATAATAACAACATCTATTAATGCATTATTTTTTATTGAACAATAATTACATTATTACAAATTAATAATGTGAACACACCTCAAAACTTCATACTTTTGGTGCTTAAAAATTAGAGATGATTTAAACTATGCTATTAGAAATTAAAATTCTCAGTTTTCCTATTGTAATTATATCATTGCATTGCACAATGAGGCAGTTTTTTATTTGTAAGCAATGATAGTTCCTACAACTCTTAGTCCCCAAATGTTTATCAAAACCTTCTCCATTGAAGTTCAGGAGGTCATTTTGAGTTATACTATAATTAATTTAAAATAATTATAGAAATATTGATCTTTTTAATTTAAAAAAATATTTGGTTCTTTCTTACATAAAAAACTAAATGAAACAATTGCCAAAAGAAATACAATAATTAGGGTTCGTCAACCTATTGAGGCCATGGTAGACACAGATATGGAGGGAAATACATAATAATTTATACAAGTGCCCTTGTAGCCATTACTAAGAAGAAAATGCATGCGGAGTTCTATTGTAGTTACATAGCAACATTACACCCATGTTGTGGGTATAGCTTCATAAACAATCTTAGCTTCTATTGAATTAACAAAAATGCTAATTTTATCATTGTAATATTTTAATCCTCTATTACATATAGAGTAGCACAATCTATAATGCAAACACCAAAGGGTCTGGCAGACCTTCCATAATTCAGATGCAACAATAAGAGAAAGTTGCGCTAAATTAAACTAAGTTTTTCATTTTTAGTATATGGTAATTTAATATTCTCTTTATTTTATTTTTCATTTTTATGATTTTTAGTTCAATTTTAAGGGCATTCTCCTTCTTAAAGGATAAATTTCATATCACCACCACAACTACCTCACCCAACCCTGTAAATAGTGTAAGAATGAAATGTTTGTTTAGGAAAGTATAGAGTGGTGGCATTGTTCAATAACAACTTCTAATTTTCCAAACTTTTCACTTGGTGGTCTACCTAGTGTAATGGGAACAACAATTCTTCATAATATTGATTTGGATTAATAGATTTTGGGGATTGATAGTAGCACATCCATGGGTTTTCTTAACCCTCATATTATGATATAGGGATCTACTCCCACTGAGCCTTTACAATGAACTCGTACACCCAACTCTCCACCCAGCATCAATGAAGGCAATCATGTTAAGGAGATTCCACTAACAGACGATAATTATACTTTTTCTTTATTTGTCATTTATTGACAGAGAATACTAAGGCCTATGTTACTAATTTTTTTATTGATAACCTTGACGATTTAAGAACATGGGAGTATCAGGCAAAAGTATTGATTCAAGATATAAATGCATGTTTTTGAAACCACAATCAATGTAGTCAATTGTACTCAATGGTTGAACATCAGTCAACAAAAAATGATGTTTTATTCAACCAAGTAGTTTTTCAAAGTGTTGTAGTGAGTAATAGCTTTAATGATTTTGTTCGTGATATAATTTTAAACAAGATTGAGAACTTAAATGTAGAAGTCCAAGCGTATTATAACAAATGGGCAAAGAACAAAAGCCTTGTAGATCTTGTAAATGCTAATAAAGAAAAATATGCGATTACTTTCTCTTTATTATTTTTGTAATTAAATTTTTTATTAATTATTTTAACTAATTAATTATTTTTTATTCATTTGTAGTCAAAATATACAAATTGGAAGAACCTTAATCATGTGTAGTCAAAAAAATTTAACAATCTAACATAATTGTAATTTATAATTTCAATTAACATCCCTTCTAAAATTATTGTTCCTGTAAATAATTTTGGAAAATCCTTATTAATATTCTAAATTATCACAGAGACAATTGTATTTGACACAAGCACATACACATAAGTCATTTTAATTAATATTTTATTATTAAAGATAAAGGTGGGTTTTCAAAGTGCCCACCCCCTTTTATAGAAAGATTGAGATATAATATTTATTGCATTATTTCATAAGAAATTAGTTATAGATATGATTTGATATGCATGGTGTGAATATTGCAACCAACTGCTCTACATTTTGTAGTATGATTCCAAACTTTCTACTCATATCTAACATTTTTGAACTTTGTACTAAAAATAACCCCAAACATATTCTCCTCCCTGATTCAAATGAAATCAGTTTAAAATTTTGTCCCTTATAGTCCACCTTTGACTCTAAAAATCTATCTCTAAAGAAACTTTCAAGGTCCTTCCATTATATCCACAGCAGATGCCTAGAATGAATCTCTGTAGATAGTTTTTATCATGGTGTTGACCTGAACACTCCAAAAATGCTAAAAGGCATCGAGGCACTTCAGGTAGAAGAGCTCTATGGTGTAGATGCATCTGAGAGTGCCCAACCATGACACGGAGTCCCACTAGATGAAAGAGTGGTCATTGTGGGAGACACATGTAGCAGCGTCGATGACTGTGCATGCTGAGAAGATGGGGTCCTGCATTTTCAAGACCTATTTTTCCATTGCAGGGGAGGAGGCGATGATGTTTATTCTGAAGCCGAGATGGAGAGTCATTAAGGAGCCGTGAACCTTTGCCAGGTGGCAAATGGACTCATGAGGGTTTTTGCTCTAGCTGGAGGATGTTTCCAATCAGTGGCAGGGGATGGGGTCTACGGGGTAGATTTTTTGATGCATTGTTGAAGTACGGCTTTGAAAATAGTAGATATAACAGAGCTATGAATGTAAGCATAGAATAAAAAACCATGCTCCATGAATTTGTGTCCATATTCTTTTTTTTCCTTTGTTACGTTATTTTTATTTGTTGTGTGTTTCAAAAGTTGTATAGGCAAAATTTTGGTTTATGAACTTAAAACCACGTGAATTTTTTACTAAATATCTCAGCTACTGATTTCTGAAAGCAAATGCACTTGTCGTGATTCCCATCCATTTGGAGTAAAATTTAAAACTTCTATTTTTTAGTTTCAGAGATAATATACAACGACCAATATAAATGTAATGAATTGATCCGCCTTATACTGATAAACTCATCCATTGTAAAAACCTTATTCAAATCTTTTCGCCCTTTTTTGAATTTTTGAAAATCTACAGTGTCACCCTTCCTATTCAACATCTTCAGTGTGTATATGCTTGTGTGTCACCCTTTATATCATTAATAACGATGCTTTAAGCAATTAGATTCTCTAATATATAAAATATTATATTATTATAGTAATAATTAATATATTAAATATAATACACTATATTATTGTATATACAGTGTATTTTAAAAGTTGAAATTATTATTATATAAATTATGAAAGTATAATTTTTTAATATATTATAATTCTTTTAGATAAATATCAGAGTTTAAGGGTCCCTTTCCTAATAACATAAAATTTAAAGAAAATATTTGTTTTTGCTCAATGAACTATCTATTAAGGTATATTAAGCATCATTGTCATAGATAAAATATACTGACATAAAATATTTTGACATATATAAACTTAATTACATTTCATAGACTTAACCAAGTTTCATTCCTATCAAAACCCATTACCACCATAAACGAAACAACAAAAAGAAATTTCTAAAGCTATCAATAGCTAGTCAATCACGATGAGTTGGTCACCTCCTCAAATGTCATCATGAGCTTGAACAAAATTCTAGACTTGATCATTCTCCATTACCTCAAGGTAATGGCATATCATTAACTATAGACAAGAGTGATCCTTCAAAATGAAACCCATTTGTAAACTTGCTCCCTTCGACGCCCCTTGCACCTTGATTATCTTCCCACCATAAAAATGCTAAAAAATAACCATGAGCAAAGCCATGAAGCAACCATTTAATCGCATGTAGCCTCCCTAACAACCTACACACAGCTCTCCACTTGTTAACTGAGGGAGAGGGGCTAACAATTCTACAAATTTGGCAAAGCCACTCCCTTGACTTCTCTCTCCCTCTCTTCCCTAAAACACATTGCATCCAATTCTTCAACAAAATTTATTAAGGGTAACAAATATTTCCTCTAGATCCCTAAAAAAGGATAATGGTACTAATGCATTCATCCATTGTAAAAAACCTTATTTAAAAAGAAACCACCAATTTTTAAAATTTCAAAAAATTGTAGTTTCACCCTTCCTATTCGGCATCTTCAGTGTGTATATGCTTGTGTCATCCTAAATGTCATTAATAACTATGATTTAAGCAATTGGATTCTATAATAATATATTATAGATTAGTATAATATATTATTATATACACTAATTTTTTTAAAACTGGAATTGTTATTTTATAAATTATGTATAATTTTTCTGAATATATTTATTAATAATTTAAATTAGATCAGATTATAGTAATAATATAAAATATAATTTAAATTATTTGTATATTTATTGTTATATTATAACAATAAATATATATTATAATAATAATATATATTAATATTAATATTATATATTATTAATAAATAATAATAATAATAATAATAATAATAATTATTATTATTATTATTATTATTATTATTATTATTATTATTATTATTATTCAAGTATAATAAAATAATCTATATAATAAATTATATATTATTATAATATATATTATATATTAGGAAGCCACTTACATAGATTCATTTCAGAATTTCTTGATACCCTCTCCATAGTTAAAACACTGTTAGGTGTACATCCAACCTAAAAATGTCTTACTAGTTTCCATCGTGCAAAGTATTAAAGGAATCAATTGAACAAATATATTTTAATTTTTAGCCAATCAAAACTTTCCCAAAAAAATAATATCTTATCAAATCTAAGTTTAACATAAAATATTATGAAATATTCTTCTACATATTCATATGAAATATTTCAATTATATTAATATTATAAGTAAAAATCATCCAAAGATTGACACGTTACAATACACTACCACAAAACATATTATTACAACATAAAAATTGACAATAAAACTCTTAAAATTGATTGCTAGTTGAAACAAATATATAATATAATTTAAAAACACTTATTTTTGTTCAGTCAATAAAAATTTTAGAATGCATATTATTAATTTGTAAATATATAACTAAAAATTAGGAAATTAACAATTAGTAAAATATAATTCAACACTATCCACTAACGTAGAACCCATAGATAACATCAACCACTTTAAATGCTAGCTTAACTATCTAATAGATATAATTACTAGATTATTTAAGAATATTATTTTGTACATATCTTATTTATATTAATTAAATTATTTAAGAATATTATTATGTATATATTTTACTACTATTTTTTTGAAAGAATTTAATTTTAGTATGATTATTATTTTAATATGAATTTTTTTAAAACGTTTAAAAATTAAATGTGGTGATTAATTTTAAACATAATTTTTGAAAATTCAACTATAATTTCATAATTTGTTTTTTAAAAATTAATATAATTTTAATTTGTAATTTCAATTAACGTCCTTTTTAAAATTATTGGTCCCTATAAATAATTTTGGAAAATCTTTATTAATATTCTAAATTATCATAGAGACAATTGCATTCGACACAAGCACATACACACAAATTATTTTAATATTTTTTTATTATTAAAGGTAAAGGTGGCTATTTTAAACGGTCTACACCCTTTTACAAATACTTATATTTAGATATACTATTTATTGCATTATTTCATAATAAATTAGTTATAGATATGATTCGGCATGCATGGTGTGGATATTGCAACCAAGGGCTCTGCCTTTAGGAGTGTGATTCCAAACTTTCCACTCATATCTAACATTTTTGGACTTTGTGCATTTGGAAGAAACCAATCGAAGCATTGAAAAAGAGAGGCCACCCCTATGTGAAACACGTGATGAGCCAAAGATAACCCCAGACATATTCAGCTCCCCAATCCAAATGAAATCAGTTCAAAATTTTGTCCTTTATAGTTCACCTTTGACTCTAAAAATCTATCTGGAAAGAACCTTTCAGGGTCCTTCCATGATACTGGGTCCCTTCCAATTTCCCAAACATTCACAAACACCTGGGCGTCTTTGGGTATAACATATCCATCTATTTCACAAGAGCTTTGGGCTATATGTTGGATTAGAAGGGGTGCAAGAGGATGGAGACCAAGGGTTTCTTTTAGTACTGCTTGAAGATAAAGAAGGTTGTCAATGTCTCTTTCTTTCACTATTCTTTCTTTGTCCCACAACTTCATCCAATTCTTTCTTTACCTTTTTCATTATCTCAAGGTTGCATATAAGTTCAGCCATGACCCATTCAATTGTGGTACTAGTCATATCTGTATCTGCACCAAACAAGTCCTACAAGAATAACAACCATAAATATCATATCTTCCAAAATACTTTAAGATAATAAAATAAAAACATGAATCAATATTTTTTAACCAATCAATTATATAAAAAGAAAATAAATTGATAATTATATTTTTATTATAATAATATGTAATATATTTATTATATTAAAACAAATAATAAAAAGAAAAACCTTACCAAAAAAATAAAAATAAAAAAGAATCATAATGATTAAACTTATATGTAAATAAAATTAATGTAAACTTCAAAAATCTAAACTTAACTTGGGCAAGATCTTAAATTTATAAACACATGATCTTAAATTTTTAAACCTTCAACATATAATTTTATAAATTTAAAATTTTAACATATTTGTATATAATCTATTAGAGTAGGTGGCCAAGATTCAAACTTAAAAGTATAAAAATTAAATATAAAATAATATGATATACAGGAGGTGGTGGATCATATTTTAAAAATTACTTAAGGACAACTCTCGGTAACTAAATTTATATTGTGTTAAGAAAAAAATTATAATATAATTGATAAAGTTTCACTAATGAAAACTAAAAATTAGAAAATATAAAAGTATATAACACAAATATAAATATAAATATAAATTTTCGATTAAAATTTTCAATTTTTTTCATTTATATTGATTTAAAAGAAAAATATCTCTAAATCAAAATTGAATTATTGGTAAAAGTTTAAAAAAAAAAAAAAAAAACTTAAAGTGAGTTTTATAATAGAATGATATTCTAAACTTAATAAGATATGTAACCTGAGATTAAATTATTTATTATTAAATATTTATATTGTAAATGAAGCCTTTTAAATTAAAATCAAATAATTATACGGAATTAAATAAATTTTAAATTAAAATTAAATTGTAATAAAAATTCCAAATTTTTTGAAATCATGGATTTTATAAAGTAAACATTTTCAAATAAATCAATTATAGAAATATGAATTAATCATAAAAATATAATGTAGAAATCATATAACAAAAAAAATTAATCTTTTCACCCAACTTTATTAAAAAATGGAATTATGACTCGCAACAACTTGTGGTATAGGGTTATTGATTTTACAAAACAAACACTATAAAGCTTTTCAACTGAGTTTAAAGTATAAAAATATCTTGATTCGTAGTCTCATTAAAATATGTGGAAGTTACTATTTCATTAGGGCTCGGACTTACCTTCTAAAGACAATATTAATCATATGCCCACCTTATTGATAATGTTAAATTAAATCTCCAATAAAAAATTAAATCTCCAAAAAAAACAAAACAAATTAATTAATAAAACAGTTTATTAAATAATTTATTTTAAAATTGACATAAATAATAAAATAACATAATTATTAAGTTATCAATCAAATTATAAAAGAAACTCACCAATCTATATATTTATATTACATTAAATAAAAAATATATATTATAAATATATTACAATAAAGTAAGAAGGAAAAAAAAAAAAGTACTTACAAAGAAAATGTGTGTTAACTCCAATTTCGTAAAATTTTCCCCCGTCTCTGTTTTAATCTCCAGCAAAATATGAAGAAAATCTTTTTGGCTCGCCTCATTTCTCAGGGTCTGCAGCCGCTCCTCTATGCACTCGTCAAACAACCCCAATATAACCGCAATACATTTGGTTAACTTGCGCCTCACACTCTGTGGGTCTAAAATCCCGAGAAAAGGAAAAAAGTCCACCGAATTGGGCGCCGTGCTAACCACCATTGTTGCAGTGATGGCATCCTTAAACTTAGGTGAGTTTTCGGAGGCACATGCTAAGAACGCCGTGTGGCCGATGTCCACGCCAGATGCCTGCAATGAATCTCGGTAGATAGTTTTTATCATGGTGTTGATCTGAACACTCCGGAGATGCTGAAGGGCATCGAGGCGCTTCGGGGAGAAAATCTCTGTGGTGCAGATGCGTCTGAGAGTACGCCAGCGTGGCACGCAGTGAAAGAGTGGTCGCTGTGGGAGAGACATGTAGCAGCGTTGATGACTGCGTGCTGACAGGGTGGGGTCCTGTGTTTTCAAGACCTGTTTTGCCATTGCAGGGCAGGAGGCGATGATGGTGGTTCTGAAGCCGAGACGGAGAGTCATTAAAGAGCCGTGAACCTTTGCCAGGTGGCAGAGGTACTCATGAGGGTTTTTGCCGAGCTGGAGGATGTTTCCAATAAATGGCAGGGGTGGGGGTCCAGGGGGCAGATTTTTGGATGCATTGCTGAAGTACAGGTTTGAGAAATAACAGATATAACAGAGCTATGCATGCAAGGATAGAATAAAAAGCCGCGCTCTTTTTTTTTTTCTTGTGTTATTTTTTTCTTTCTTTAATGTGTTATTTTTCAGAAGATATATAGGGAAAAGTTTGGTTTACCGTCAAATTGCAAAGGTAGCGTGCATGGTGTCAAATTTCAAATTTCAAAGGTAGCGTGCATAGTGTCCGTTGAATATAAATGAAATGACCAATATAATTGGAGTAAAATGTAATGATCAATTTAATTGTAATGACGCACAAGAAAATTTAGGATATTTAGTGATTTTTTAAGCTTCATTTGTAATGGTTGGTAGGAATCACTCTGAAGTCTGGTTTAAAATCAGTTGTGGTCATTTTTAGGTGTCTATAGTTATCATAGTCAAAACATTTATAGGTAAGAAGCTTCAATTTTACCATTACCATTGGAAAGATTTAGAGTGGCCAGTAAGAACTTAGAATTTAAGTGGTAAATTGTATTTTAATTTACATGTATCCCCATCGTACCCTACTTCACTTTTCTAAGACCCAAAATTCATCAACCAACATTTTTTATTCTAATTTCATTTCATTCCATTGAAAGTGCGTCACTCTTTTTTCTTTTTTGTTTTATTTATTAACGTTCATGTGTGTTTTTTTATATATAGTGATTTATCCATTGTCATCAATCAAATCAAAAATTTATCTCCTTTGTTTACATTACAATTTTATTATTTTCAAAACACCCTACTATTTTGAAGATTTTTAATGTATTCAATAAAAATGTCTATTTGAACATTTTATCTCGTAAATATAGCTTCACCAAATCCATGGGTACGTGTATTACCATTGAAATCTTCCATTGAAGGATATAGCTTAAGTTGATCTTCATATAATTTTGTAGCTAACTTTACTCCAATGAACCCTTCACCAACTATTACAAAATGAAGTGTCTTTCTCTCTCTATGTTGCATCGTCCACTTCCATTTATTTAGGTTTGCAACACCATTTATCCATTTCTCCCTTAATTCCAAGGGTTCCATCTTTGTGTAGGTCGATAAAATGTTTTCAAACCATCTTAAAAAAATACATTGGGTAAATATCCTTCAAGATTGTTACCATGCTAAAATGTTTGAACAATACGAACACCATAAACTTAAAAAAAAAAAAAATCACATTACCAACACTATAAACCTATTTCTGATTTCCATGCCCATGTGGAACCATAGCCCTAATCTGTGTTTTAATGGCTTTTAGGTAGCCGATAAACTCAAGGAAGTTTGGAAGGTGCCAAAAAGTTATGATAGTCTTGAATATGTTTTGGGACTTGAAAATTTCACTGTGTTTATAATAAAAATTTCTCACTTAGACTTCATCTACCCATTGATGCAATTTTTTTATGAGGCCAAATTTTGGGTGGGATTTTCAGGCGTATTAGGTGTTACAAATCTCTAGAGAAAATTTTGAGACTCAAAATTAAATCTTTTATAGTATGTGTTTAAAATCAAAATTTATCCTTTGGGCTTGGTCTTTGTGTTAGAACAAAACTTGTGAGATTTTTGTAAAGTAAAATCTTTCTAATACTAATAGGTTTAAAAAGGGAAGAGAAGGGGAAAGATGTTTGAGCTAAATTTATTAAACACACAGATGCACACATCAAATGTAAATATATAAATGGATATCAATCAAAAAATAGGAAAAACAAAACTATTTTTAAGAGTCTAATAAGAACAAAAAAACAATGCAAACCCATAAATTGGATTTGAGAAGTAATTACCTTTGTGAAATTGTAGATTGAACTCAAAGGCCTATGCAAATTAGAGAAAAATTATTGATAGATGGGAAACACAATGGATCTAAGTTGGTTAAGCAAATGAGTGTGATCATATATGAGAAGAATGAATTTCAAAATTCTGATCAAATTTTAAAATTAGAAAATGAGATCATAGGAACCAATTTTTTTTTCTTGCATGTTGTTCAAAAATGCTTATCTCTCTACGACATGAATGTTTCAAAACATCTCTTTCATAGTTTCTCCATGTTTATTAGGGTATCAACTTGTGTGAAGTCCCATAAATAGTGATCTCATGATTATGCGTTGTTTGTTCTTCAGTAGGCATTTTGAGATGGATTTTGATCTCTTTAATGGTATCCTTTATGATCTTGCATGCCTTTAAATATCATAATGGAAGGACATTGGAGATTTATTCTACACTGCTTTCTTCTTCATATACTTGCAACATACCAATCAAATCATCCTCATGTACTTGAATGCTTCTCACTATTTGATTTTTTTATTTAATTATAGAAAGGATCTTATTTTTAACAAAAAAACAAAGGAGAATTACTCTTTTTTATCACTATAAAAACTCATTGTGTTTGTGATTATAATTATTACACATAACCTCAACATTGTGCAATGTATGATGTTCATTTTTCCATTAATTTATTTGTGAATTAGATAAATTGAAGCCAATAATAGGTTCTCCAACCATATCTTCCTCTTGTTTCAAACTATTATAATCTCCTTGGAAGTAGTGATTGAAAATTTATTCTTTTGATGCAAGGGTATTTCCTTTTGTAGTTGAGACCAAGCCATCACATACAATATTGAGATCTTTTTGCTCTCTAGCTTGTTAAGTATTATGCAGGTCTTGACATAATCCCATGTCTTCTTTCTTGGTTTGCACATCTACTTTATTAATATCAAGTTCAATGAACATATGTTCATTTCATTTATGAAAGATAACTTCATTCTTATTACACATTGTACATAATAAAACTAAACAAATTTATAACATCTCAATTTTGTACATTTGACAAATATTAATCAAGGCTCTCTCTTTCAGTTATATACCTCACTATTGTTTAAAGGCTCGCATTCATCATCTCAATTTGCCTAAATATTTATCATATAGTATGATCCACATCATTCTAATTAATGACGTTGATAAGAGTTTATACATAGCTAACCCATATTTTTAGAAAACACATAATAACATATATTTTATTTAGATTATTAATTTAACATAAGAGAGTACAATAAATAGAGAGAATGATCCTCAAAATGAGGAATCAACATTAGCTTCATCCCTCATATATCTCAACCTATCCTGGAATGTCTCAACTTCTCCTAAAGACTATCTTCTACAAGATACCTTATCAGAGTATTATTTATTCATCACATATATTAATATTATAAACATAGTTCATACTAAAATTTCCTAACATTCCCCCCTTAGTATGAACAAGGGAGAAATACCATCGTTTGTCTGAGCAACATACACTAGTCTTGACCTTCATCTATACTACTTCCTTTCACTTTGATTATGGGAACAAATCAACCAAGAAATGGGAATCCTATCAACCAATCATGGGTACCTCCTCCAAGATGGTAATATGTATCAACCACCAACTATGCAAAGGGAAATACATCAACAAAATTTGGGAACATCAACCAAACCAATCAAAAAGTAGTGGGAACACACCTACCAACTACTTTTAACAAGAACATCTCCTATTTTAGTACTGATGGTCTAGATCTCCTATACTATGACACTTTTAGGAGATTATATTTGAATAATATATGAACAGGGATACACTTTTGCTCTTATTTTATACTATAGAAAACATGTAAAAAATAGTGCCAATACTACAAAATGGTACCTTGTCATTAGTGGCTAATGAGAGGTACAAGTGTCCTCCATCATCCTTTTTCCTCCAGCTTCCAGAATAGTTGTCTAGTCTAGAAAGTCTTCATCATTGTTTTAACCAACTAATTCTTTATCATTTGAATTAGTAGTTTTCACTTCCTAATTACTTTATTCATCTCCTTTTTTAGAATTGAGAACATTCTCTTTAATTTCCCCTTCAAAGATATCTTGCACTTTTTGTCTACAATATTTAACACCATGTCTGGGTTTTCTATAGTAATGACAAAGAAACCTTGTCCTTGAACTATGAGATCTATCTTTTACATAATGTTTTTCTAGCTTGGAAGTGGATTTGTTTTTATTTTTCACATACATAACACTTTTATATGGACCAATATTCTTATGCTATTCATATATCAATGAAGAAATTAGATCTTCTAAGCTAGGATTTACTTTGGTTAGTGTAAAGCCATGTTTGAATAAATAATTGACATGTTATTTAATAAGACAATTTTTGCATCATCATCGGGCACATCTACTTTTATACCTGCTAGTTGATTTAGAATGAATCAAAAGTTACTCATATGTTGCAACATGTTGTATCTTTCTATTATAAGTCCAAATAGCTTCTGCTTCAGGGTCACTATTGCACTTCCTATTTGTGATCCAAATAGCTTGTTCAATGTTTCCAAAATAACATTTAAAGTCTTTGATAGGTCTATATGATGCAAGTATGCATCAAATACCCCTAGACCAATAATTATCATTGATATTTGGTCCTTGCTTTCCCACTTGATGGCTTCATCTGCATTAGTCAGTTTTGGTATTTTACCACTCATAATCTCCCACAAGTCTTTGTCGATTAGATGTAATTGTGTTCTAAATTGCCAAGTATGAAAATCTTTGCCTTCAAAATTTTCAATATAATTTACTTTTTACATTTGACCCCACACAATGTAGACATCATGTTCAATAAAAAACACATCTAATTATAATTGAAGTAATAATGACAAAAGTCAAATAATAACAAAAAACACTTTTGACTCCAACACTGATTCATGACTTGACACAAATACAAAACAAACTTTTAAAAAAAAAATTGACACTTAGCAATTTTTAATTTTGACACTAAAAGTTACATTAAGGATATAACCCACAAAAATTAATCCTTAATTAGTTTTTAATATTTTAACTCATTTATTAACTAAAATGACTTAAACTAAAGACTAAACAAATTTTAATATTAAACCTAAATGATTTAATAAAAAGGACTTATGACAATTTTAAAATGATACACAATTTGAGATTGACTGAGCTTGACATAAATAACATATCCTATACTAATGCATTTCTCCATTTTAAAAACCTTTTTTAAAAAAATTCACCCAGTTTTGAAAATTTGAAAATTTGCAGTGTCACCTTTCCTATTCGCCCTCTTCAGTGCGTATATGCTTGTGTCACCCTTTAACTACAATCTAAGCAATTGGATAATAATAATAATAATAATAATAATAATAATAATAATAATAATAATAATAATAATAATAATAATAATAATAATAATAATAATAATAATAATAATAGACTGATTTTTTTAGAAACTAAAATTGTTATTATATAATTTATGCAATAATAGGGTAGTGGTGCACCACTACCCTCATGTTAGAGTATTATTATTATATTCTATTATATTATTATATATATATATATATATATATTATTAATAAATAAGTAATACTAATTTATGTATTACAATGACAATAATATTTATAATTATAATTTAAATATAATATAATAATCTATATAATAAATTCTATATTATTATAATATATATTTATGTTGGAGGCTTTATACAGTGGGGAACCTTTTAAGATTCATCTCACAAAGAGATAAAAAGATAGATGTTGTTTTAGCTCATTCAGGGAATGTCAGGTGTAGGGAATTATTATTACCAGGTCTTTTGGGTAGGTGGAGCAGTCGTGGTGACTCCAGGTTAGTGGGCCTCTATAATGAGTCAAGATGGTATATCATGGTGAGCATCACCAGATGGTAGTGCAGGTGGAGACATAGGAGGGGTTAGTGGTAGTGGTGCCCTAAGGGCATGAGATTTGGTATGTTATGATGGATGTGCTTTTTATTTTGATACTCACCTATGTACTGATGATGTAAGATGTATATGAGAGAGAGGTGCATACATTGTTTCCTATATTTTTATTTTATGGAGACAATGTATATATTGATTATGTTCTAATGTTTAGACGTTCATTGATGTTTACAATAATGTCTTTATGATTGTTTATGCTTATGAGATGATATTCAAACTCTTTAACTTAGGCATGTGATGATGTTCATAGGTGTTCATGTATGTTATATTGATTCATATGATGACATGATGTTTATGTTGATTTGATTATGTTATATGATGTTGTTTGTTCATAGATAGGATCATGGTATATAGAATGATATATGATGATGTTTTGAATTATTGTTATGTTTATGGTAAATAGAATGATGACATGGTTTATGATGATTTGTTCATAGATATGATGTTTTTGATGGATATGATGCTATTATGGAGAAATAGATGATGTGTGATGTGATTCATGATGTTTTGATCATTGATAGATATATGATGTGGTTCATGGATATAGTTCATAATGTTGTTTTCATCATTGCTATTTGTTTTTGATGATCATAGAGATGCAATGTGATTATGATTAAGGATGTAATGAAAATACATAAAGTATGTTAGATAACAAACTAAATGTAGGAAAAAATAAATGAGAATTATGAGACGTATGTTTACATGAACCAATGATAAGACGATAAAGAAAAATCATGATGCCATTTCATTGGTAAAGACCTAACAAAATTGAATTTAGATTGGCTTAAGGAACTTAAGCCTTTTGAATGCTTCACATTATCATGCTTTGGTTGATAAAATGGTGTCGTGATCACATTATGTCAAGTAAGCTCATAATCCCTTGATTAAAATATCATATAATGGGGGGATAGGTGATGGGTGAAAAGGTAGATGAGTTGATAGGTATGAAAACCTTCTATGGGTTTGTTTGACCCTTTTATAGGTGACCTAAGAACCAAATTAGACAAGTCCATGTCTTAATTCTAGGTTTAGACTGATTGATGTAGGAAGTCTACTAAATTTATTAATGAAAGCTGATTGCAACTTTCTTGGGATGTGATTTATGATGTTTTGATCATAGATAGATATATGATGTGGTTCATAGATATAGTTCATAATGTTGTGTTCTTTATTGATGTTTATGTTTGATGATCACAGAGAGGTAATGTGATTATGGTTAAGGATGTAATGAAAATACATAAAATAAGTTAGATAGCAAACTAAATGTAGGAAAAAATAAATGAGAATTATGAGATGTATGTTTACATGAACCAATGATAAGAGGGTAAAGAAAAAGCACGATGCCATTTCATTGGTAAATACCTAAAAAAATTGAAGTTAGATTGGTTTAAGGAACTTAAGCCTTTTGAATGGTTCACATTATCATGCTTTGGTTGATAAAATAGTCTCGTGATCACATTGTGTCAAGTAAGCTCATAATCCCTTGATTAAAATATGAAACAAGGGGGGAATAGGTGATGGGTGAAAAGGTAAATGGGTTGATAGGTAAGATAACCTTTTATGGGTTAGTTTTCCCCTTCGATAGGTGACCTAAGAACCAAATTATACAAGTCCATGTTTTAATTCTAGGTGTAGACTGATCGATGTAGGAAGTCTACTAATGTTATATATGAAAGTTGATTGCAACTTTCTTGGGATTGTGATTTAGATATAAGGTATTTTGTTAATTGCTTTTATTTTTGATAGTTTGTGATGTTGATCAAAGTGGGAAGCTTAAAATGATTTCTTTTGACCCATTTGTCACAGCCATCCTTCAAGGGAATGGTATAAGTTTGGGATTATATGTTTGGTAGTTGTCCTTCGTGGGATCAGTCTATCTTTTAAGCAATTTAGAGGATTTTTGAATTGCTATCCTTCAAGGGAGCAATTTACAATGATAGAAATATATGACCTAAATGATATTTGTTTTGGATTTGAAGGTTTATAGACATGGAGAAGTTTAATTAGGCTTAGAGGTTTACCTTTATGAGGGCAAGACTTTCATCACAAAGAAGGTTAATGGTAGGTAAAAGGAATGGTTTTAGGAACAAATGATCATGGGATTCCATCTTGTTAGATATGAAAAGTATCCATGAGAACCATGCCATTGGTAAATTTGTGATACCTACCTTTATTATTAGGCTATAACTGTGATGGTTAATCACATGGTTCTATGTTGTAATCGCTTGTCCTCAAAGGGAGAGGGATAGGTAGATGAAGGTGAGAATCTCATAAATCAAGGGATGAAATTAATTTAGACATTGGAATTTATTTTTCTTCAAATATTTACCATTATCAGTGATGATATTATGGGTACACCAAAATGATAGATGATATGGTGGTTGATAAAGTCGACAATATTTTACACTTTGGTAGAGATGGGAGGAATGGCCTCCACCCACATGGTGATATACTTATAGCGGTAATAATGGATTGGTGTCTTTGTGATGAATGAGGATTGATTTATCTAATAATATCAAGGTCCCATTTTGAGAATGGACAAAAGTATTTGGATACTTGAAGGCCATGGGTAGGTACGTGGTGTAAATTATCATGTTGTTGACATTTGACATACTTCTTTAAATAATCATAATAGTCTTGGTTGATGGTGGGCTAATAGTATCCAAGGTGAAGGATGTGTTTAGTGATAGATAAACCAATAGAATGTCCCCCAAATTTTCTATCATGCATTTCTTTGATGGTATGAGATTCTTCATGACTAATAGTGCAACACAGAAGGAGGTTGTTATGGTCCTAGTGGGCAAACTTCACTAACACCTTGAGGTTTTGGTGTAGCAATTCATTACATGTGTTATCAGAGCCTCCACCCAGGTTCAAGTCACAGAGCAAGTGGCTACGCTATCATGGTAGTGTTCATCTGGGGCTAATACACATAGGGAATCTTGGTGGTACGGGCACAAATCTAGCCTAGAGTCTAGGCTTCAGAAGCGTGGTGGGATGTTATGGTCCTAGTGGGTCAACTTCACTAATGCCTCAAGGTTTTGGTGTTGCGGTTCATTACAGAGGCCATGAAATCCATATTTTTAAAGGATTCCCCCTAGTATGGTATAGTGAGAGGTACTTTGAACAAAGGCTCTTCAGGCATTCTAAGAGAGGTTGGGAGGAATGATATTGAGGTTAAGGTAATCAAAATAAATTTCATACCATAGGTCTAATGGAGAAATTTCCACATTAAAAATGATAGGATGCTTAGAATGGATATAAGATAGGGTGACAAAGTGATGGATGGTAACAAAGAGTTTAGAGTTAGAAGGTTGAAATGGGATTTTGGAAGTAAGGGAAGCCATTATATTCATGAACTTATTCATATATTATGGAACAAATTGGATAAGGTAATGATTAAATAATGCTAAGAATACGTCTAAAATTTGTTTATACTTTAGTAAGACATCGTTCTTAAATTGGTTATATCCATTGACCTAGTTGACCACAAGTTGGGAATCACCAAATATAGTGATTGTCTTGACTCCCAAGGCTAGAGTGGTCTAGAGACCTATGACTAGGGCTTCATACTTAGCCACATTATTGGTACACTTGAATTAAATTTTAAAGGAAAGGGGAAGAGGTCTAACATCAAGGGGAGTGAGACTAACTCTAGGACTCCCACCACATTAAAATTTAAAGCCATCAAAAAACATGGTCATTTAGTAGGTACGGTCCTCTTTATAAAGGCACATGACATAATCTTCTAAAAATGCAAGAGGAAGAGGTTGGTTATCTGGTAGAGGATTTTTAGCCAATAGATAAACAATAATTTGACCTTTAATTAAATTATTTAGAAGGAAATCAAGAGCAAACTTATCTAAAATCATGAGCCACTTGGCCATACGTTGGTTTTGGTATGGTTTGGAGTGCATGTACTTGAGTGGGTCAGTGTTAGTGATGATGTAGTTTTGTGATTAAGAAGCTAATGGTGATGATTGGAAGCTACAAAGATGAGTACAAGGTAAAGTTATTTAATATGGGAGTATCATGTCTCATACTCTATAAGTGTTTGACTTATGTAGTAGACAACTTGCTCTTTGTTCTGTTCATCATAGTGAGCAAGAATTACCCCTAGGGAATGGTCAGTGGCAGAGATGTAAAGGTAGAAGGGTTGATCCTTTATAGGTGGGGTAAGAATAGGTGGAGAAATAAGGTATTCTTTGAGTGAATCAAAGGATTTTTGACCATACTTGGTCCACATAAATGAGGTGTCTTTCTTAAGGAGATGGTGAAAAGGTTAACATCTATTTGATAATTGAGAGATGAAATGTCAGATTGATTGTAGCTTCCCCTAAAAGCTATGGAGTTGATTAAGGTGGGGTGGAGGTGACATTTCAAGGATTTCTCTAAATTTGGTAGGGTCTACCTCAATTCCTCAAAGAGAGACAATGAATCCAATATGCTTTCCTGAAAGGACCCAAAAAATGCATTTCTTGGGGTTGAGTCTGACATGGAAATGGATAAGGAAATATAAGATTATTTTTAGAACATCTAGATGATCCTTATGATATTTATATTTCCTAAGGAGATCATCCATAGAGTCCTCTACAATTTTATGGATTAGGTCATGAAAGATATAGGTCATGTCATGCTAGTAGTTTCTACTACCATTATTTAATCTAAAAGGCATAGATTTGTAGCAAAAAGATACTCATGGAGTGATGAAAGAGATTTTATGTTGATCTTTTGGAGAAATCAAGATTTGGTCATATCCAAAAAAACCATTCATGAGAAATAATATCTTGTGGCCAATTCTAAGATCAATTAGTTGGTCAATACTAAGCAAAGGGAAGTCATCCTTTGGGCAAGCAACTTTAAGGTCACAAAATTTGATACAAAGATTAAGTCCTCTTATGCATTTTGTAATGGCACCAATGTTAAAAACCCATTGCAGATAGTCATTGGGTTAGATGAATTCAACAAATAAGAGGCACTGAAGCTTTTCTTTTACTAGAAGAGTGATGTGAGGATGTATCCTGCAAAGCTTTTATCAGACAAGCTTAGAATCAGGATGGGTGATAATGTTATGGAAAGTGATAAAAGGCTCAATTGTAGGCATATCATGATAGAACCAAGAAAATTCTATGTTATGGTCATGAAGGAAGGGTAATCTTGTTGTTCTATGAAGTTTAAGGATTATTTGATCTTGATGATGTGAGGCTTATCTTGAGTACCCAAGTTGACATCGATGGTAGATTCATTCAACATGGTTTGGTTCTTAGGAGTAAGAGATTTATGGATATAAAAATCCCCCATACTGATGTAGGTGATAATGGAGTCATCATCCTGATGTTAGATGGTGTTGATGGTAGGAGAATCACTTTCTACCATTTTAGGATGGATGATAGGAAGGGTTTTTGTTTGAACATCTTTCTAATAGGATAGGGGTCCCAAATTAATGGTATTGATAAAAAAAGGTTAGGTGGGATGATATCAAAATACTTAAACTTTGAGGGAGATGAGGTTGGTGAGGATGGGACATCCTCATCAATGGTGGTGATGGGTTTAGGTGAGGTTGGTTCTTTTGGTGGTATAAACCCAAGGCCTAATAAATCATGAGGGTTTTTGGGTTTTGATTATGGGTAGTTCATGAGGTCCCTATTTATAAAGGCCAATGTCAAACCCCTTTCAAGCATATATGTAAAGGTATGCTTTGGTAATTGTGGGTTTGTTGAGATAAGAGAAGTTGGAGGTGAATGGTCATATATGACGGGTAGTGGCAGAAGCAAGAAGTGGATGATCAAGTCCCCTATAATTTTTTTTTGATGATTGGGTGGTCCAAAAGGGATTATTGTTTTAATGTTAGTGTCATAGCTAATGTCATGGGTGAGGTTCCCATACTCTTGAGGATTAGGAAAAGCATCCAAGGCTAGAAGATGTTATTCTCAAAATGAGAGATGTTGGAATGTCAGTTCCAAGGGGTCCTCTATAGAGATCTGGGAATAAGGTATGGATGAACTTGTTGAAGCTTCATCAACTATAGGGGTGGAGTTGTAAGAACATCATTGGGTTGGTACATCATATTACAAGATGAAAAAGGACTACGGTCAATCGATATGGTGATAACATGACCTTCATGCTCAAATTTGACACAAGGATGTAGGGTGGAAGGAAGACAACTCATAGCACAAATCCAAGGGTGTCAAAGTAAAATGTTGTATTGGAACTTGCCCTCAAAATGTTAAAAGCCTATGCCAATAATAACCTACACCTTATCACCCTAACATGGGAATATTTGAAGAGCCTAGGTGAATAATAACCTACCCTCATGATATTGATAGTTGTGGTTCTTGGAGAGAAATGACCTCCTGTTTTCCCATCATATAATTTCTTGAGAAACAACCCAAACTAATCATTATCAATGCATCTCAATGGCACAACATTGATGTCTCTCATAAAAAACACACCATTCATAAGACCAAAGGGAATATATTGGAATGTAAAGTATCACCTTTGTGATATAATCATATTGCTAAGATACTCATCATTTTGAAGAAATTTTATAACATCTTGTGTCCAAATATGTATATGCAAGGAACTAGCTAGTTGGGAGTAATCATGATTGACTAGAACCTCCTTTTTTGACTCATGAAAATTTGAAGCTAAGTTTTCACAAAGGCCTTTACCTCTTACTACTTTTTTTACTTTGATATCAACATCATATTCAGTCACCTTAGTGATCTACCCTACTCTATTCTCACTAAGGTCTCTGCTTAATAGAAACTCCTTGGTACTAGGATGAGAAACCATAACATGAATTTTATTTTTTGAAACCATATGCTTGCACCTATTTAATTCCCTTAAAACAACAAATACTTGTTTCTCCATAAAGGTTTACTTGACTTCACAATATTCTAAACCTTGACTAAAGATTACAGTAGGTTGCTCTACACCCTCATCATTCTTTTTCATTAACATGGCTAATATAATATAAAGGTTAGAAAATAAATACAACATGAAGTCTTTAGTAAAATTAAGATTCATGAGAGTAGGATCTTTTACAATTGCCTTCTTTATGACTTCAAAAATACTCTTACCTTCCTTAGTCCACAAAAGACTTGATTCTTTTAGAGCATGGTTGTGATACATTTGACCAAAGATGCAAACCCAGGTATGAACCTACTTAGAAAATTTATCTTGCCTAAGAAACTTTGGAGAAATTTCTTATGCAATGGAAATATAGGCCAAGAATATCCTCTATCCTTTCAAGATGAATATCCAAAATATGTTTGGAAATAATGTGTTTTAAGAGCTTACCTTCATGGACAATAAAGATGCATTTCTTTGGATTAAGAGATACTCCATGTTGCCTACATCTTTCAAAAACTTATCTCAAATTTTGAATATGCTCATTATCATATTTAGGAAACTATTATATCATCTAGATAAACCAATAACATCTCATTAATCAATGCTTTGAAGGCCATGTCCATTGCTCTTTGAAAGGTGGCACCAACATTTGAAAAATAAAATGCCATATTCTTATAAGAAAAAGTAACCCAAATAATGGTAAATGTTATCTTAATATAATAATCTTCATTTAATCAAATCTAATTATAACCCGAGTATCCATCTAGAAGAGAGAAAAGTTGAGATCCTAAAATAATATGCAAAATCTGCTCTATTGAAGGTAAAAGATAGTGATCTTTGAGTGACACCTTATTAGGTTCCCTAAAATATACACAATGTCTTATATCCCCTTTATTATTTATATTAAGCACAAGATTAGCTACCCATGTTGAATTAATGATAGGAAAGATTATTTTAGATTCAAGGAGTTTAGTGAGCTCTAACCTCATGATTTCCTTAACCTTAGGATAAATGGGTATTTGTTTCTATCTGATCGATTTAACTCTATATTATAACTCAATAGTATGGTGTGATAGGATAGGATCAAACCCTTTAAGGTCTTTACACTCCCAATCAAAGATGTCATGAAAATCTCCACACAAATCAATGAATGCTTGTTTCTCTAAAGTAGAACATACCTTACCTAGTCTAAGGAATTTATCCTTGAAGATCAAGACACTTTCAAAATTATTTTATTTTATATACATAATCACATTTTACTTTTTTTATTGATAATTCTCATTGAATATAATTTCTAAGGTCACCAAACCCATAGGTATCTTATTGGTTATTAGTTGCATAATCTGATCACCCAATTGTTCTTAGAGCTTCTTTTGATTCCTTGAATAAAACTCAACCTCATTTTGTAGGAAGCATGAAATGTGTCTATCACTATGAAACACTAACCAAGACACTTAATTGTAAAGTATAGAGGGTCTGATAATGATCTTAATATGAGACTATTTTTGCTATTCTTTCATGGTAGTTGGAGTATCAAATTGAGCTCCTATAGCAGCTACTATGTGATCATGACTGTTATGATCCCTTAGGACTGATTCTATATTGAATGCATTGAAGTCTTAAATAAAATGCCATACCTATGCTTGTATGACTTCATCAAAGGGTTATTTGGAGAAGACACATTCCTCCCCTAATGCACAACCAATTCACTCTCTCTATATACTTACAAGTTCTTGAATCTTTTTCTCTTTGCCCATTGAAGGCCATGGATCAAACCTTTATACTCAACCACATTACAAGTAAAAATAAAATGAATTATATATGAAGCACAATAATGTTGTTTAGATGTGGATAAAAACATAGCACCAGATCCTACACTAACTTTACTTCTTGAACAATCAAAAAACATCTTCCACATCTCATCATCTTCACCCACTTCCTTGGCAAGTAAAGGTGTTGGTACTCCTTCATGTATACAATACACTCTTAAATCAGTTTCCTTCAAAAAATAATTAAGGATAATATTCATAAGTGTTATTTCCATATTCATCAATAAATAAATGTTAAATAACCTCAAGCTTAAAATATGTGCCATCATGTATAATAGAGTCCTTTTCTTCATGGGCCGCACAATTCAAATTGGAACTTGTCTCAATGTAAGCTTCACTATGAAACCTTGAAAAAGATTGTGTCCTAATTGTAACCTTGGCCCCATAACTTATTCTAAAGGCTAAGAAGGACTATTCAACTAAGAATTATCCACCTATCTTCGCTATGAATTCCCTTGATAAGTAGATTGCAAGGCTGGCTAGGAGATCAACAACAACTATGTCTTACAGGATAGGAAAACTAGGACAATCATGTAAGATTTTTTTTTTTTTTTATCAGTCCCATTTTTTTGGTATGTATACCATATAATTTAAGGACTCCTTTAATATTAATATCATACTTTAAATGCAATTTATCAGCTACCACCTTGGGCATTACTAAAGTTAAATCTCCACTATCAACTATGCAGTTATGAACTAGCTTTTTACCCACTATGAGAGTGAGATAGAATGGAGGAGGTTTATTAGTTCTAGTAGATGGTTCAACAATGGTAGTAGGGATAATTTCAAGGACAACATGACATTGACTTTGATTTGAAGGAAGGACACTAGTAGAGATAGCAGATAACTTATTTTGTAGGAGCTCTTTCTGACTAGGCATATGTAGAACATCCCAAATGGAAAGGGATGTTTTAGTGCTCTTTAATTAATCTATAATGTTTAAATAATACATACCTAGTTTATCTATATTATTTGAGGCAAGGAAGTTATTATATCTTGAGGAGTTGGAGTGCCTTGAATAATCCTTCCAACATTATGATTTGGAAGATATATAGTGTTATTTGATGTTGTTACACCTACAACCATAACTTGTTTATTGATATAGGCATTGAATAAGCTTGTAGACACATTAATATCACCACATAAAACCTTTTCCTTGTCTCTAGTATTGTTTGCAACCAAGGTTTCTTGGTTAAGCACAAAAATATCCTAAACTAGGAATTTGGTGAAGATCTCTTTTTGAGGCTACTCAGCTTCACTTGTCTACATCATCACACCATTTTTGACTGATAAGCAGGGAATATCCTCTCATAAATAAAAAAACCTACTCTTTAGCTTCATTACAATCCATAAATTGGTTGTATTTCCAATTCCTTTTTGCACCAAAATTTTATGCATAGGTACCATCTCCCTTGCATTGGTAGTAGAGTTAAGATTGTATACATTGGCAAGCCTATTGAGAATAGGTTTCCATTAGCCTCTTACTATTTCAAATTATTGACCACACTTTTATTGATAAGGGTAAGGATTCTAACAGTCACATTGTTGCATATTACCTCTTCCATGTCTAGCTTCCAACGATTGAATAGGTGCATCTTTGTCCATGGCATTATCTACCTTCTTAAGAGAAAATTTAGGCTTTGTATTGGAATTACTATTTTGAGCCACATCTAGATCATTAGCAAAATAATGCAATAATGGAGGCATAGACACTTTAGGTAGTAATATTTTAGCTTGAATGAGATTACTTTTAGATTTCATAGCAAGATCATATTCTTCAAAAATTGTGGAACCACCCATGTATTGAAGCATGATAGTAATTTTAGTGCCAATATATCTCAAATAGGTTAGGAAGAAAAAGCTGAGAGGTGGCCTCATAGGAGGAGATAGTCTATTCCAAGTGTTTTGGAACCTATTGTTAAAATCATGAATTATTTATTTGGATCTTATATTGATCATGTTAAGTTGATGTATGAAAGAGGCATAGTCACTCTCATTTCAAAATCCTAATGTTAACAACATTATAAATTTATCCCATGATGTGATGCATCCACCTTCTAAAGTACTATACCAATCAAGAGCCTTCTTTTTAAGGGATATGGCAAGGAGTCTAATGGAAATGTTTTCTTAAGTGATATTATTGAAGCTACAAAATTTAGAGACATACCCAATGTGCTCACTGGGTGTAACATGATTCTCACTATTGAATATAATCACACCTTTTGTGGAATTAGGAGGAATGGCATCATATGCTTGAAGGTGAACTAGATTTTTTATATTGAATATAGTAAAATCATGAGGTCTAGCCATTTTTTCTTTAATATCTTCAATTTATTCAACTTGTCCACTCTCTTAACTTCCCTTTCTAGAAAATTCATCTTGATCTTCAAAGTGCAAATTAGGAGGATGATATTAAAATCCAAGTGGAAGTTTAGGTTGAAGGAGTGGGTCAATGGGAATGAGAACTCCTCTAGATGATGATCTACTGAGAACCATGAATTATGAAATAAAGTTTATAACAAGACAATGGATTTGAACTAGATTTACCTTTATGAAGTTTCCATATGCTAAGTAGTACAACAATTTATAGCTGATGTTATCAAGACCAACATTAACCTTGATAAGTTGTCTTGAAGACAGGTCCCACTAGGTATCCAAGAACTATTGTCACCAAATCTTGCACCCTGGAAGAAGGTTTTAAAACTTCTTCTATATTTGGGAAAAATTGAAACATTTCAAATTCTGTGGGTGTATCTATTTGGAAATGAGCCTCTTGGTTTAAGGTTTAGCTTTTTGAATGTATCTTGAAATGTTCTTATTTATACTAACTAATTACTTATGCGGAAAATAGTTAGGGATTGCAAGAATTGAAGCTACTCTATAGGAGGTGATACATAAAATTGTCTTCCATAAGAATTCATACCTCTTTCACAAAGAGACAATGTCCACAACACTAGCCTAAGAGTCCAAGAATGCACTAGCATCAATGTTTGAATGTGAAGGTACAATGCATTAAAACTATCTAAGGTGAATGAAACTATAGCTCAACTACAGATATTAAAGTTCATTGTACACTTAAAATACACTCATACATTTAATAACACTTCACATGAGCTATCAAGATGAGATAACTTGCATCAAATAGGTGGGGATTGAGAAAAAGCAAGGATATATAGATATCACTTAACTATTCACTATAGATCTCTTCACACATTTTGACAAGATGATGTATGAACTTGAACTAGATTACATTTATTATGATAAGGCAAAGTAAAATTTAAAAACTAGTATGGGTTCACTATACATGGGGTGGTATTAGATTACAAAGGCCAAAATGGTAGCTACTTGTAGAACTTTGTAAAGAGGAGAAAAGATTGAAATTCAAAGGTCACTACAACACATGTCCAATTTATAGGAAGAGTTACAATTTTATGAGGTTTGATTAATAAATAGGCCATGGAAGGTCTGGAACAAATGAATCTCAAAACTAAAAATTCTTGAAATGTGGCACAAAGTTCCCTTTGCTAGGCATAAGAAATGGCCTTTCATAATGGATGATCTCTCGAGCATATGAAACTAAATTAGAGAGAGTCTACACATATGTATTTTTTGAAAGAGGTTGAAACATACTATGATAGTCATCATATATTCTCCCAACTACTAGCTATCTTATAGACATTTGTATTCACCATCTGTAGTCATTCATTGATTCCCTAGACATCATTCTTTACATCTGGTAGTCACTGTTCATCTTAGATCTTAATTGAGCTTTCATGGTGACATGAGTTTGAAGAGATCACTTTGCTACACAATAATTTGATCCTAAATAGTTTCCCATATGGAATTTACCTACCATGTTGCTCATTTTATTCTAAACTATGTATGTAATACATACTTGCTCTGATTGAAAATGGCTCTTTGGTTCAACAATTATTTGTCAAAAACCAACTCAAACCAATCACATTGTTCCAACCTACATTCATTCTCATTTTTTTCATTGATCCTTACTATCACATCTTAAATTTTTAACCTCCTACACACCATATAATCAATATGTATGAAGGAATATTGGCCTTCGATGTTTTTCCATGAAGATCCTTTGACAAGTTGACTTTCACACTCATTGTTGGATCAAGATGTACAAGTGAGTGCTAGTTGTATATCTCATGGGGCCAACTTTATTTTTAATTCATACAAACCATTGGATAATTGGTACAATTGAATGCTAATTGTTGATCTATATTAGACCCACCATCTTATTAATCAAGCTCATCTATTGGATCTCTACTTATCAAACATGCACCATTGGATCTTGTCTAACTTGTATTTTTTTAAGGTATTTTAACCTAGGGACCTTTTGACATATTTTAAACAAGTGAATCTAAGTTTTAGTATGTAAGCTAATATGGACCATTATATTTTGAACAACTTTAAACCCTTTAAGGACCTTTTGAATATAAATAACTAATTTATAAAGCTCAAACTTGATGCTTGCAGGAATGTTCTACTCTCTTTGAATCTTCATAACTTGATTTAGAAAACTCATGTAGGCTTGAAATTTGTATATTGTGTTCCATACATGAATATTTGTATGGTGTTACAAAATTTTGGCTTATGAAACTTTATGAATGAACTTGTTAAATGCACAAGTGAGTTTATCTATTAATTTTTAGATGACATCCTGGTGACAGTCTAGTTCACTTAGGATTGTGCTTAAACTACTACTTGATCATTGAAAGCTCAAATGAACTTCTTGAGCCCTGTGCAAACTATTTCCATGATCATGATTGTTTTGAATACCATGAAAACCTATCACTTACATATATGAATTTAAAATGGCCTATGACACCAAATGACAAAAAGACTAACCTAGATTATGACCATAACTAGAATGACAAATGATATGACATAAAATGAACTACAACATACCCTATGACATTATAAAAATCCCCTATATGAAATCGTGACTATAGGGGGTTGACCAATTTTGACTTTTGGTAAAAATGATCAACATTTTAGTGATTTTAGCATAGCATGCCATGTGAAGAGTTTTTAAATGTATAAGTCTATTTCAAGTGTATAATGAAATTTAGTATCTACTACTAATTTATAGTTTAATTCACCTTAGATAGTTTTTATGCACCACACCATATTAAAACACTGATTCTAGTGCATTTTAAGACTCTTAGGTTAGTGTTGTGGACATTGTATTTTTGTGAAAAAGGTATGTTAGTATTGTGTAAAAACATCTAGTGTATCACCTCCTTTATAGTAGGTTCAACTCTTTTAATCCCTTACACTTTTCCCCATAATTAATCAATTAATCATAGAGAAGAACATTTCAAGATATGAAATAAGTTTGAACAACTTCTTTTATGGTACAATATTTGGTAACAACATGACACTAAAAATGTTATTACTTTTGATAAATAAGAATTTCCAACATAACATGTAATCATAAAAAATATTCCACTATTTATTCAAGTTGAGCTACAAACTAACTGATTTAGATGAGTATTGATTGTTGGTGGTTATAGATTTAACATTTTCAGTGGGCCTTACCAAAAATGAGTATTAATATTCAAAGATACTATAATTAACTCAAAATATTAAAGGGTTTGATGAATATGCATGACAATTACATGGAATTATATGTTTGAATGCAATATTGGGACCTAAAATAATGTTTACTTTATTTCATGTTATGCACAATCATCTACATTATAATATACTATTGGGTTCACTTTGAATACATTTGATGATAGTAGTACCATCTAAACTAGATAGGTGCCTTAAATTCATTCATTACGGGTACTCATAAATATCATGTGGATGAAAACCCTTTAAGATATTATTAAGGCATCTTGATAAAATCTAGATGACCCAATATTAGATATAACCCCTCTTTCTCAGGTCATCCCTTGGGACCAAACATATACATATGAAATTAGAGTCAAGTACTGACAACAAGAAAATAAAATAATGAAGGTTACAAATGGACCAAAAAGAGTTACATTAAAAATAAAAGGAACTTAAGAGATTTAAAATAACACAAACAAAGATAAAAATATAACTCTAAAAACTACAAGAGGAATACAAAATATTACAAAACAATCACAAAAATAATAGCTATAAATTCAAAATACGTAAATAGAACAAATTGAACAGGACAAGTTACAAAAGGGGAAAAAAGGTTCCAAGTGGAGAAATAAAAGTTGTATAAGGCACCCAAAAAAAAAAAAGTATCAAAAAATAGCATCAACATAACTTGGATGAATCAAATCCTATTTCTAAACTCTCTTTATTGGTTAATTGGTAAGTTCAATATGATAATGTTTAAGATTATTTTGATATTGATGATGATGAAACCAACATGGTTAAAAATATAAATGATCAACTAAATTTAAATCCCTCAAATAAATATTTATCTCATAGATTATACATAACCACTGGTCAAGGGGTATACCATGATGATTCCAAATCAATAGCCAAACATCTTCTAGATACAAAGAATAAACCTCTTTTAGGTATTTCTAAATGTGATAATGTGAACAATTCTTGCATTAGTAGATCCCATATGGAATTTATGATAAATTTAGTGAATATTTTGTAAAGCGTTCCATTAGACATTCAATTTTGGACTCTTTTTTATATTCTTCATCTTGGTGAAGATCAGAGCTATATAGAAAACTTCAAAACTAGATAATATATTTCAAATATATTAATATTATATTGTCTATATTATTTCATACAGAAGATTAAAAATATATAGGAAATGAGTTTCCTATATTCAAGGTGGTTAAATCCCTATAATCTCTCAACCAAATAATCTATCGACTAACTAAACACTATATATGAATATACTATTAATAATAATATATTCAAGTAACTACCAAATAACTAAAACAAATCACCCCGTTTATTATTGTTATGCATAATAACAATAATATAATAAACAATCATTAACATATTATTTACTAACAATAATTACATTATTAAAAAATAATAATGTGAACACACCTCAACATTCACCCCC
The DNA here is from genome assembly GCA_037957365.1 of Torreya grandis. Lineage (NCBI taxonomy): Eukaryota > Viridiplantae > Streptophyta > Pinopsida > Cupressales > Taxaceae > Torreya > Torreya grandis. Next base: position 5,578,580 of record JARHVA010000166.1, on the reverse strand, counting down.
TTATAAACATTATTAATCCTGATACACACCTCCTTAATGTGAGTAGGGGGAGAATATACATCTTCAAGAACTTGCCCAAATAGAATCATATCCCAATGCATACTTTTTGGTCTACATACTAATGTCTAAATATTGTTATCTCAATCTTGCTAGACATTACAACTATTATGTGAAGAATGCATCCTGTATTTATACCATGTGAATGCAATGGATGTTTCACTAGCCAATCATCTCCATAAGGAAGTAAGGTAGTGAGAGGATCTATGTAGTCAGAGGATTTTTGTAGTTAACTACTATCATATACAACTATTACCACATTCCATTATATCTATGCTTTCCCTTTTTATCTAAATATCAGATGATTTCCAAACTAGTAGGGGGAAAATACACACTATAAAAAAATGAAATATCATGAGGAATAAATCCTCATTGTCATCTTATGTAACCTCTGTTAATGTTTGTTGCCACTCAAACAATAAAATCATAGATAATTTCCACTACCACTAAATAACTATCCTTGGCATTAATTGATTTGGTGAAAAGTACACCACACTAAAAAATTTAAAAAAAACACACCATGATGAAAATAATAAAACTAAAAAATATGCCACTAAAGCAAAAAGTGGCCTTGTCACTAGTGGCTAAAAAGAGGATCTAGAACCTCCAACCTCTATTTTCTCCATCCTCCAATATAGGGAGCTACTTATTTTCTTTGTAAGTGCTTGATGTATTCTTGTGTAGTAATGCATTGATGATTTCATGGTTGGACATCCTCCCGTTCGGTGTCTACCTTATTCCTAGCTTCAAAATTCTTTCAAATTTTCAAGTCTTGATTTTGCATATTTGAGAGATTGGTTTCCGCCAAAAGTGCATCGATTACAATTCTGACACAAGATTTTGACTCTTTACTCATTTCTTAGTTTAAAAATATGATTAAATGATAATGATGACTTCTTAAATTTTTTAATGACATATTTACTATGGATCCAAAACAAAATATTGACACTTTGAATTTTTATGACATGACTCTTTCGATGACATAACCTACTTAATATAAAAAATACTAAACTGTTACCTTTGTTGATAAAAGACTTAATTACACTTTGGGATTTTTATGGGTATTAACATATTTGACATAAATTTGAGACTTTAATAATATTAACATCTATTTTCAATACAACAAAAATCTATTATTGAAAATTTGACCTATTAAGACTAACAATAAAAACTATTGACTCTATATGGATTTAGTTCTTAAAAATGAAGATAACTAAATTTTGTGACTCGACACCTAAAAATTTGATAATATTTTAGGACATTAAAAATAAATACTTTAAATCTCTCACTATAAAAACAAACCTAGCAAAAATAAAGGAAGCCATACATGGGCGGAGAAAGATGGGTTGACCTCGAGCCTTGTTGGACTTGTAGTGGTCATTTCATTTGGCTATAAAAATAAAAGTTTTCATAGAGGGAAATCAATGATTTATTACAACCACCTATAAATGTAGATATGATAGAGTTTACAAATACAAGTAAAGAAGAAATGGATGTTTACATAATATATGGGTTACCTATCATTTGTTAGGTAGTTTAATATGTTTTCCTAGATTGAGTAAAGGATCATGTAAACTATTCACTTTCCTTGGTATGCTTTGTATTTTCCTTTGACGAAATATTTTCCCCTTTGCTTCACATAAAAGATCATTCCTCAAAGACACAAGTATGAATAACTCATAATAGCAGGCCAATTTGCATGATGAGATCAACCATGAGTTTTGATGTACTTCACTCAATTATGGGATTTGAAAGGTAGAAGAATATAAGTATAAAAATATAAGCCAACAATTTTAATCACTTTTAACAAGTTACTATTCGTCAAGGCTATCCTTATAATTATGGAATAGAATTTAAAAAAATGATAAATTTAACTCCTTTAATCCATAAATCTCCTCATTTTCTCTTGATTTGACCCAAAAAAATTTCTAATTCTACACTAAATTTTAAAAAATAAAAATCCACAATTGGAGCAATAAAAGGTTACTAAGGTTTCCCCAATCTTGCTTCAAATTTCCATTATAGGCACAAGACTAATAAATCTATGATACTAGATCTTAGGGAAGATCAGAGCCACACAAAGAAAGTTGAACATCAAATAATATATTTCAAACACAATAATATTAAATTGTCTATATTATTTCATATGAAAGATTACAAATATATAGGAAATGAATTTCTTATATTTTGGATGGTGAAGTCCCTATAATCTCTCAACCAAATAATCTCCCAACTAGCCAAACACTATATACAAAAATATTATTACTAACAATATATTTGAGTAGCTACCAAATAATGAAAACAAATCACAACATTTATTATTGTCATGCAGAATAATAATGATGATGATGATGATGATGATGATGATGATAATAATAATAATAATAATAATAATAATAATAATAATAATAATAATAATAATAATAATAATAATAAACAACTACTAACATATTATTTTTTTTATCTAACAATAGTTACATTATTACAAATTAATAAATGTGAACACACCTCAACACTTCATACTCTTGGTGCTTAACCATCTGAATGATGCATATCCATTTCAAACAAAATTAAAGATGATTTAAACTTTTCTATTAGAAACTAAAATTCTCAATTTTCCTGTTGTAATTATATCATTGCATTACACAATGAGGCAATTTTTGATTTGTAAGAAATAATAGTCACAATAACTCTTAGTCCCCAAATGTTTGTCAACACATTCTCCATTGAAGTTCAGTAGGTCATTATGAGTTGTACTATAATTATTTTCAAATAATTATAAAAATATTGATCTTGTTAATTAAAAAAACATATTTAGTTTTGTCTTACATAAAAAAATTAAATGAAACAATTGCCGAAATAAATACAATAATTAGGGGTAGTCAATCTATTGAGGCCATGGAAAAAATAGATATGGAGGGAAATACATAATAATTTCTACAGGTACCCTTGCAGCCATTGGTAAGAAGAAAATGCATGCAGAGTTCTACTGCAATTCCATAGAAATGTTACACTCATGTTTTAGGTATAACATCATAAACAATCTTAGATTCTATTGAATTAACAAAAATTCTATGTTTATCATTGCAATATTTCTATCATCTATTATATATAGAGTATCACAATATATAATGCAAATACCAACGGGTTTGGTAGACCTTCCATAATTTAGATGAAAAAACAAGAGAAAGGTTTGCTAAATTAAACTAGGTTTTTGATTTTTAGTATATGTTAATTTAATAATCTCATTATTTTATTTGTCATTTTTATAATTTTCAGTTCAATTTTAAGGGCATTTTCCTTCTCAAAGGATAAATTTCAGAGCACCACCACCACCAATTCACCCAGCCCTGTAAATAGTGGAAGAATGAAATGTTTGTTTAGGAAAGTATAACATGGTGGCATTATTCAGTAACAACTTCTGATTTTCCAAACTCTTCACTTGGTAGGCTACCCAGTGCAATAGGAACAACAATTCTTCATAATCTTGATTTGGATGAATAGTTTTTGGGGATTGAGAGTAGCACACCCATGGGTTTTTTAACCCTCATGATATGATATAGGGATGTCATCCCACTGAGCCTTTATACTGACCTCGTACACCCAACTCTCCACCCAACATCAATGAAGGCAATCATGTTAAGGATATTCAACTAATAGATGATAATTGTACATCCTTTTATTTCTCATTATTGACAAAGAATCCTAAGGCCTATGTTACTAATTTTTTATTGATAACCTTGATGATTTAAGAGAATGGGAGTGTTAGGAAAAAGTATTGATTCAAGATATAAATGCATGTTTTTGAAACCATAATCAATGTAGTCAATTGTACTCAATGGTTGAACATCACTTGACAAATATTGATGTTCTATTCAACCAAGTAATTTTTCAAAGTGTTGTAGTGATTCATAGATTTAATGATTTTGTTCTTGATATAATGTTAAACAAGCTTGAGAACTTAAATGCAGAAGCCCAAGTGTATTCTAACAAATGGGCAAACAATAAAAGCCTTATACATCTTGCAAATGTTAATAAATAAAAATATGCGATTACTTTATCTTTATTATTTTTTGTAATTAATATTTTTATTAATTATTTTAACTAGTTAATATTGTTTTTTCATTTGTATTCAAAATATACAAATTGGAAGAACCTTAATCATGTGTAGTCAATTTTTTTTTTTAACAATCTAACATAATTGTAATTTATAATTTCAATTAACATCCCTTCTAAAATTATTGTTCCCTATAAATAATTTTGGAAAATCCTTATTAACATTCTAAATTATCATGGAGACAATTGTATTCGATACAAGAACATACACATAAATCATTTTAATTAATATTTTATTGTTAAAGCTAAAGGTGGGTTTTGAATGCGCCCACCTCCTTTTATAGAAAGATTGAGATATAATATTTATTAGGTTATTTCATAAGAAATTAGTTATAGATATGATTTGATATTCATGGTGTGAATATTTCAACCAAGTGCTCTACATTTTGTGTTTCCACTCATATCTAACATTTTTGGACTTTATGCATTTAGAAGACACTAATGGAAACAATGAACAAGATGAGTAAAAAATAACCCCAAACATGTTATCCTCCACAATCCAAATGGAATAAATTCAAAATTTTGTCCATTATAATCTACCTTTGACTTTAAAAATCTATCTCGAATGATCTTTTCAAGGTCCTTCCATTATGTCCATGCCAAATGCCTGGAATGAATCTCTATAGATAGTTTTTATCATGGTGCTGACCCAGACACTCTAGAAATGTTGAAGGGCATCGAGGCACTTCAGGGAGAAGAGTTCTATGGTGTAGATGCATTTAATATTGGTCCAATATAGCACATAGTCCTACCAAATGAAAGTGTGACCATTGTGGGAGAGACATGTAGCAACGTTGATGACTATGTGTGTTGAAAAGATGGGGTCCTACATTTTTAAGACATATTTTTCCTTTGTAAGGGAGGAGATGATGATGGTTATTCTGAAGCTGAGATGGAGAGTCACTAAGGAGCCATGAACCTTTGCCATGTAGCAGAGGGACTCATGAGGTTTTTTACCTAGCTAAAGGATGTTTTCAATTAGTGGCAGGGGATGGGTTCTAGGGAGTAGATTTTTGGATGCATTACTGAAGCACATCTTTGAGAATAGTAGTTATTACAAAGATATGAATGTGATCATAGAATAAAAAGTTTTTCTCCATGAATTTGTGTCCAGATTCCATTTTTTCCTTTGAAACATTATTTCTCTTTGTTGTGTGTTTCAGAAGTTATATAGGCAAAAGTTTGTTTTACGAACTGAGAACCACATGAATTTTTTTATCTTAGATATCGATTTCTGAAAGCAAATGCACTTTTCATGATTCCCATCCATTTGGATTAAAATTCAAAACATCTATTTTATTTCTTTGGAGATAATATCTAATGACCAATATAAATGTAATGAATTGATCCACCCTATACTAACAAACTCATCCATTGTAAAAACCTTATTCAAATCTTTTCGCCCTTTTTGAATTTTTGAAAATCTACTGTGTCACCCTTCTTATTCAACATCTTTAGTGCATATATGGTTGTGTGTCACCCTTCATGTCATTAATAATGATGCTTGTAGCAATCAGATTCTCTAATATATAAAATATTATATTAGTATAGTAATAATTAATATATTAAATATAATATAATATATAATTGTATATACAGTTTATTTTAAAAGTTGAAATTATTATTATATAAATTGTGAAAGTATAATTTTTTTTAATATATTAAAATATTTTAGATAAATATCAAATTTTAAGGGCTTCTTTCCTAATAACATAAAATTTAAAGAAACTATTTCCTTTGGCTCAATGAACTATCCATTAAGGTATTTTAAGCATCATTGTCATAGACAAAATATATTGACATAAAATATTTTGACATATATAAACTTAATTACATTTCATAGACTTAACAAGGTTTGATTCCTATCAAAATATATTACCACCATAAAGAAAACAAAAAATATAAATTTCTAAAGCTACCAATAGCTAGTCAATCATGATGAGCTAGTCATCTCCCCAAGTGTCATCTTAAACTTAAACAACATTCTGGAATTGATCATTCTCCATCACCTCAAGATATTCACATACCATCAACTGTAGACAAGAGTGAGCCTCAAAAATGAAACCCATCTATGCAATTTCTCCCTTCAATGCCTCTAGCAAGGAAAAAAATTGTGTTTTTCTATCTCTTTCTGCAAGCCCCTTGTACCTTGACTATGCCCTTATTATCTTCCAACCATGGAGGTGCCTAAAACTAACCATGATAAAAGCCATGAAGAAACCATTTAATCACATGCAACCTCCCTAAAAACCTACACACAACTCTCCACTTTGCTATTTGAGGGAGAGGGGCTAACATTTCTGTAAATTTGGCAAAGCCACTCCCTTGGCTTCTCTCTCCCTCTCTTCCCCAGAACACAATGCATCCAATTCTTCAAAAAAATTTATGAGGATAACAAATATTTCCTCTAGATCCCTATAAAAGGATAATGTTATTAATGCAATCATCCATTGCAAAAATCTTATTAAAAAGAATTGACCAGTTTTTGAAATTTTGAAAAACTATAGTCTCACCCTTCCTATTTGACATCTTCAGTGCATGTATGCTTGTGTCATTCTTCATGTCATTAATAACTATGATTTGAGAAATTGGATTCTATAATAATATATTATAGATTACTATAATATACTATTACTATATACACTGATTATTTAAAAAACTAAAATTGTTATTATATAAATTGCGCATAATTTTTTTGAATATATTTATTAATAATTTAAATTATATTATTTTATGTTAATAATATAAAATATAATTTAAATTATTTGTAAATTTATTTTCATATTATAACAATAAATATATATATTAATAATAATAATATATATTAATATTAATATTAATATTAATATTATATATTATTAATAAATAAGTAAAAATAATTTATATATTACAATAATAATATTTATAATTATAATTTAAGTATAATATAATAAATTATATATTATAATAATATATATTATATATTAGGAGGCCACTTTTATAGATTCATCCCAGAATCTTTTGATACCCTCTCCATAGTTAAAACACTGTTAGGTGTACATCCAACCTAAAAATGTCTTATTAGTCTCTATCGTGCAAAGTACTAAATGAATCAATTGAAAAAATATATTTTTATTCTATCCAATCAAAACTCTCAAAAAAAATAATATCGTATCAAATCTAAGTTTAACATTAAATATTATCAAAATATTCTTCTACTTATTCATATGAAATATTTCAATTATATTAATATTATAAGTAAAAATCATTTAAGAAATGAGATGCTACAATACACTACCATAAAAAAATAACTACAGCATAAACATTGGCATTAAAAACTCTTAGAATTGATTGCTATTTGAAATGGATATATAATATAACTTTTAAAAAACAAAAATAAATTTTTAGCATAGACGTGTACTTGCATTTATGAATTTATGTAACTGAAAGACAAGTGCACATCATGTCCAGTACTTCACATAGCTTATTTTTGTTCAGTCAATAAATTTTTTAGAATTAGTATTATTAATTTATAAATGTATGACTAAAAATTAGGAAATTAACAATTAGTAAAATATAATCCAACACTATCCAATATCAACCACTTTGGATGCTAGCTTAACTATCTAATAGATATAAATGCTACATTATTTAAGAACATTATTTTGTATATATCTTATCTATATTAATTACATTTTTTTTAAATATTATTTTTTTGAAAGAATTTAATTTTAGTATGATTGTTATTTTAATATGAATTTTTGTAAAACTTTTAAAAATTAAATGTGGTGATTAATTTTAAATATAATTTTTGAAAGTTCAATTATAATTTCATAAAAAATTGTTTTTAACAATCTAACATAATTGTAATTTGTAATTGCAATTAACATCCTTTCTAAAATTATTGACCCCTATAAATAATTTAAAAAATCCTTATAAATATTCTAAATTATCATGGAGATAATTCTATTTGACACAAGAACATACACACAAATAATTTTAATTATTATTTATTATTAAAGGTAAAGGTGGCTTATTAAAAGGGACCACACCCTTTTACAAATATTGAAATATAATGTTTATTGCATTATTTCATAAGAAATTAGTTATAGATATGATTCAGCATGCATGGTGTGGATATTGCAACCAAGTGCCCTGCCTTTTGGAATGTGATTCTAAATTTTTTGCTCATATCTAACATTTTTTGACTTTTTATATTTGGAAGACACCAATCAAAGCATTGAACAAGAGAAGCCACCCCTATTTAGTCAAATTTCAAAGGTATCATGCATAGTCCATTGAATATGAAACAACTATTCCATATTGGAGGGCGTCAAATAGCAATAATGAAATGGACAGGTGGAAACAAACTGAAAGTTGTTAGTGTCTCTAAAATAGTGTCCACATGTCCATCAAGAAGAAGCAAAATGGAATCAATGAGCAGATAGTATTCAAACTCTTTAGCTTAGCCATGTGATGATGTTCATAGCTGTTCATGTATGTTATATTGATGGATATGATGGCATGATGTATATGTTGATTTGATTATGTTATATGGTGTTGTTTGTTCATAGATATGATCATGGTATATAGAATGATATACAATGATGTTTTGAATTGTTTTGATGTTTATGATAAATAGAATGATGACATGGTTTATGATGCTTTCTTCATAGATATGATGTTTTTGATGGATATGATGCTATTATGGAGAAATAAATAATGTATGATGTGACTCATGATGTTTTAATCATTGATAGATATATGATGTGGTTCATGAATATAGTTCATAATGTTGTGTTCATCATTGATGTTTATTTTTGATGATCATAGAGATGTAATGTGATTATGGTTAAGGATGTAATGAAAATACATAAAGTAAGTTAGATAACAAAATAAATGTAGGAAAAAATAAATAAGAATTATGACGTATGTTTAGATGAACCAATGATAAGAGGGAAAAGAAAAAGCATGATGCCATTTCATTGGTATAGACCTAAAAAAACTAAAGTTAGATTGGCTTGAGGAACTTAAGCCTTTAGAATGCTTCACATTACCATGATTTTCTTGAGAAAATGGTGCCGTGATCACATTATATCAAGTAAGCTCATAATCCCTTGATTAAAATATGATATAAAGGGGGGATAGGTGATGGGTGAAAAGGTATATGGGTTAATAGGTAAGATAAACTTTTGTGAGTTAGTTTTCCAATTGTATAGGTGATCTAAGAACCAAATTAGACATGTCCATGTCTTAATGCTAGGTGTAGATTGATCAATGTGGGAAGTTTACTAATGTTATATATGAAAGTTGATTGTGGCTTTCTTGGGATTCTGATTTTGATATAGTGTTTTTTATATATTGCTTTTATTTTTGATAGTCTATGAAGCTAATCAAATAAATAAGCTTAAAATGATTGCTTTTTACCCATTTGACTTAGCCATCCTTCAAGGGAATGGTCTAGGTTTAGGCTTATATATTTGGTAGTTGCCCTTTGAGGAAGCAGTCTATATTTTAACCAATTTATAGGATTTTTGCACTGCTATCCTTCAAGGGAGAAGTTTTACAATGCTAGAAATATGTGACCCAGATGATATTTGTTTTGGATTGCAGGGTTTTTAGACATGGACAATTTTAATTAGGCTTAGAATTTTACTTTTATGAGGGAAAGACTCTTAACACAAAGAAGGTTAATGGTAGGTAAAAGGAATGGTTTGAGAAATAAATGATCATGGGATTCCATCTCATTAGATATGAAAAGTATCCATGAGAAAAATGCCATTGGTGAGTTATGGTACCCACCTTTAAGATTAGGCTATAACTGTGATGGTTAATCAAATAGTTCTATGTTGTAATTAGTTGTCCTCAAAGGGAGAGGGATAGGTAGATGAAGGTAAGAATCTCATAAATCAATGGATGAGATTAATTTAGATAGTAAGGTGAATTTGATCCTTCTATAAAAAAATAAATGATGCATATGCAAAGCATTAATAATCTCAATTTTTAGTTTGTCTTTGAAAGAGGATAAACAACAAGCTCCTGATTTATAGTTATGGGTGATAATGTAGGATCCAATCCAATTAAAAAAAATTACCTCTTTTGATTTTCTTCATGTTGGTGACATGTTGGTTTTCCTTAATGATGAGGTCTCTGATATAGAATTCTCGTTTAATTATGTATTTGTTGTAGGCATATTTGATTATTTATTAGTAGGCATGAAGATGTTTGAGTAATATGAGGTCATGTTTGACAAGTAGCTCAAGTCATGCTAGTCATTCTTGACAATAGTCACTCTCAAAAATAATTTCTTACAAAGATATGAGAAGAAAAAGAATCTGGACTTCGAGAGGCAAAATTGCCTCTGTTCCAAAGACTAGAGAGAAAGGGGTAACACTTGTAGAGGTTATAATGATGGTGTGATTGGCCATTAAGGTGAAAGGGATGTGAAAATGCCAACCTTGACGTAAAACACTAACTACTTTGGTCAATATTTTTTTAAGTATTTTGTTAGAGGCTTCTGCCTATCCATTTACTTGTGGATGGTAAGGCAAGAAAAATCATAACTTAATGCCAAATGCATCACAAAGACCTTGGACTTTATTTTTCTTGAAATATTTAACATTATTGATGATGATATAATGTTTACAACAAAATGATTAATGATATGGTGGTTGATAAAGTTGACAATATTTTATACCGAGGAATGGCCTCCACCCACATGGTGAAATACTGAATAGATGTAATTATGGATTGGTGTCTTTGTGATGAATGAGATTGATTTCTCCAATAATATCAAGGCCCCATTGTGATAATGGCCAAAATTATATGGATTCTTTAGGGCTATGGGTAGGTATATGGTGTAAATTAGAATGTTGTTGACATTTGACACACTTCTTTAAATAATCATAATAGTCTTAGTTGATCATGGGCCAATATTATCCAAGGTGAAGGATGTGTTTAGCAATAACTAAACCACTAAAATGTCCCCAAAAAATTATATCATGTGTTTCCTTGATGGCATGGGAAGATTCATGACTACTAAGGAAATTAATAAGGAGGCCATCAAAGCCACATTTTTAAATGATTCCCCCTAGTATGGTATAATGAGAGTTATTTTGAACAAAGGCTCTTTAGGCATTTTGAGAGAGGTTGGGAGGAATGATACTTTGTTTGAGGTAATAAAATTTTTGTTCATACCATATGTCTAATGGAGAAATTTCCACATTACAAATGATAGGAAGGTCAGAATGGATATAAGATAGGGTGATAAAGTGATGGATGGTAACAAAAAATTTAGAGTTAGTAGGTTGAAATGGGATTTCAGAAGTAAGAGAAGCCATTATATTCATGTAATTATTGGTATGTTTTGGAAAAAATTAGATAAGGTAATGATCGAATGATGCTAAGAATACATCTATAATTTTTTTTTACTTTAGTAATACATCATTCTTAAACTGGTTAGATCCATTGACCTAGTTGACCACAAGTTTGGAATCACCAAAGACACTAATTATCTTGACTCCCAAGGCTAGAGCAGTTAGGAGACATATGACTAGGGATTCATACTTAGCTACATTGTTGGTGCACTCTAATTTAAGTTTAAAGTAAAGGGAAATAAGTTTACCATCAAGGGGAATAAGAATACCTCTAGGACCCCCACCACATTTTCATTTCAAGCCATCTAGAAACATGGTCATTTGGTAAGTAGGTCCTCTTGAGAAAGGGTCATGATGGAATCTTATATAGATAGAAGAGGAAGAGGTTAGTTATTTGGTACAGGAGCTTCAATGAATTGATCAACAATCATTTTACCTTTAATTGAATTTTTTTGAAGGAACTAAAGATCAAACTTAGCTAAAAGCATGAGCCACATAGCCATACGCTAGTTTTGGTATGGTTTGGAGTGCATATACTTGAGTGGGTTAATGTTAGTGATGATTTAGATTTTTGATTAAGAAGGTAATGGTGAATCTTGGAATCTATGAAGATGAGTACAAGGTAAAGTTTCTTAGGATGGGAGTACTGAGTCTCATAGTCTATAAACATTTAACTTATGTAGAAGACAACTTGCTCTTTGTTCTGTTCATTATGGTGAGCAAGTATTTCCCCTAGGGATCAGTCAGTGGTAGAGATGTAAAGGTAGAAATGTTCATATTTTTTAGGTGGGGTGATAATAGGTAGATAAATAAGGTATTATTTGAGTGAATCAAAGGCATGTTGATAGTCCTTGGTCCACTTAAACGATGTGTCTTTCTTAAGGAGATGGTGAAAAGGTTGACATCTATCTATTAATTGAGAGATGAAATGTTGGATTGATTAGAGCTTCCATTAAGAGATAAAAATTTGTTTAAGGTGGGTTGGAGGTGGCATTTCAAGGATTTCTCTAACTTTGATATGATCTACACAAATTCCTCAAAGAGAGACAATGAATCCAAGAACCTTTCCTGAAAGGACCCCAAAAATACATTTCTTAGGGTTTAGTCTGACATGGAAATAGATAAGTCAATCGAAGATGATTTTTAGAACATCTAGATGATCCTTGTGATATTTATATTTCTCAAGGAGATCATCCACATATTCCTCTATGATTTTATGGAGTAGGTCATGGAAGATATAGGTCATGGCACACTGGTAGGTTGTGTTAGCATTATTTAAATTAAAGGGCATGACTCTATAGTAGAAAGTTCCCCATGGGGTGATGAAAGAGGTTTTATGTTGATATTTGGGAGAAATAAAGATTTGGTTGTATCCTAATAAACCATCCATGAGAGATAACATCTTATGCCCAACTGTAAGATCAACAAGTTGGTCACTACTAGGTAAAGAAAAGTCATCCTTTGGGCAAGCAAAGTTAAGGTCACAAAAGTTGATACAAAGGCAAAGTCCCCCTATGGATTTGGTAATGGAAACAATGTTAGAAACCCATTGGGTATAGTCATTGGGTTAGATTAAGTCAACAAATAAGAGGTGTTGAAGCTTTTCTCTAACTAGAAGATCAATGTGACAGTGCATCCTACGAATCTTTTGTCAGATAGGCTTAGCATCAAGATGGGTGAAAATGTTATGTGGAGTAATAAAAGGGTCAATTATTTACATATCCTAAAGGGACCAAGAAAATTCTATGCTATGGTCATGAAGGAATGAAGGGTAATCTTGTTGTTTTACGAAGTTCAAGGATTGTCTGATCTTGATGATGCAAAGGTTATGGATATAAAAATTCCTCATACAGAGGTTATGCAAATTTTATCGATGGTATATTTGTTCAACATGGTTTGGTTCTTAGGAGGAAGATATTTATGGATATAAAAATTCCTCATACAAAGGTATGTGAGAATGGAATCATCATCTTGATGTTGAATGGTGTTGATAGAAGGAGAATCATTTTCTACAATTTTAGGATGGATGAGAGGAAGGGTTTTTGTTTGACCATCCTTTTGATAGTTTATGGGGCCGAGACTAATGGTATTGATAAAAAAAGGTTAGGTGGGATGATATCAAAATCCTTAGACTTTGAGGGAGATGCGGTTGGTGATGATGGGACATCCTCATTAATGGTGGTGATCGGTTTAGGTGAGGTGCGTTATTCTAGTGGTACAATCCCAAGGCTGAATAACTCATGAGGGTTTTTGGGTTTTTATTATGGGTATCTCATGAGGTCCCTATTCATAAAGGCCAAGGCCAAACCCCTTCCAAGAACACATATAAATTTATGCTTTTGAAAATGTGGGTTTGTTGAGATAAGAGAAGTTGAAGGTGAATGGTCAGATATGATGGGTAGTTGTAGAAGAAAGAAGTAGATGATCAAGTCCCATATAGATAAAACTAGTTTGATGATTATATGGTTTAATAAGGATGATGCTTCTGATGTTAGGGTCATAACTAGGGTCATGGGTGACGTTCCCATACTCTTGAGGAGTAGGGAAATCATCCAAGGCTAGAAGATGGTATTCTCCAAATGAGAGATGTTGGAACATGGGTTCCAAGGGATCCTCTATAGGGATCTAGGAATAAGGTATAAATGAACTTGTTGAAGCTTCATCAACCATGGGGGTGGAGTTATTGGTAGTTGATGGTGAAGTAGATGGGAGAGGAAGAAGAACATCATTGAGTCAGTATATCATATTACAAGATGCAAAATGACTAGGGTCAATCTATATGGTGATAAAATGACCTTCATGCTCAAATTTGAGACAAATATGTAGGGTGGGAGATAACTCATAGCATGGATCTAAGGGCATCGAAGTAAAATGTTTTATTAGAACTCACCCTCGACAAGTGAAAAGGCTAGGCCAATAATAACCTACACCTTCTCACCCTAACATGGGAATATTTGAAGAGGCTAGGCCAATAATAACCTACCCTTATGATCTTGGTATTTTTGGTTCTTGTAGAGAAATGACCTCATATTGTCCCATCATAGAACTTCTTGAGAAACACCCCAAACTGATCATTATCAATGCATCTCAAAAGCACACCATTAATGTCTCTCATAAAAAAATACACCATCCATAAGACAAAAGGGAATATATTTCAATATAAAATATCTCCTTTGTGATCTACTCATATTACTAGGATACTCACTATTTTGATGAAATTTGATCACATCTTGTGTCCAAATATGTAAATGCAAGAAACCAGCTAGTTGGGAGCAATCATGATTGACTAGAACCTCTTCTTCTGACTCATGAAAATATGAAGCTAAGTATTCACAAAGGCCTTTACCTATGACTATTTTTTTTACTTTGATATCAACATCATAGTCCATCACCTTAGTGATCCACCCTACTCTCTTCTCACTAGGGTCCCTGCTAAATATAAATAGCTTGGTACTAGGATGAGAAACCATAACATGAATTTTAGTTATTGAAACCATATGCTTAAATTTTTTTAATTCCCTTACAAAAACATACTTGTTTCTCCATAAATTTGTACATTAATTCATAATATTCTAAACCTTGACTAAATAATGCAATAGTTTTCTCTATACCCTCATCATTATTTTGCATTAACATGGCTGATATAGTATCAAGGTCAGAAAATAGATACAACATGAATTATTTATTAAAATCAAGATTCATAAGACTGGGATCTTCTAAAATTACCTTCTTTATTACTTCAAAAATACTCTTACCTTCCTTAGTCCACAAAATGATCTGATTCTTTCATAGCATCATTGTGATACATTTGACAAAAGATGCAAACCCCGGTATGAATCTAATTACAAAATTTATCTTGCATAAGAAACTTGGAGACCTTTATTATGCAAGAGAAATTATAGGACAATAATATTCTCTATCCTTTAAAGATCAATATCCAAACTATATTTGGAAATAATGTGTCTTAAGAGCTTATCTTCATCGACAACAAAGATGCATTTCTTTGGATTAAGAGATATTCCATGATACCTGCATATTTCAAACACTTATCTCAAGTGTTGTATATCCTCATTAGAATCTTTAGGAAACACTATTATATCATCTACATAAACCAATAACATCTCATTAATCAAACCTTCAAAGGCCATGTCCATTGCTCTTTGAAAGGTAGGACCAACATTTGAAAAATCAAATGCCATCTTCCTATAAGAAAAATTAACCCATTTAATGGTAAATATTATCTTAAACTGATCATCTTCATTGACGTAAATATAATTATAACTTGAATATCCATCTAGAAGAGAGAAATGTTGAGAACCTGAAAAAATATGTAAAATCTTTTCCATTGAGGGTAAAGGATAGTTATCTTTTAGTAACACCCTATTAAATTCCCTAAAGTACACACACATTCTTATCTACCCATTATTCCTTCTAATAGGAAAAATATTAGATACCCATGTTGAATTCTTGATAGTAAATATTATTTTAGATTCAAGGAGTTTAGTAAGCTCTAACCTCATGAGTTGTTTAACCTTAGGATAAATGGGTATGTGTTTCTATCTGATTGATTTAACTCTAGATTCTAACTCAATAGTATAGTGTGATAGGCTAAGATCAAACCCTTTTAGGTCCTTATACTCCCAACTGAATATTTCATGAAACTCTCTACACAAATCAATGAATGCTTGCTTCTCTAAAGTAGAGCATACCTTACCTAGTTTGAGGAGTTTGTCCTTAAAGATCAAGATCCTTTCATAATTATTTTCTTTTATAGACATACTAACCTTTTAATTTTTATATTGATAATTCTCATTGAATATAATTTATAAGGTCACCAAACCCTTATGTTTCTTATTAGTTATTAGTTGTATAATTTAATCGCCCAATTGTTCTTAGAGCTTCTTTTGATTCCTTGAAAAAAACTCAACCTCATTTTGTAGGAAGCATGTAATGTGTCTATCAGTATCAAACAATCACCAAGAAAATTAATTATCAAGAATAGAATGTTTGATAATGATCTTAATATGAGACTATTTTCCCTCCTCTTTCATGGTAGTTGGAGTATCAAATTGAGCTCCTATAGCAGCTAGTATGTTAGCATAACTAGTATGCTCCCTTGGGATAGATTGTATATTGAATGCATTGAAGTATTCAATAAAATCCCATAACCTATGCTTATATGAATTTATCAAAGGGATATTTTTAGTAAACACATTCCTCACCTAATGCACAACCAATTCATTCTCTCTATATAGTTACAAGTTCTTGATTACTTTTCTCTTTCCCATTGAAGGCCATGGATCAAACCTTCATACTCAGCCACATTAAAAGTACAAATAAAATGAAATATATATAAAGCATAATAATATTATTTATATGTGGATAAAAACACAACACCATCTCCTACACTAAATTTTCTTCTTGAACCATAAAAAACATCTTCCACATCTCATCATCTTCACCCTCTTCCTTGGAAACTAGAGGTATTGGTACTCCTTCTTCATGTATACAATACACTCCTAAATCAATGTTAGTGACATCTTCATCAATAAATAAATTTTAAATACCCTCAATATTGAACTATGTGCCATCATCTACAATAAATTCCTTTTCTTCATAGGCCACACAATTCAAATTGGAACTTGTCTCAATGTAATGTTCATTATGAAACCTTGAAAAAGGTTATGTCCTAATTGTAACCTTGGCCACATACCTTATTTTTAAGGCCAAGAAGGACCTGTCAGTTGAGATTTAGCCACATATTTTTTCTATGAAGTCCTTTGATAATCATATTTCAAAGTGGGCTAGGAGATCAACAACTATGTCTTACAAGATAGGAAAAGTAGGACAATCGTGTAAGAAAATGTTTAAGTTTTTTTATTAGTCCCATTATTTTTGTAGGTGTACCATATAATTAAAGGAATAATTTACTATTAATATCATACTTTAGATGCAATTTATCAGTTACCACCTTGGGCATGAATAAAGTTAAAGCTCCACTATCAACTATGCAGTTATGAACTAGCTTGTCAACCACTACGAGAGTGAGATAGAATCAAGGAGTTTTTAAATTATATAAAATGGTTTAGAAATGGTAGTAGGGATAATTTAAATTAAAACATGACTTTGAATTTTATTTGAGGGAGGGACACTAGTAGAGATTGTAGATAACTTATTTCTTAGGAGCTCTTTCTGACCAGGCATGTGGAGAACATCCCAAATTGAAATGGATTATTTAGTAATCTTCAATGAATCTATATTGTTTAAATAATCCATACTTAATTTATCTTATATTATTGGAGGAAATGAATTTCTTGAAGCTTGAAGAGTTGGAGTGCTTTGAACAATCCTCCCAACATTCTGATTTGGAAGATCTACAGTGTTATTTTAAGTTATTACACTTGCAACCATGCCTTGTTTCTTTATATAAGGAGTGAATGAGCTTTTAAACACATTAATATCACCACCTAAAGCCTTTAACATGGATCTAGTGTTGTCTACAACCAAGGTTCCTTGGTTAATCATAAGATTATCCTCAACTAGGAAGTTGGTGAAGATCACTTATCTACATCATCACTTCATCTTTGAATGATAAGAGGGGAGTATCCTCTCCTTTAGCAAAAATGACGTACTCTTTACCTTCATTAGAATCCATAAATTGGTCTTATTTCCATTTATTTTATTTCACTAAATTTTTGTGCATAGGTATCATCTCCCTTGCATTGGTAGTAGAGTTAAGATTGTATGCATTGGAAGCCCTATTGGGAATAGGTTGCCACTAGCCTATTCCTCTTTAAAATTGTTGACCATACTCTTGTTTATAAGGGTAAGGATTTTGATAACACTTTGCTGCATATTACATCTTCTAAGTCTAGATTCGAACCATTGAATAGATGCATCTTTGTCTATGGTATTATTTACCTTCTTAAGAGAAGATTTAGGCTTGGTATTGGCATTAAGAGTTTGAGCCACATCTAGAGTATTAACAGAATCATGAGATAATGGAGGCATAGACACTTTAGGTGGAAATACTCTAGCTTGGAAGAGATTATTTTCATATTTCATGGTAAGATCATATACTTTAGGGAGGGTGGAACCACCCATGTATTGAAGCATTATTAAAATTTTAGTGCCAATAGATCTCAAATAGGTTAGGAACACAAAGTTGAGAGGTGGCCTCATTGTAGGAGGTAGTATTTTCCAAGTCTTTTAGAACCTCTTGTTAAAATCATGAATTATTTCTTTTAGTCCTATTTTGATCAAGTTAAGTCGATGTATGAGAGAGGCATAGTCACTCTCATTTCAAAATCTTAAGGTCACCAACACTCCAAATTCATTTAATTGTGTGATGCATCCAACTTCTAGAGTCGTATACCAATCAAGAGCCTTCCCTCTAAGGGATATGGGAAGGAGTCTAATGGAAATGTTTTATTAAGTGATATTATATAAGCTAAAAAGTTTACAAACATCTCAAATGTGCTCACTAGGTGTAACACGACTCTCACCATTGAATATAGGCATAAATTTTGTGGAATTAAGACGAATGGCATCATATGCTTGAAGGTGATCTAGATTTTCTATATTGAATAAAGTAAAATAATGATGTCTAGCCATTTTTTCTTCAATATCTTCAATTTATTCAAAATTTTCACTCTCTTGACTTCCCTCACTAGAGAAATCATCTTTATCTTCAAAGAGCAAATTAGGAGGAGGATATTAAAGTCCAAGTGGAAGTTTAGGCTGAAAGAGCATGTCAATGGGATTGAAGAATCATCTAGATGATCTACTAAGAACCATGAATTATGAGAGAAAGTTTATGACAAGAAAAGGGATTTGAAATAGATTTACCTTTATGAAGTTTCCAAATGATGAGTAGCACACCAATTTGTAGCTGATGTTATCAATACCAACATTAACCTTGATAAATTGTCTTGAAGACAGGTGCCACCAGATATCCGATAAATATTGTCACCATATATTTCACCCTAGAAGAATTTTTTTAAGACTTTTATATATATAGGAAATGTTGAATCATTTACAAGTATTTTGATGTAGCTATATTGGAAATGGGCCTCTAGGTTTAAGTGTTAACTCCCTGAATGTATCTTGAAATGCTCTTGTTTATGTAATTAATTACTTATGGGGAAAAAAGTTATGGATTGCAATAATTGAACCTAATCTAAAGGATTTGATACATCATATGGTCTTCTGTAATACTTCATACCTCTTTTACAAGGAGATGATATCCACAACACTAGCCTACGAGTCTTAGAATGCACTAGCATCAATGTTTCAATTGAAGGTACAGTGCATGAAAACTATCTAAGGTGAATGAAACTATAGCTCAATATCAGTTACTAAAGTTCATTATATACTTAAAATATACTCATACATTTAACAACACTTCACATGACGTGCTAGGCTGAAATAACTTGGAACAAATATGGGGGGATTGAAAAAAAGCAAGGATATATAGATATCACTTAACTATTCACTATAGATCTCTTCACACATTTTGATAAGATGATGTATGAACTTGAATGAGATTGAATTTATTATGATAATTCAAAGTAAAATGTCAAAACTAGCAAGGCTTCACCACACATGGGGTGGTATTAGATTACAAAGGCCAAAATGGTAGCTACTTGTAGAACTTTAGAAAGAGGAGAAAAGATTGAAATTCAAAGGTCACTATAACACATGTCCAACTAATAAGAAGAGTTACACTTGTATGAGGATGAATTGATAAATAGACCATGTAAGTTCTAATGGGGTAAATGAATCTCAATTTTTTTTTTTTGAAATGTGGCACAAAGCTCCATTTACTAGGCATAAGAAATGGTCTTTCATCATGGATGATCTCTCGAGCATTTGAAACTAAATTAAAGAGAGTTGAAACATATGTATTGTATAAGAGAGGTTGAAACATACCATGACATTCATAATATGTTCTCCTAACTACTATCTATATTATAGACACTTGTATTCACCATCGACAGTCATCCATTGATTCCATAGACTTCATTCTTTACATCTAGTAGTCATTGTTTATCTTAGACCTCAACTGAGCTTTCATGATGACATATGAGTTTGTAGAGATGGATTTTATATAAAATAATTTGATCCTACATAGTTTCCCATAGAGCTTTTCCCTACCATAGAGCTTGGTCATTTTATTCTAAACTATATATACAATAAGTACTTGCTCCAATCAGAAATGGTCTTTGCTTCAACAATTATTTTTTTAAAAACTGACTCAAACCAGTCACATTTTTCCAACATATATTTATTCTCATTTTTAATATTGATACTTGCTATTAGATCCTAACTTTTTAACTTCCTACACACCATATGATCAAGATTTATGAAGGAATGTTGGCCTTCAATTTTTTGCCATGAAAATCCTTTGACATGTTGACTTTCACTGGCATTGTTGATCAAGATGTACAGGTGAGTGCTAATTGTAGATCTCATGTGTCACACTTCATTTTTAGTTCATATACACCATTGGATCATTGGTACAATTGAATAGTGATCATTTATCTAGATTGGACCCACCATCTTATCAATCAAGCTCGTGCCATTGGCTCTCTACTTATCAAACTTGTACAATTGGATCTTGTCCAACCTATATCTTTTTAAGGGATTTTAACGTAGGTACCTTTTGACCTATTTGAACCAAGTGAAAACTATTAGATCTAAGTGTTAGTATGCAAGCTAATATGGACCATTAGATATTAATCAACTTAAAACCCTTTAAGGACCTTTTAAATATAAATGACTACTTTGCAAAGCTCAAAATTGGTGCTTACATAAATGTTTTACTCTATTTGAATCTTCATAACTTGAGTTATGGAACTCATGTGAGCATAAAATATTAAATCATGTTCCTTACACAAATATCTCTATGGTGCTACAAAATTTTGGCTTATGAAGCTTTCTGAGTGAACTTGTTGAATGCACAAGTGATCTAGTCTATTTATTTCTAGATGGCATCCTAGTGATAATCTAGTTCACTTAGGATTGTGCTTGAACTACTGCTCGATCTGTGAAATCCCAAATGAACTTCATGAGGCTTTCGCAAAGTATCTCCATGATTATGACTATTTGGACACCATGAAAACCTATCACTTGCATATATGACTTTAAAATGACCCCTAAGACACCAAACAATACAAGGACTAATCTTAATGACCATAACTAGAATGACTTATGATATGACATCAAATAAACTACAACATACACTATGACATTATAAAAGGCTCCTATATGAGATCCTGACTATAGGGGGTTGACCCATTTTGACCTATGGTAAAAATGATCAACATTCTTAGTGATTTAACCATAGCATGTCATGTGAAGTGTTTTTAAATGTATGAGTCTATTTTAAGAGTATAATGAAATTTGGTATCTGCTATTGAGCTATAATTTAATTCACCTTAGATAGTTTTCATGCACCACACATTCATATTAAAACACTGATTCTAGTGTATTTTAGGACTCTTAGGTTAGTGTTATGGACATTGTCTTTTTGTGAAATAGGTATGATAATATTGTGGAAAAATTTATAGTGTATCACTTCCTTTATAGTAGGTTCAACTCTTTTAATCCCTAACACTTTTACCCATAAGTAATCAGTTAATTATACATAAGAGAATTTCAATATATATTCAGGGATCTAGTCCTTAAACCTAGAAGATGATTTTCAATATAGGTAGACCCACATACCTGAAAATGTTCCCATGTTTCCCAAATCTGAAATAATTTTGAAAAACTTCTTCTAGGGTGCAATACTTGGTGAAAACATGACACTAAAAATGTTATTACTTTTGATAAATAAGAATTTCCAACATAACATGTAGTCATACAAAATATTCCACTATTTATTCAAGTTGAACTACAAACTAAATGATTTAAATGAGTATTGATTGATGGTGGTTATGGATTTAACATTTTTAGTAGGCCTTTCTTACAAAAATTGAGTATTAACATTCAAAGATAAAGTAATTAAATCAAAATATCAAAGGGTTTAATGAATATGCATGACAATTACTTGGAATTATATGTTTGGATGTAAGATTGGGACATAAAATAATGTTTACTTTATTTCATGCTATGCACAATTATCTACAATATAATCTACTGTTGGGTTGACTTTGAATACATATGATGATAATAGTACCATCTAAATTACATAGATGCCTTAAATTCATGCATTAAGGGTACTCATAAATATCATGTGGATGCTAACCCTTTAAGATATTATTAAGGCATCTCAATAAAATCTAGATGACCCAATATTAGATATCACCCATCTTTCTCAAGTCATCCCTTGGGACCAAACATATACATACAAAATTAGAGTCATGTACTAACAACAAAAAAATAAATAATGAAGGTTAAAAATGGGCTAAAAAGAGTTATATTAAACATAAAAACAACTTAAGAGATTTAAAATAACACAAAAAAAGGTAAAAATATAACTCCAAAAACTATAAGAGGAATATGAAATATTAAAAAAGAAAAATCATAAAAATAATAGCTATAAATTCAAAATATGCAAATAAAAAAAATTGAATAGGACAAGTTACAAAAGGGAAAACAAGGTTCCAAGTGGAGAAATAAAAGTTGTATAAGGCACCGAAAAAAACAAAGTATAAAAAAAAAGCATCACCATAACTTGGATCAATCGAATCCTATTTCTAATCTCTCTTTATTATTTAATTGGTAAGTTTAATATGGCAATGTTTAGGATTATTTTGATACTTATGATGATGAAACCACCATGGTTAAAATGATAAATGATAAACTATCAAACCTGAATTTAAACCCCTAAAATAAATATTTATCTCATATATTATTCATAACCATTAGTCGAGGGGTATACCATGATGACTCAAAATCAATAGCCAAAAATCATCTAGATACAAAGAATAAGCCTCTTTTATATATTTCTAAATGTGATAACGTGAACACTTGTTGCATTAGTAGACCCCATATGGAATTTATGATAAATTTAATGAATAATATATAGAGTAGACCATTAGACATTCCATTATGGGCTCTTTTTTATATTCTTCATCTTGGTGAAGATCAAAGCTACATAGAAAAGTCGAAAACTAGATAATATATTTCAAACATATTAATATTATATTGTCTATATTATTTCATACAGAAGATTAAAAATATATAGGAAATGAGTTTCCTATATTCATGATGGTTAAATCCCTATAATCTCTCAACCAAATAATCTCTTGAATTACCAAACATTTTATATGAATATGTTGTTAATAACAATATATTCTAGTAAATAATAAATAACTAAAACAAATCACCTTTTATATTAATGTTATGCATAATAACAATAATTACTAAACAACTATTAACATGTTATTATTTACTAAAAATAATTACATTATTAAAAAATAATAATGTGAACACACCTCAACATTCACCCCCTTATGAACATTATTAATCCTAATCCACACCCCCTTAACGTGAGAATGGGGAGAATATACATCTTCAATAATTGCCCTAAATAGAATTGTATCCCAATGCATACTTTTAGGTCTACATACTAATGTTTAAATATTGTTATCTCAATCTTGCTGCACAATACCACTACTATGTGAAGAATGCATCTTGCATTTATGTCATGTGAATGTAATAGATGTTTCACTAACCAATCATATCCATAAGGAAGTAAAGTAGTGAGAGCATCTATGCAATAAGGATTTTTGTAGTTAACTTCCCTGCTATATACTTTTTTCCACATTCCATTATATCTACACTTTAACTTTTTATCTAATTATCAGTAATTTTTCAAACTAGTAGGGGAAAACACATAGAATATCAGAAAATGAAATATCATGAGGAATAAATCCTCATTGTCATCTTATGTAGCCTTTGTTAATGTTTGTTGCCACTCAAACAATAAAAGCATAAATAATTTCAACTGCCACTGAATAACTATCCTTGGCATTAGCCGATTTGATGAAAAGTACACAACACTAAAAAAATAAAAAAACACACCATGATGAAAATAAGACAACTAAAAAATATGCCACTAAATCAAAAAGTAGCTTTGTCACTAGTGGATAACAAGAGGATATGGAACCTCTAACCTCTATTTTATTCATCCTCTAGTATAGGGATCTACTTACTTTCTTTGTAAGTGTTTAATGTATTCTTTTGCATTAATGCATTGATGATTTCATTGTTGGACATCCTCTCGTTCGGTGTCTACCTCATCCAGATTCAAAATTATTTCAAATTTTGAAGTGTTGATTTTGCATATTTTGGAGATTGGTTTCCATTGAAAGTGGATCGATTACAATTATGACACAAGATTTTGAATTTTTACTCATTTGTTATTTTGACAATATGACTAAATGATAATGATTACTTTTTAAATTTTTTAATGACATATATTTACTATGGACCCAAAACAAAATGTTGACACTATGAATTTTTATGACTTGACTCTTTTTACAACATAACCTACTTAATACAAAAAATGCTAAACTATTACCTTTGATGACAAAAGACATAAATACACATTGGTATTTTTATGGACATTAACCTATCTGACATTAAATATGAGACTTTAATAATATTAACATCTATTTTCAATATAACAAAAATCTATTATTGAAAATTTGACCTATTAAAACTAATAATAAAAACTATTGACTCTATATGGATTTAGTTCTAAACAATGAAGATAACTATATTCTATGACTTGACACCTAAAAATTTGATAAGAATTTACGACATTAAAAAATAAATACTTTAAAACTCTCACTGTAAAAAAAAGCCTAGCCAAAATGAAGGAAACCATGCATGGGCAGAGAAAGATGGGTTGAGATTGAGCCTTTTTTGACTTGTAGTCCTCATTTCATTTTGCTATAGAAAGCAAAGTTTTTACAGAGAGAAATCAAAGATTTATTACAACCACATATCAACACAAATATGATAGTGTTTACAAATACAAGCAAAGAAGAAATGGATGTTTACAGAATATATGGGTCACCTATCATTTTTTTGGTAGTGTAATGTGTTTTCCTGGATTTTACAAAGGATCGTGTAAACTATTCATTTTCGTTGGTATGATTTATATTTTCCTTTCTCTAAAGATTTTCCCCTTTGCTTCACATAAAATATCAATCCTCTAAGACAAAAGTATAAATAAGTCATAAAAGTAGGCCAATTTTCATGATGAGAGTAGCCATGAGTTTTGATGTGCTTCGCTCAATTCTTGTATTTGAAAGGCATAAGAATAGAAGTAAAACAATATTGACCAACAATTCTAATCACTTTTAACAAAGTATTGTTCATCAAGGCTATGCTCAGAACTATGGAATATAATATTAAAAAATGGTACGTTGAAATCCTTTAATCCATACATCTGATAATTTTCTCTTATTTCAACCCAAAAAATTACTAATTCTACAATAAATTTTAATGAAACAAATTCCACAATTATATCAATAAAATTATACTAAGGTTGCCCCAAGCTTGCTTCAAATATCCATTATAGGCACAAGACTAATAAATCTTTGATACTAGATCTTAGGGAAGAATAGAGCCACACAAAGAAAGCCAAAAATCAAATAATATATTTAAAACACAATAATATTAAATTCTCTATATTATTTCATATGGAAGATTACAAATATATAGGAAATGAGTTTCTTATATTCAAGATGGTGAAGTCCCTATAATCTCTCAACCAAATAATCTCCTGACTAACCAAACACTATATACAAAAATATCTAACAATATATTCAAGTAACTGCCAAATAATTAAACAAATCACTCCGTATAATAATAATAATAATAATAATAATAATAATAATAATAATAATAATAATAATAATAATAATAATAATAATAATAATAATAATATACCAAACAACTATTAACGTATTATATTGTATCGAACAATAATTACATTATTACAAATTAATAGTGTGAACACACCTCAACACTTCATACTCTTGGTGCTTAACCATTTCACTGATGCATGCCAATTTCAAACAAAATTAAAGATGATTTAAACTTTGCTATTAAAAATTAAAATTCTCAGTTTTCCTATTGTAATTATATCATTGCATTACACAATGAGGTAGTTTTTGGTTTGCAAGCAATGATAGTTCCGAAAACTCTTAGTCCCCAAATGTTTATCAAAACATTCTCCATTGAAGTTCAAGAGGTCATTTTTAGTTATACTATATTTTTTTTTTAAATAATTATAAAAATATTGATCTTGTTAATCTAATAAAATATTTGGTTCTTTCTTAAAATAAAGAATTCAATGAAACAATTTCCAAAATAAATACAATAATTAGGGGTCATCAACCTATTGAGGCCATGGCAGACACAGATATGGAAGGAAATACATAATAATTTCTACAAGTGCCCTTACATCCGTTGGTAAGAAGATAATGCATGTAGAGTTCTATTGTAGTTCCATAGCAACATTACACCCATGTTGTGGGTATAGCTTCATAAACAATCTTAGCTTCTATTGAATTAAAAAAAAATGCTAATTTTAGCATTGTAATATTTTAATCCTCTATTACATATAGAGTAGCACAATCTATAATGTAAACACCAAACGGTTTGGCAAACCTTCCATAATTTAGATGCAAGAATAAGAGAAACATGCGCTAAATTAAACTATGTTTTTTATTTTTAGTATATGGTAATTTAAAATTCTCTTTATTTTATTTATCATTATTGCGATTTTTATTTCAATTTTAAGGGCATTCTCCTTGTAAAAGGATAAATTTCACAGCACCACCACAACCACCTCACCCAACCCTGTAAATAGTGGATGAATGAAATATTTGTTTAGGCAAGTATAGAGTGGTGGCATTGTTCAGTAGCAACTTCTAATTTACCAAACTTTTCACTTGGTGGTCTACCCAGTGCAATGGGAACAAAAATTCTTCATAATATTGATTTGGATGAATACATTTTGGGGATTGATAGTAGCACACCCATGGGTTTTTTAACCCTTATAATATGATATAGGGATCTCCTCCCACTGAGCCTTTACAGTGACCTCGTACACCCAACTCTCCACCCAGCATCAATGAAGGCAATCATGTTAGGGAGATGCCACTAACAGATGATAATTGTACTTTTTTTTTAATTTCTCATTTATTGACAAAGAACGCTAAGGCCTATGTTACTAATTTTTTTATTGATAACCTTGATGATATAAGAAGATGGGAGTATTGGGAAAAAGTATTGATTCAAGATATAAATGCATGTTTTTGAAACCACAATCAATGTAGTCAATTGTACTTAATAGTTGACCATCAGTCAACAAAAATTGATGTTTTATTCAACCAAGTATTTTTTCAAAGTGTTTAAGTGAGTAATAGATTTAATGATTTTGTTCTTGATCTAATGTTAAATAAGATTGAGAACTTAAATGCAGAAGGCCAAGCGTATTATAACAAATGGGCAAAGTACAAAATCCTTGTATATCTTGCAAATTGTAATAAAGAAAAATATGCGATTACTTTATGTTTGTCTTTTTTTTTTTTTTTTGGAAAATATTTTTTATTAATTATTTTAACTAATTAATATTGTGTGTTCTTTTGTAGTCAAAATATACAAATTGGAAGAACCAATCATGTGTAGTAAAAAAAATTAACAATCTAACATAATTGTAATTTATAATTTCAATTAACATCCCTTCTAAAATTATTGATCCCTGTAAATAATTTTGGAAAATCCTTATTAATATTTTAAATTATGATGGAGATAATTGTATTTGACACAAGCACATACACATAAGTTATTTTAATTAATATTTTATTATTAAAGGTAAAGGTGGGTTTTCAAAGTGCCCACCCCCTTTTATAGAAAGATTGAGATATAATATTTATTGTGTTATTGCATAAGAAATTAGTTATAGATATGATTTGATATGCATGGTGTGAATATTGCAACCAATTGCTCTGTGTTTTATAATATGATTTCAAACTTTCTACTCATATCTAACATTTTTCGACTTTGTGCATTTAGAAGACACTAATCAAAACATTGAACAAGATGTGCCAAAAATAACCCCAAACATATTCCACTCCCTGATCCAAATGAAATCAGTTTAAATTTTGTCCCTTATAATCCACCTTTGACTCTAAAAATCTATCTCGAAAGAAACTGTCAAGGTCCTTCCATTATGTCCACAACAGATGCCTAGAATGAATCTCTATAGATAGTTTTTTATCTCTATAAATGCTAAAAGGCATGGAGGCACTTCAGGGTGAAGAGCTCTGTGGTGCAGATACATCTGAGAGTGCGCAAGCGTGACACACAGTCCCACCAGATGAAAGAGTGGTCATTATGGGAGAGACATGTAGCAGCATCGATGACTGTGCGTGGTGAGAAGATGGGGTCCTGCATTTTCAAGACCTATTTTTCCATTGCAGGGGAGGAGGTGATGATGTTTATTCTGAATCTGAGACGGAGTGTCATTAAGGAGCCGTGAACCTTTGCCAGGTAGCAGAGGGACTCGTGAGGATTTTTGCCTAACTGGAGGATGTTTCCAATTAGTGGCAGGGGTCGGGGTCCACGGGGCAGATTTTTGGATGCATTGCTGAAGTACAGGTTTGAGAATAACAGATATAACAGAGCTATGCATGCGAGGATAGAATAAAAAGCCGCGCTCCTTGAATTTGTGTCCATATTCCTTATTTTTCCCCTTTTGTGTGTTATTTTTCTTTGTAGCGTGCATAGTGTCCGTTGAATATGAAACAGCTGCGAAAATGAAAGCTGTCCGTTCGTCAACCATACACGCCGGTCAAGGCCACCTATCTCTGCTATCGATTTGTGAAAGCAAATGCACCGACCAATTGGAGTAAAATTCAGTGATTCCCATTCAATTGGAGTAAATTTCAAAACGTCTGTAATGATGCACAAGAAAATTTAATGATATTATACAATGACCAATATAAATGTAATGATGCACAAGAAAATTTAGGACAATTTAGTGATTTTTTAAGTTTAATTTGTAATTGTTGGTAGGAATCACTCTAAAGTCTGGTTTAAAGTCAGTTGTGGCCATTTTTAGGTGTTTATAATTATTATAGTCAAAATATTTATAGGTAAGAAGTTTTGATTTTAACATTACTATGGGAAAGATTTAGAGTGGCCAGCAAGAATTTAGAATTGAAGTGGTAAATTGTATTGTATTTTACATGTCTCTCCATCATACCCTACTTCACTTTTCTAAGACCCAAAATTCATCAACCAACATTTTTATTCTGATTTCATTTCATTCCATTGGAAGTTTGTCACTCTTTTTGCTTTTATTTTTTTATTTTTATTTTTAATTTTATTTATTAATTTTCATGTGTGTTTTTTAATATGTAGTGATGTATCTATGGTCATCAATCAAATTGAAAATTTATCTCCTTTGCTTACTTTACAATTTTATTATTTTCAAAGCATTCTTATTTTGAAGATTTTTTATGTATTCAATAAAAATGTCTATTTCAACATTTTATCTCATAAACATAGCTTCACCAAGTCCATGGATACAAGTACTACCATTAAAATCTTCTTTAAAAAATCCTCCATTGAAGGATATAGCTTAAGTAGATCTTCATGTAATTTTGTAGCTAACTTTACTCCAGTGAGCCCTTCACCAACTATTACAAAATGAAGTGTCTTTTCTCTCTCTATGTTGTATCATCCAGTTCCATTTGTTTAGGTTTGAAACACCATTAACCCATTTCTCCTTTACTTAGTTCCAAGGGTTCCATCTTTGTGTGGGTCGATAAAATGATTTCAAACCATCTATTAAAAAGTACATTGGGTAAATATCCGTCAAGATTGTTACCATGCTAGAACGTTTCAACAATACGAACACCATAAGCTTTTTAAAAAAAAATTGAACATTGCCATCACTGTAAACCTATTTCAGATTTCCATGCCCAAGTGGAACCATAACCCTAATCTGTATTTTAATTGCTTCTAGGTAGCTGATAAACTCAAGGATGTTTGGAAGGTGACAAAAAGTTATGATAATCTCGAATATGTCTTGGGACTTGAAAATTTCACTATGTGTTTATAATGAAAACTTCTCACTTAGACTTCATCTACCCATTAATGCAATTTTTTTATGAGGCCAAATTTTGGAGGGATTTTCAGGTGCCTTAGGTGTTACAAATCTCTAGAGAAAATTTTGAGACTCAAAATTAAATCTTTTATAGTATGTGTTAGAATAAAAATTGTGAGATTTTTGGAAAGTAAAATCTTTTTAATATTAATAGGTTTAAAAAGGAAAGATGAGGGGAATGATGTTTGAGCTAAATTTATTAAACATATAGATGCACACACCAAACATAAATATATAAAGGGATATCAATAAAAAAAAAGGAAAAACAAAATTATTTTTAAGAGTCTAATAAGAACAAAAGAGCTACGCAAACCCATAAATTGGATTTGAGAAGTAATTACCTTTGTGAAATTGCAGATTGAACTCAAAGGCCTATGCAAATTAGAGGAAAATTATTGATAGATGGGAAACACAACGGATCTAAGTTGGTTAAGCAAACTAATTTGATCATATATGAGAAGAATGAATTTCAAAATTCTTATAAAATTTTAAAAATAGAAAATGAGATCACAGGAACCAATTTTTTATCTTGCATCTTGTTCAAAAATGCTTACCTCTCTATGACATGAATGTTTCAAAACATCTCTTTCATATTTTCTCCATGTTTATTTAGGTATCAAGCTGTGTGAAGTCCCATAAACAGTGATCTCATGATTATGCATTGTTTGTTTTTTAGTAGACATTTTGAGAGGGTTTTTTATCTCTTTAATGGTATCCTTTACGATCTTGCATGCCTTTACATATCATAATGGGAGAAGGACATTGGAGATTTCTTCTACACTGCTTTCTTCTTCATATACTTTTCAACATACCAATCAAATAATCCTCATGTACTTGAATGCTTCTCACTATTTTCTTTTTTAATTTAATTATAGAAGGGATCTTATTTTTAATAGGAAAACAAAGGAGAATTAATCTTTTTTATCACTATAAAAACTCATTGTGTTTGTGATTATAATTATTACACATAACCTCAACAATGTGCAATGTATGATGTTCATTTTTCCAATCATTTTCTTGTGAATTGGATAAATTCAAGCCAATAATAGGTTTTCCAACCATATCTTCCTCTTGTGTGAAACTATTATAATATCATTTGAATTAGTGATTGAAAATTGATTATTTTGATGCAATGTTATTTCCTTTCGTAGCTGAGACCAAGCCATCACATACAATATTGAGATCTTTTTGTTCCCTAGCTTGTTAAGTATTATGTAGGTCTTGACATAATCCCATGTCTTCTTTCTTGGTTTGCACATCTACTTCATTACTATCAAGTTCAATGAAAATATGTTCATTTCATTTATGAAAGATAACTTCATTCTTCTTACACATTGTACATAATAAAACTAAATAAATTTATAACATCTCAATTTTGTACATTTGACAAATATTAATCAAGGCTCTATCTTTTAGTTCTATACCTCCCTATTGTTTGAAGGCTCGCATTCATCATCTCAATGTGCCTAAATATTTATCATATAGTATGATCCACATCATTCTAATTAATGAGGTTGATCAGACTTTATACATAGCTAACCCATATTTGTATAAAAAACATAATAACATATATTTTATTTAGATTATTAATTCATCATACGAGAGTACAATAAATAGAGAGAATGATCCTCAAAATAAGGAATCAACATTATCATCATCCCTCATATATCTCAACCTCTCTTGGAATCTCTCAACTTCTCCTAAAGACTATCTTCTACAAGATATCTTATGAGAGTATTATTTGATCATCACATATATTAATATTATAAATATAGTTCATACTAAAATTTCCTAATATTCCACCCTTAGTATGAATGAGGGAGAAACACCATCATTTTTCTGATCATCATACACATGTCTTGACCTTCATCTATACTACTTCCTTTCACTTTGATTATGCGAACAAATCAACCAAGAAATGGGAAAACTATCAACCAATCATGAGAACCTCCTCCAAGATGGTAATATGTATCAACCACCAACCATGCAAAGGGAAATACGTCAAACAAATTTGGGAACATCAACCAAACCAATCAAAAAGTACTGGGAACACACCTACCAACTGCTTTTAACAAGAACATCTCCTATTTTATTACTAATGGTCTGGAT
Source organism: Torreya grandis (assembly GCA_037957365.1). Classification (NCBI taxonomy): domain Eukaryota; kingdom Viridiplantae; phylum Streptophyta; class Pinopsida; order Cupressales; family Taxaceae; genus Torreya; species Torreya grandis. Next base: position 5,545,802 of record JARHVA010000166.1, on the reverse strand, counting down.
CTCCTATACCATGACACTTTTAGGAGATTATATTTGGAAATTATATGAACAGGAACACAGTTTTGTTCTTATTTTATACCATAGAAAACATTTAAAAAATAGTTTCAATACTACAAAATGATACCCCATCATTAGTGGCTAATGAGAGGTATAAGTGTCCTCCATCCTTCTTTTTCCTCCAGCCTCCAGTATAGTTGTTTAGTCCAGAAAGTCTTCATCATTGTTTTGACCAACTAATTCTTTATCATTTGAATAAGTAGTTTTCACTTTCCAAATACTTTATTCATCCCCTTTTTTATAAATGAGAGCCTTCTCTTTAAGTTTCCTTTCAAAGAGATATTTTACTCTTTGTCTACAATATTTAACACCATGTCTGGGTTTTCTATAGTAACAACAAAGAATCCTTCTCCTTGAACTATGAGATCTATCTTTTACATAGTGTTTTTTTGGCTTAGAAGTGGATTTGTTTTTATTTTTCACATACATAACACTTTTCTATGGACCAATATTCTTATGTTATTCATATATCAATGAAGAAATTAGATCTTCTAAGCTAGTATTTACTTTGCTTAGTGTAAAAACCATGTTTGAATAACTAATTAACATGTTATGTAGTAAGACATTTTTTTCATCATCTTCAGGCACATCTACTTTTATACTTGATAGCTGACTTAGAATGGATTGAAACTTAATTGTATGTTGCAATATGTTGTCTCTTTCTATTATAAGTTCAAATAGCTTCTGCTTCAAGGTCACTATTGCACTTCCTATTTCTGATCCAAATAGCTTGTTCAATGTTTCCAAAATAACATTTGAAGTCTTTGATAGGTCTATATGATTCAAGTATTCATCAAATAAGCCTAGAGCAATAATTATCATTTATATTTGGTCCTTGCTTTCCCACATGATGGATTTATCTACATTAGTCAGTTTTGGTATTTTACCACTCATAATCTCCCACAAGTCTTTGTCAATTAGATGCAATTGTGTTCTAAATTGCCAAGCATGAAAATCTTTGCCTTCAAATTTTTCAATATAATTTAATTTGTCCATTTGACACCACACAATATAGACATCATGTTCAATCAAAAATACATCTAGTTATAATTAGAGTAATAATGATAAAAGTCAACTAATAACAAAAAACACTTTTGACTCCAACACTGATTCATGACTTGACACAAATACAAAACAAACTTTTAAAAAACTTTGACACTTTTAAATTTTTAATTTTGACAATAAAAGTTACATTAAGGACATAACCCACACAAATTAATCCTTAATTACTTTTTAATATTTTGACTCGTTTATTAACTAAAATGACTTAAACTAAAGACTAAATGAATTTTAATCGTAAACCTAAATGATTTAATAAAAAGGACTTATGAAAATTATAAAATGGTACGGGATTTGAGATTGACTAAGCTTGATATACATAACCTATCCTATACTAATGCATTCCTCCATTGTAAAAACCATATTCAAAAAAATTCACCCAGTTTTGAAAATTTGAAAATCTACGGTCTCACCCTTCCTATTCGGCCTCTTGTGCGTATATGCATGTGTCACCCTATAACTATGATCTAGCAATTGGATAATAATAATAATAATAATAATAATAATAATAATAATAATAATAATAATAATAATAATAATAATAATAATAATAATAATAATAATAATTATTATTATTATTATTATATTTTGTTTTATTATTATATAGATTATTTTTTTTCAAAAACTAAAATTGTTATTATATAATTTGTGCAATAATAGGGTAGTGGTGCACCACTACCCTCATGTCAGAGTATTATTATTATATTCTATTCTATTATTATATTGTTATATATATTATTAATAAGTAATAATAATTTATGTATTACAATAATAATAATATTTATAATTATAATTTAAATATAATATAATAATCTATATAATAAATTATATATTATTATAATATATATTTAAGTTGAAGGCTTTATATAGTGGGGAACCTGTTAAGATTCATCTGACAAAGAGATAAAAAGATAGATGTTGTTTTAGCTCATTCAGGCACTGTCAGCTGTAGGGAATTGTTGTTACCAGGTCTTTTGGGTAGGTGGAGTAGTCGTGGTGACTCCAAGTTAGTGGGCCTCTATAATGAGTAAAGATGGTAGATCATGGTGACCAACACTAGATGGTAGTGCAGGTGGAGGCATAGGAGGGGTTAGTGGCAGTGGTGCCCTAAGGGCATGAGATTTGATATGTTATGATGGATGTGCTTTTTATTTTGATACTCAACTATGTGCTGATGATGTAAGACGTATATGATAGAGAGATTCATACATTGTTTCCTGTATTGTTATTTTATGGACACAATGTATATATTGATTCTATTCTAATGTTTAGATGTTCATTGATGTTTATGATAATGTTTTTATGATTGTTTGTGCTTATGAGATGATATTCAAACTCTTTGGCTTAAGCATGTGATGATGTTCATAAGTTCATGTATGTTATGTTTATGGATATGATGGCATGTTGTTTATGTTGATTTAATTATGTTATATGGTGATGTTTGTTCATAGATAGGATAATGGTATATAGAATGATATATGATGATGTTTTGAATTGTTGTGATGTTTATGGTAAATATAATGATGACATGGTTTGTGATGCTTTGTTCATAGATATGATATTTTTGATGGATAGGATTATATTATGGAGAAATAGATGACGTGTGATGTGATCTATGATGTTTTGATCATAGATAGATATATGATGTGGTTCATAGATATAGTTCATAATGTTTTGTTCTTCATTGATGTTTATGTTTGATGATCATAGAGAGGTAATTTGATTATGGTTAAGGATTTTATGAAAATAAATAAAATAAGTTAGATAAAAAACTAAATGCGGAAAAAAATAAATGAGAATTATGAGACATATGTTTACATGAACCAATGATAAGAGGGTAAAGAAAAAGCACGATGACATTTCATTAGTAAATACCTAAAAAAATTGAAGTTAGATTGTCTCAAGGAAAATCCTTTTGAATGCTTCATATTATCATGCTTTGGTTGATAAAATGGTGTTGTGATCACATTATGTAAAGTAAGCTCATAATCCCTTGATTAAAATATGATATAAATGGGGGATAGGTGATGGGTGAAAAGGTATATGGGTTGATAGGTAAGATAACCTTTTATGGGCTAGTTCACCCCTTCTATAGGTGACCTAAGAACCAAATTAGACAAGTCCATGTCTTAATTATAGGTGTAGACTGATCGATGTAGGAAGTCTACTAATGTTATATATGAAAGCTAATTGTAACTTTCTTGGGATGCTGATTTAGATATGGGGTCTTTTGTTTATTGCTTTTACTTTTGATAGTTGGTGAAGTTGATCAAAGTGGGAAGCTTCAAACGATTTCTTTTGACCCATTTGACTTAGACATCATTCAAGGGAATGGTTTAAGTTTGCGATTATATGTTTGGTAGTTGTCCTTCAAGGAAGCACTCTTTCTTTTAATAAATTTATAGGATTTTTGCACCACTATCCTTCAAGGGAGTAGTTTACAATGCTAGAAATATATGACCCAAATGATATTTGTTTTGGATTTCAATGTTTATATACATGGAGAAGTTTAATTAGGCTTAGAGGTTTACCTTTATGAGGGAAAGACTTTCATCACAAAGAAGGTTAATGGTAGGTAAAGGGAATGGTTTGAGGAACAAATGATCATGGGATTCCATCTCGTTAGATATGAAAAGTATCCATAAGAACCATGACATGGGTAGATTTATGATACCCACATTTAACATTAAGCTATAACTATGATGGTTAATCACATGGTTCTATGTTGTAATCGCTTGTCTTGAAAGGGAGAGGGATAGGTAGATGAAGGTGAGAATCTCATAAATCATGGGTTGAAATTAATTTAGAAAATAAAGTGAATTTTATCCTTCTTTAACAAAAGAAATGATGCATATACAAAGCATTGAGAGGCTCAGGTTCTATTTTGCCTTTGAGAGAGATCAAATGACAAGATCTTGATCCATACTTATGGGTGATAATGTAGGGTCAAAGCCAATTGAAAAAAAAAAGCTTCTTTTGATTTTATCCATGTTGGTGACATGTTGGTTTTCCATAAGGATGATGGATCTGATATTGAATTCTTGTTTAATTACAGGTTTGTTGTAGGCATGCTTGATTCATTCTTGGTAGACATGAAGATGTTTGTGTACTATGAGTTGATGTTTGACAAGTAGCTCAAGTCATGATAGTCATTCTTGATAATAGTTGCTCTCAAAAATAATCTCTTGCAATGATATGTGAAGAAAAGGAATCTGGACCTCAAGAGGCAAAACTACCTTTTCTCCAAAGACTAGACAGAAAGTGGTACCACTTGTAGAGGTTTGAATATTGATGTGATAGGCCATTAAAGTGAAAGGGATGTGAAAATTCCAATCCTAACCTTAAAAAAATACTAATTTCATCAACATTTTGTTAAGGATTTTGTTAGAGGCTTCTACCTATCCATTTTCTTGTGGATGGTAAGGCAAGGAAAACAATAACTTAATGCCATATGCATCACAAAGACCTTGGAATTTCTTTTTCTTGAAATATTTACCATTATCAGTGATGATATTATGGGTACAATAAAATGATAGATGATATGGTGGTTGACAAATTCAAAAATATTTTCTACTTATGTAAAGATTAGAGGAATGGCCTCCACCCACGTGGTAAAATAATTAATAGTGGTAATGATGGATTGGTGTCTTTGTGATGAATGAGGATTGATTTCTCCAATAAGATCAAGGCCCAATTATGAGAATGGCCAAAAGTATTTGGATACTTGAAGGCCAGGGGTAGGTACGTGGTGTAAATTAGCATGTTGTTGACATTTAACATACTTCTTTAAATAATCATAATAGTCTTGGTTAATGGTGGGCCAATAGTATCAAAGGTGGAGGATGTGTTTAGTGATAGATAAACTACTAAAATGTCCCCTACAAATTCTATCATGTGTTTCCTTGATGGCATGAGAAGCTTCATGACTACTAAGGCAACAAAGAAGGAGGCCATCAAAGGCACATTTTCAAATGATTCCCCCCTAGTATGGTATAATGAGAGGTACTTTAAACAAAGGCTCTTCAGGCATTCTAAGAGAAGTTGGGAGGAATGATACTTAGGTTAATGTAATAAAAAAAAATTCATACCATATGTCTAATGGAGAAATGTCCACATTACAAATGATAGGAAGCTTAGAATCAATATAAGATAGGGTGATAAAGTTATGGATGGTAACAAAGAGCTTAGAATTATAAGGTTGAAATGGGATTTTTGAAGCAAGGGAAGCCATTATCTTCATGAACATGTTGGTATATTGTGGAACAAATCGGATAAGGTAATGATGAAATGATGCTAAGAGTATGTATAAAAGTTATTTATACTTTAGTAAGACATCATTCTTAATTTGGTTATATCCATTGACCTGGTTGACCACAAGTTGGGAATCGGCAAAGATAGTGATTGTCTTGACTCCTAAGGATAGTCCGGTCTAGAGACCTATGTCTAGGGATTCATACTCAACCACATTGTTGGTGTACTTGAAGTCAATTTTAAGGGAAAGGGTAAGAGGTTTACCATTGAGGGGAATGAGAATAACTCTAAGACCCCCACCACATTAGAATTTAGAGCCATCAAAAAACATGGTTATTTAGTAGGTATGATCCTCTTGAGAAAGGGACATGATGGACTCATCTAGAAATGCAAGAGGAAGAGGTTGGTTATTTAGTAGAGGAGATTCAACCAATAGATCAACAATCATTTTCCCTTTAATTGAATTTTTTAGAAGGAACTCAAGATCAAACTTAGCTACAATCATGAGCCACTTGGCCATATGTTGGTTTTGGTATGGTTTGGAGTGCATGTACTTGAGTGGGTCAGTGTTTTTGATGATGTAGTTTTGTGATTAAGAAGGTAATGGTGATGATTGGAAACTATGAAGATGATTACAAGGTAAATTTTTTGAAGATGGGAGTATTGATTCTCATACTCTATAAGTATTTGACTTATGTAGTAGACAACTTGCTCTTTGTTCTATTCATCATAGTGAGCAAGCATTACCCCTAGGGAATGGTTAATGGTAAAGATGTAAAGGTAGAAGGGCTGATCCTTTTTAGGTGGGGTAAGAATATGTGGAGAAATAATGTATTATATGAATGAATAAAAGGCTTTTTGTTAGTCCTTGGCCACTTAAATGAGTTTTCTTTCTTAACGAGATGGTGAAAAGGTTGACATCTATTTGATAATTGAGAGACAAAATGTCAAATTCATTGGAGCTTCCCCTAAAATATATGGAGTTGATTAAGGTGGGTTGGAGGTGAAATTTCAAGGATTTCTCTAACTTTGGTAGGGTCTACCTCAATTCCTCAAAGAGAGACAATTAATCTAATAATATTTCCTGAAAGGACCCCAAAAATACATTTCTTGGGGTTGAGTCTGACATGGAAATGGATACGACAATTGATGATGATTTTTAAAACATTTAGATGATCCTTGTGATATTTATATTTCTCAAGGAGATCATTCGTAGAGTCCTCTATGATTTTATGGATTAGGTCATGGAAGATATAGGTCATGTCATGCTAGTAGGTTGTGCTACCATTATTTAAACCAAAGGGCATAGATCTGTAGAAGAGAGTTCCCCATGGGGTGATGAAAGAGATTTTATGCTGACCTTTAGAAGCAATCATGATTTGGTTGTATCCCAAGAAACTATTCATAAGAAATAATATCTTATGGCCAACTATAAGATCAATAAGTTGGTCGATACTAAGAAAAGGAAAGTCATCCTTTGGGCAAGCAAGGTTAAGGTCACAAAATTTGATACAAAGATTAAGTCCTCTTGTGGGTTTGGTAATGGAACCAATGTTAAAAAACCATTGGGGATAGTCATTTGGTTGGATGAAGTCAATAGATAATAGACACTAAAACTTTTCTTTGACTAGAAGAGTGATGTGAGGGTGTATCCTGCAAAGCTTTTGTCAGATAGGCTTAGCATCAGAATGGGTGACAATGTTACAAAGAGTGATAAAATAATAAATTATGGGCATAACATTATAGGACCAAGAAAATTCTATGATATGGTCATGAAGGAAGGAAGGGTAATCTTATTGTTCTATGGAGTTTAAGGATTACCTGATCTTGATGATGTGAGGCTTATCTTGAGTACCCAAGTTGATTTTGATTGTAGATTCATTGAACATGGTTTGGTTATTAGGAGTAAGAGATTTATGGATATAAAAATACCCCATACTGAGTTAGGTGAGAATGGATTCATCGTCTTGAGGTTGGATGGTGTTGATGGTAAGAGAATCATTTTCTACCATTTCATGATGGATGAGAGGAAGGGTTTTTGTTCGACCATCCTTTTGAAAGGATAGGGTGCCCAAAATAATGGTATGGATAAAAAATGGTTAGGTGGGATGATATCAAAATCTTCAGACTTTGAGGGAGATGAGACTGGTGAGGATAGGACATCCTCATCAATGGTGGTGATGGGTTTAGGTGAGGTTGGTTCTTTTGGTGATATAACCCCAAGGCCTAATAAATCATGAGGATTATTGGTTTTTAATTATGGGTAGTTCATGATGTCCCTATTCATGAAGGCCAAATTCAAACCCCTTTCAAAAACACATGTAAAGGTATGCTTTGGAAAATGTCAGTTTGTTGAGATAAGAGAATTTTGAGGTGAATGGTTAGATATGATGGGTAGTGGTAGAAGCAAGAATTGGATGATCAAGTCCTCTATAGATAAAAATGGTTTGTTATTTGGGTAGCCCAAAATGGATTATGGTTTTAATGTTAGTGTCATAACTAAGATCATGGGTGAGGTTCCCATACTCTTGATGAGTACAAAAAGCATCTAAGGCTAGAAGATGGTATTCTCAAAATGAGAGATGTTGGAATGTGGGTTCAAAGGGGTGCTCTACAAGGATCTAGGAATAAGGTATGGATGAACTTGTTGAAGCATCATCAACTGTAGGTGTGGAGTTGTAAGAACATCATTAGGTTGATACATCATATTACAAGATGTAAAAGGACTAGGGTCAATCAATATGGTGATGACATGACCTTCATGCTCAAATTTGACACAATGATGTAGGGTGTAAGGGAGATAACTCATATCATAGATCCAAGGGCATCAAACTAAAATGTTATATTAGAACTTTCCCTCAACAAGTGACAAGCCTATGCCAATAATAACCTACACCTTCTCACCATAACATGGGAATATTTTAAGATCCTAGTCCAATAATAACATACCCTAATGATCTTGGTAGTTGTGTTTCTTGGAGAGAAATGACATCCTATTGTCCCATCATAGAACTTCTTGAGAAACAACCCAAACTGATCATTATCAATGCATCTCAAAATCACACCATTGATGTCTCTCACACCATTTACAAGACAAAAGGGAATAGATTGCAATGTAAATTATCTCCTTTGTGATATACCCATATTACTAATATACTCACCATTTTGAAGAAATTTGATCACATCTTATGTCCAAATATGTATATGCAAGGAACCAGTGAGTTGGGAGTAATCATGATTGACTAGAACCTCTTCTTTTGACTCATGAAAATTTGAAGGTAAGTTTCCACAAAGGCCTTTACCTCTTACTAATTTTTTTACTTTGACATCAACATCATATTCCATCACCTTATTGATCCACCCTAATTTATTCTCACTAAGGTATTTGCTCAATAGAAACTCCTTGGTACTAGGATGAGAAACCATAACATGAATTTTATTTTTTGAAACCATATTCTTGAACTTATTTAATCCTCTTTTAACAACAAATACTTATTTCTCCATAAAGGTTTACTTGACTTCATAATATTCTAAACCTTGACTAAAGATTGCAATAGGTTGCTCTACACCCTCATCAATTTTTTGCATTAACATGGTAGATATAGTATAAAGGTTAGAAAATAAATACAACATGAAGTCTTTAGTAAAATTAACATTCACAAGAGTAGGAGATTCTACAATTTCCTTCTTTATGACTTCAAAAATACTCTTACCTTCCTTAGTCCACAAAAGCCCTGATTTTTTTAGAGCATGGTTGTGATACGTTTGGACAAAGATGCAAACCCAAGTATGACCCTACTTAAAACATTTATCTCACCTAAGAAACTTTGGAGAAATTTCTTATGTATGTGAAATAGAGGCCAAGAATATCCTCTATCCTTTCAATATCAATATCCAAAATATGTTTGGAAATAATGTGTTTTAAGAGCTTACCTTCATGCACAATAAAGATGCATTTATTTGGTTAAAGAGATGCTCCATGCTACATGCATCTTTCAAAAAATTATCTCAAGTGTTGCATATGCTCATTATCATCTTTAAGAAAAATTGTTATATCATCTAGATAAACCAATAACATCTCATTAATCAAACCTTTGAAGGCCATGTCCATTGCTCTTTGAAATGTGGCATTGACATTAGAAAAATTAAATGCCATATTATTATAACTAAAAGTAACACAATTAATGGTAAATTTTATACTAATCTAATCATCTTCATTGAATTAAATCTAATTATAACTTGAATATCCATCTAGAAGAGAGAAATGTTGAGAACCTTAAACAATATGCAAAATCTACTCCATTGAGGGTAAAGGATAGTGATCTCTGAGTGACACCTTATTAAGTTCCCTAAAGTACACATAAAGTCTTATCTCCCCTTTATTTTTTATAATAGGCAAAAGATTAGATACCCATGTTGAATTCTTGATAGGAAAGATTATTTATGATTCAAGGAATTTAGTGAGCTCTAACCTCATGATTTGCTTAACCTTAGGATGAATGTGTCTTTATTTCTATCTAATCTATTTAACTTTAGATTCTAACTCAATAGTATGGTGTGATAGGCTAGGATCAAACCCTTTTAGTTCATTATACTTCAAATAAAATATTTCATGAAAATCTCCACCCAAATCAATGAATTCTTGCTTCTCTAAAGTAGAACATACCTTACATAGTCTAAGGAGTTTGTCCTTGAAGATCAAGACACTTTCATATTTATTTTATTTTATATACCTACTCACATATTAATTTTTTTATTGATAATTCTCATTGAATATAATTTATAAGGTCACCGAACCCATAGGTATCTTATTGGTTATTGGTTTCATAATCAAATCACCCAATTGTTCTTAGAGCTTCTTTTGATTCCTTGAAGAAAACTCAACCTCATTTTGTAGGAAGCATGTAATGTTTCTATCACTATCAAACACTCACTAAGACACTTAATTATCAGGTACAAAAGGTCTGATAATGATCTTAATATGAGAGTATTTTCCCTCATCTTTCGTGGCAGTTGGAGTATCAAATTGAGCTCCTATAGCAGCTAGTATGTCATCATGACTATTATGATCCCGTAAGACTGATTGTATATTGACTGCATTGAATTATTCAATAAATTACCATACCCTATGCTTGTATGACTTAATCAAAGGGTTATTTGTAGTATACACATTCCTCACCTAATGTATGACTAATTCACTCTCTTTATATACTTACAAGTTCTTGATTCCTTTTCTCTTTGCCCATTGAACACTATAGATCAAACCTTCATACTCAGCCACATTACAAGTAAAAATAAAATTAAATATATATGAAGCATAATAATTTTGTTTAAATGTAGATAAAAACATAACACCAAATCCTACACTAACTCTACTTCTTGAACCATCAAAAAACATCTTCCTTGGTAAGGAGAGATGTTGGTACTCCTTCATGTATAAAATACACTCTTAAATCAATTTCCTTCAAAAAATCATTAAGGATCATCCTCAAAAGTGTTAGTTATATATTATTTAATAAATAAATGTGAAATACCCTCAAGCTTATAATATGTGCCATCATCTACAAAAGAGTCCTTTTATTCATGGGCCGCACAATTCAAATTAGAACTTGTCTCAATGTAAGCTTCAATATGAAACTTTGCAAAAGAATATGTCCTAATTGTAACCTTGGCCCCATAACTTATTATAAAGGATAAGAAGGACCAATTAGCTAAGAAGTAGCCAAGTATCTTGGCTATAAAGTCCCTTGATAAGTAGATTGTAACGCTGGCTAGGAGATCAACAACTATGTCTTACAAGATAGGAAAACTAGGACAATCATATAAGAAAATATTTTAGTTTTTAATCAATCCCATTGTTTTGGTATGTGTACCATATATTTTAAGGAATTCTTTACTCTGCATATCATACTTAAGATGCAATTTATCAGCTAACACCTTGGGCATGACTAAAGTTAAAGCTCCACTATCAACTATGTAGTTATGAACTAGCTTTTTACCCACTATGAGAGTGAGATAGAATGGAGGAGGTTTCTCAGTTTTGGTAGATGGTTCAGAAATGGTAAAAGGGATCATTTTAAGGAAAACATAATCTTGACTTTTATTTTAAGGAAGGACACTAGTAGAGATAGAGGTTAACTTATTTTGTAGGAGCTCTTTCGGACCAGGCATATGTAGAACATCCCAAATGGAAAGTGATGATTTAGTACTCCTCAATGAATCTATAATATTTAAATAATACATACCTAATTTATCATGGATTCTTCTAGGCAAGGAAGTTCTTAGAGCTTGAGGAGTTGGAGTGCCTTGAACAATCCCTCCAACATTCTAATTTGGAAGATGTGCAGTGTTATTTGAAGTTGTTACACCTACAACCATAACTTGTTTCTTAATATAAGCATTGAATGAGCCTATATACAAATTAATATTTCCACATAAATCCTTTCCCTTGCATCTAGTATTGTCTATAACCAAGGTTCCTTGGTTAAGTACAAAAGTATCCTCAACTAGGAATTTGGTGAAGATATCTTTTTGAGATGACTAACATTCACTTGTCTACATCATCACTTCATCTTTGACTGATAAGAGGTGAGTATCCTCTCCTATAGAAAAAAACTACTCTTTACTTTCATTAGAATCCATAAATTGGCCTTATTTCCAATTCTTATGTTGCAATAAATTGTTGTGCATAGGTATCACCTCCCTTGCATTGGTAGTAGAGTTAAGGTTGTACACATTGAAAAGCCTATTGGGAATAGGTTTCCATTGGCCTTTTGCTCTTTCAAATTATTGACCATACTTTTATTTATAAGGGTAAGGATTCTAATAGTCACATTGTTGCATATTACCTCTTCCATGTCTAGCTTCCAACCATTGAATGGATGCATCTTTGTCCATGGCATTATCTAACTTCTTAAGAGAAAACTTAGGATTGGTATTGGAATTAAGAGTTTAAGCCACATCTAGAGCATTAGGAAAATAATGAGATAATGGAGGCATAGACACTTTAGGTGGCAATCTTCTATCTTTAATAAGATTATTTTCAGATTTCATAGCAAGATCATATGCTTCAATAAATGTGGAACCACCCATGTATTGAAGCATGAAAGTAATTTTAGTGCCAATATCTCTCAAAAGGTTAGCAACAAAAAGCTGAGAGGTGACCTCATAGGAGGAGGTAGTCTATTCCAAGTCTTTTGGAACCTCTTGTCAAAATCATGTATTATTTATTTAGATCCTATATTGATCACATTAAGTTGATGTATGAAAGAGGCATAGTCAGTCTCATTTGAAAATATTGATGTGAATAACATTATAAATTCATCCCATGATGTGATGCATCCAACTTCTATAGTACTATACCAATCAAGAGCCTTCCCTCTAAGGGATATGGCAGCGAGTCTAATGGAAATGTTCTCTTAAGTGATATTATGGAAGCTGCAAAAGGTAGAGACATATCCAATGTGCTCATTGGGTGTAACATGACTCTCACCATTGAATATAAGCACACCTTTTATGGCATTAAGGGAATGGCATCAAAAGCTTGAAGGTGAACTAAATTTTTTGCATTGGATATAGTAAAATCATGAGGTCTAGCCATTTTTTCTTCAATATCTTCAATTTATTAAACTTTTTCACTCTCTTGACTTCCCTTGTTATAAAAATCATCTTGATCTTCAAAGTAAAAATTAGGAGGATGATATTAAACTCTAGGTGGAAGTTTAGGTTGAAGGAGTGGGTTAATGGGAATGAGCGCTCCTCTAGATGATGATCTACTAAGAACCATGAATTATGAAAGAAAGTTTATAACAAGATAATGGATTTGAACTAGATTTACCTTTATGAAGTTTCAAAATTCTAATTAGTACACCAATTTATAGTTGATGTTATCAAGACCAACATTAACATTGATAAGTTGTCTTGAAGATAGGTCCCACTAGGTATCTAAGAACTATTGTCACCAAATCTTACACCCTACAAGAAGGTTTTAAATATTCTTATATATTTGGGAAACATTGGAACATTTCCATGTATGTGGGTGTATCTATATTAGAAATGAGCCTCTTGGTTTAAGGTTTAGCTAACTAAATTTATCTTGAAATGCAATTATTTATGCTAACTAATTACTTAAGGGGAAATAAGTTAGGGATTACAAGAATTGAACCTAATATAAAGGAGGTGATACATCATATGGTATTCTATAAGACTTTTTACCTCTTTCACAAAGAGATAATTTCCACAACACTAGCCTAAGAGTCCTAATATGCACTAGCATCAATGTTTCAATATGAAGGTACAGTGCATGAAAAATATATAAGGTAAATGAAACTATAGCTCGATTATAGATACTAAAGTTCATTATACACTTAAAATACACTCATATATTTAATAACATTTCACATGACCTATCAGGCTGAGATAACTTACATCAAATATGTGGGGATTGAGAAAAAGAAAAGATATATAGATATCACTTAACTATTCACTAAAGATCTCTTCACACATTTTGACAAGATGATGTCTGAACCTAAAAGAGATTCAATTTATTATGTTAATTCAATTTAAAATGTAAAAAATATCATGGCTTCACCATACATGGGGTGGTATTAGATTACAAAGGCCAAAATGGTAGCCACTTGTATAACTTTAGAAAGAAGAGAGAAGATTGAAATTCAAAGGTCACTAGAACACATGCCCAACTGATAGGCAGAGTTACACTTGTATGAGGATGAATTAATAGATATACCATATAAGGTATAATGGGGCAAATGAATCTCAAATATAAAAATTCTTGAAATGTGGCACAAAACTTCCATTACTAGGCACAAGAAATGGTCTTTTAGCCTGGATGATCTCTCAAGCATTTGAAACTAAATTAGAGAGAGTTGACACATATGTATTGTCTAAGAGAGGTTGAAACATACTATAACAATCATAATATGTTATCCTAACTACTATCTATCTTATAGACACTATTCACCATCTCCAGTCATTCATTGATTTTGTAGACTTCATTCTTTACATCTGGTAATCACTGTTTATCTTAGACCTCAACTGAGCTCTCCTGATGACATATGAGTTCATAGATATGGATTTTATAAAAAATAATTTGATCCTACATGGTTTCCCATATGTAATTTCCCTACCACATTGCTCATTTTATTCTAAACTATGTATGTAATAACTACTTTCTCTGATCAAAATTGGCTCTTTGGGTCGACAATTATTTGTCAAAAACTAAGTCAAACCAATCACATTGTTCCAACCTATATTTATTCTCATTATTCTCATTGATCCTTGCTATCAGATCCTAAATTTTTAACCTCCTAGACACCATATGATGAAGATGTATGAAGGAATGTTGGCCTTCAATTTTATGCCATGAAGATCCTTTGAAATGTTTACTTTCACTGGCATTATTGGATGAAGATGTACAAGTGAGTGCTAGTTGTATATCTCATGTGGCCCACGTTATTTTTAGTTTATATATATCATTGGATCATTGGTACAATTGAACACTGATCATTCATCTAGATTAGACCCACCATCTTATTAGTCAAGGTCATGCCATTAGATCTCTACTTATCAAAATTGTACCATTGGATCTTGTCCAACCTATATCTTTTTAAGGAATTTTAATCTAGGGACCTTTTGACCTATTTGAACCAAGTCAAAACCATTAGATCTAAGTGTTAGTATGCAAGCTAATATTGACCATTAGATATTAATCAACTTAAAACCCTTTAAGGACCTTTTAAATATAAATGACTACTTTGCGAAGCTCAAAATTGATGCTTACACGAATGTTCTACTCTCTTTGAATCTTCATAAATTGATTTATATAACTCATGTGAGCATAAAATTTGTAGAGCATGTTCCTTACATAAACATATCTATAGTGATACAAAAGTTTGGCTTATGAAGCTTTCTGAGTGAAATTTTTGAATGCACAAGTGATCTAGTCTATTTATTTTTGGATGGCATCCTAGTGGTAGTCTAGTTCACCTAGGATTGTGCTTGAACTACTTCTTGATCTCTGAAATCCTAAATGAACTTCTTGAGGCCTGTGTAACTATCTCCATGATTATGACTATTTGGACACCATGAAAACCTAATACTTGCATATATGACTTTCAAATGACCCCTAAGACACCAAATGATACAAGGACTAATCTATATTATGACCATAACTAGAATGACATATGATATGACATCAAATGAACTACAACATACACTATGACATTATAAAAAGCTCCTATATGACATCCTGACTATAGGGGTTTGACCATTTTGACCTATGGTAAAAATGGTCAACATTCTTAGTGATTTAAGCATAGCATGTCATGTGAAGTGTTTTTAAATGCATGAGTCTATTTTAAGAGTATAATGAAATTTAGTATCTACTATTGAGCTATAATTTCATTAACCTTAGATATTTTTCATGCACCACACCTTCATATTAAAACACTGATTCTAGTGTACTTTAGGACTCTTAGGTTAGAGTTATGGACATTATCTTTTTGTGAAATAGGTATGATAGTCTTGTGGAAAAAATATAGTGTATCACCTCATTTATAGTAGGTTCAATTCTTTTAATCCGTAACTCGTTCACCCATAAGTAACTAGTTAAGCATAGATAAGAGCATTTCAATATATATTCATGGATTTGGCCCTTAAACCTAGAATATGATTTTAAATAAAGGTACACCTACATACCTGAAAATGTTCCCATGTTGCCCAAATCTGAAATAATCTTGAAAAACTTCTTCTGGGTTGCAATATTTAGAGACAACATGACACTAAAAATGTTATTAATTTTGATAAATAAGAATTTCCAACATAACATGTAATCATACAAAATATTCCACTATTTATTCAAGTTGAAATACAAAATAAATGTTTCAAATTAGTATTGATTGATGGTGGTTATAGATTTAACGTTTTTAGTAGGCCTTTCTTACAAAAATTTGAGTATTAAAATTCAAAGATACAATAATTAAATCAAAATATCAAAGGGTTTGATGAATATGCATGACAATTACTTGGAATTATATGTTTGGATGTAAGATTGGGACCTAAAATAATGTTAACTTTATTTCATGTTATGCACAATCATCTAAATTATAATCTACTATTGGATTGAATTTGAATACATATGATGATATAAGTACCTTCTAAATTACATATGTGCCTTAAATTCATGCATTAAGGGTACTCATAAATCCATGTGGATGATAACCCTTTAAGATAATATTAAGGCATCTCAATCAAATCTAGATGACCCAATATTTGATATCACCCCTCTTTCTCAAGTCATCCCTTGGGACCAAACATATACATATGAAATTAGAGTCAAGTACTGACAAAAAGCAAAACTAATAATGAAGGTTACAAATGGACCAAAAAGAGTTACATTAAACATAAAAGGAACTTGAGGGATTGAAAATAACACAAACAAAGGTAAAAATATAACTCCAAAAACTACAAGAGGAATCTGAAATTTTAAAAAAGAAAAATCACAAAAATAATAGCTATAAATTCAAAACATGCAAATAGAACAACGTGAATAGGACAAGTTACAAAAGGGAAACCAAGGTTCCAAGTGGAGAAATAAACATTGTATAAGGCACCAAAAAAAATAAAGTATCAAAAAATAGCATCAACATAACTTGGATCAATCAAATCCTATTTCTAAAATCTCTTTATTTGTTAATTGGTAAGTTTAATATGGAAATGTTTAAGAGTATTTTGATACTAATGATGATGAAACCACCATGGTTAAAATGATAAATGATCAACTATCCAACCTAAATTTAAACCATTAAAATAAATATTTATCTCATAGATTATTCATAACCATTAGTCAAGGGGTATACCATGATGATTCAAAATCAATAGCCAAACATCATCTAGATACAAAGAATAAACCTCTTTTAGATATTTCTCAATGTGATAATGTGAACACTTGTTGCATTAGTAGACCCCATATGGCATTTGTGATAAATTTAATGAATAATATATAGAGTAGACCATTGGACATTCCATTCTGGGATCTTTTTTATATTCTTCATCTTCACTAAGATCAAAGGTACATAGAAAAGTAAAAAACTAGATAATATATTTCAAACATATTAATATTATATTATCTATATTATTTCATACAGAAGATTAAAAATATATAGGAAATGAGTTTCCTATATTCAAGATGGTTAAATCCCTATAATCTCTTGACCAAATAATCTATTGAATAAATAAACATTATATATGAATATAATGTTAATAAAAATATATTTGAGTAACTAACAAATAACTAGAACAAATCACCCTATATATTATTATAATTATTATTATGCATAATAATAATAATAATAATAATAATAATAATAATAATAATATACTAAACAACTATTAACATGCTATTATTTATTAAAAATAATTACATTATTAAAAAATAGTAATGTGAACACACCTCAATATTCACCCCCTTATGAACGTTATTAACCCTAATCCACACCTCCTTAATCTGAGAATGGGGAGAATATACATCTTCAATAACTGGCCTAAATAGAATCATATCCTAACACATACTTTTAGGTCTACATACTAATGTCTAAATATTTTTATCTGGATCTTGCTACATAATACCACTACTATTTGAAGAATGCATCCCACATTTATGCCATGTGAATGTAATGGACGTTTCACTAGCCAATCATATCCACAAATAAGTAAAGCAATTAGAGGATCTATGCAGTAAGGATTTGTGTAGTTAACTACCCTATTATATCATTTTTGCCACATTCCATTATACCTACACTTTCCCTTTTTTTCTAAATATCAATAGATTTCCAAACTAGTAGGGGAAAACATACACAATATGAAGAAATGAAATATCATGAGGAATAAATCCTCATTGTCATCTTATGTAGCCTTTGTTAATGTTCATTGCCACTCAAAAAATAAAATCAATAATTTCCACTTCCAATGAATAATTATCCTTGGCATTAGCCAATTTGGTGAAAAGTACACAATACTGAAAAAAAAAAAAAAAAAAAAAAAAAAAAAAAAAACACACACACCATGATGAAAATAGCACACAACTAACAAATATGCCACTAAAGCAAAATTTGGCCTTGTCACTAATGGCTAACAAGAGGATCTAGAACCTCTATCCTTTATTTTCTTCATCCTCTAGTATAGGGAGCTACTTATTTTCTTTGTAAGTGTTTGATGTATTCTTTTGCATTAATGCATTGATTATTTCATTGTTGGACATCCTCTCGTTCGGTGTCTACCTCATCTAGATTCAAAGTTATGACACAAAGTCAATCGATTACATTTTTCACACAATATTTTGACTCTTTGCTCTTTTTCTTTTTGATAGTATGACTAAATGATAATGATGAAATTTTAAAAAATTTAATGACATATATTTACTATGGACCCAAAAAAAATATTGACACTATGAATTTTTATGACTTGACTCTTTTTACAACATAACCTACTTAATACAAAAATACTAAACTATTACCTTTGATGACAAAAGACTTAAATACACTTTGGTATTTTTATGGACATTAACCTATCTAACATAAATTTGAGAATTTAGTAATATTAACATAAATTTTCAATTAAACAAAAAGCTATTATTGAAAATTTGACCTATTAAAACTAACAATAAAAACTATTGACTCTTTATGGATTTAGTTCTAAACAATGAAGATAGCTAAATTATATGACTTGACACCTAAAACTTTGATAAGACTTTAGGACATTAAAAATAAATACTTTAAAACTCTCACTATAAAAACAAACCTAGAAAAAATGAAGGAAGCCATGCATGGGTAGAGAAAGATGGGTTGAGCTTGAGCCTTTTTTGACTTGTAGTCCTCATTTCATTTTGTTAAAGAAAGAAAATTTTGTATAAAGGAAAAGAAAAGATTTATTACAACCACATTTCAATGCAGATATGATAGCATTTACAAATACAATCAAAGAAAAAATGGATGTTTAAAGAATATATGGGTCACCTATCATTTGCTAGGTAGTGTAATGTGTTTTTCTAACTTGGGCAAAGGACTGTGTAAACTATTCACTTTCCTTGGTATGATTTATATTTTCCTTTCTCTAAAGCTTTTCCCCTTTGCTTCACATAATATATCAATCCTCCAAGATAGAAGTATGAATAACTCATAACAGTAGGCCAATTTGCATGATGAGAGTAGCCATGAGTTTTGATGTGCTTCGCTCAATTCTTCGATTTGAAAGGCATAAAAATATAAGTGAAACAATATTAACCAACAATTCTACACACTTTTAACAAAGTAATATTCATCAAGGCTATGCTCAAAACTATGAAAAAGATTTTTTTTTAAAATGATACGTTGAACTCCTTTAATCCATACATCTCCTCATTTTCTCTTATTTCAACCCAAAAAATTACTACTTCTACAATAAATTTTAATAAAATAAATTCCAAAATTAGATAAATAAAACCATACTAAGGTTGCCCCAAGATTGCTTCAAAATTCCATTATAGGCACAAGGATAATAAATATTTGATACCAGATCTTAGGGAAGATCAGAGCCACACAAAGAAAGCCAAAAATCAAATAATATATTTCAAACACAATAATATTAAATTGTCTATATTATTTCATATGGAAGATTACAAATATATAGGAAATGATTTTCTTATATTCAGGGTGGTGAATTCCCTATAATCTCTCAACCAAATAATCCCCTAACTAATCAAACACTATATATAAAAATATCTAACAATATATTCGAGTAACTACCAAATAATTAAAACAAATCACCCTGTATTATAATAATAATAATAATAATAATAATAATAATAATAATAATAATAATAATAATAATAATAATAACTTATTATTTTTAATCTAACAATAGTTACATTATTACAAATTAATAATGTGAACACACCTCAACACTTCATACTCTTGGTGCTTACCCATTTCACTGATGCATGTCCATTTCAAATGAAATTAAAGATGATTTAAACTTTACTATTAGAAATTAAAATTCTTAATTTTTCTATTGTAATTATATCATTGCATTACACAATGAGACATTTTTTGATTTGCAAGCAATGACAGTTCCAACAACTCTTAGTCCCCAAATGTTTGTCAACACATTCTCCATTGAGTACAGGAGATCATTTTGAGCTGTACTATAATTATTTTCAAATAATTATAAAACTATTGGTCTTGCTAATTTTTTAAAAATATTTGGTTATTTCTTACATAAAAAATTAAATAAAATAATTACTAAAATAAAGAAAATAATTAGGGGTAATCAACCTATTAAGGGAATGGTAGAAATAGATATGGACGGAAATATATAATAATTTCTACAGGTGGCTTTGCAGCCATTTCTAAGAAAATAATGCATGTGGAGTTCTATTGCAGTTCCATAGCAACCTTACACTCATGGTGGCAATATAGCTTCATAAACATTCTTAGCTTCTATTGAATTAACAAAAATGTTAATTTTATCATTGTAATATTTTAATCCTCTATAAAATATAGAGTGGCATAATCTATAATGCAAACACCAAAGGGTCTGGCAGACATTCCATAATTTAGATGCAATAAACAAAAGAAAGGTGTGCTAAATTAAATTTTTTCATTTTTATTATATGTTAATTTTAAAACTATCTTTATTTTATTTATCATTTTTGTGATTTTAATTTCAATTTTGAGGGCATTCTCCTTCTCAAAAGATAAATTTCACAGCACTACCACCACCACCTCACCCACCCCTATAAATAGTGGAAGAATGAAATGTTTGTTTAGGCAAGTATAAAGTGGTGGCATTGTTCAATAATAACTTTTGATTTTCTAAACTTGTCACTTGGTGGTCTACCCAGTGCAATGAGAACAACAATTCTTCATAATATTGATTTGGATGAATAGTTTTTGGGGATTGATAGTAGCACACCCATGGATTTTTTTAACACTCATGATATGATACAGGGATCTCATCCCACTGAGACTTTACAATAACCTCATACACCCAACTCTCCACCCATCATTAATGAAGGCAATCATGTTAAGGAGATTCCACTAACAGATGATAATTGTAATTTTTTTTAGTTTCTCATTAATTGATAGAGAATGCTAAGGCCTATGTTACTAATTTTTTTATTGATAACCTTGATGATTTAAGAACATGGGAGTATCATGTAAAAGTATTGATTCATGATATAAATGCATGTTTTTGAAACCACAATCAATGTATTCAATTCTACTCAATTGTTGAACATTAGTCGACAAAAAATGATGTTTTATTCAACCAAGTAATTTTTCAAAGTGTTGTAGTGAGTAATAGCTTTAATGATTTTGTTCTTAATATAATGTTAAACAATCTTGAGAACTTAAATACAGAAGCCTAAGTGTATTATAACAAATGGGAAAACAATAAAAGCCTTGTAGATCTTGAAAATGCTAATAAATAAAAATATGCGATTACTCTCTTTATTATTTTTTATAATTAAGTTTTTTATTAATTAATTTAATTAATTAATATTGTTTGTTCATTTGTAGTCAAAACATACAAATTGGAAGAACCTTAATCATGTGTAGTAAACATAAAAATTAAAAATCTAATGTAATTATAATTTATAATTTCAATTAACATCCCTTCTAAAATTATTGTTCCCTATAAATAATTTTGGAAAAATCTTATTAATATTCTAAATTATCGTGGAAACAATTGTATTCAACACAAGAACGTACACACAAATCATTTTAATTAATTTTTTACTATTAAAGGTAAAGGTGGGTTTTGAAAGCGCCCACTCCCTTTTACAGAAAGATTGAGACATAATATTTATTGTGTTATTTCATAATAAATTAGTTATAGATATGATTTGATATGCATGGTGTGAATATTGCAACCAAGTGCTCTACATTTTATAGTGTGATTCCTATCTTTACACACATATCTAACATTTTTGGACTTTATTCATTTAAAAGACACCAATCAAAACATTGATCAAGATGAGCCAAAAATAACCCCAAACAAATTCTCCTCCACGATCCAAATGGAATTAGTTCAAAATTTTGCCCCTTATAAGTCTACCTTTGACTCTAAAATTCTATCCCATAAGAACCATTCAAGGTCCTTCCATTATGTCCACACCAGATGCCTGGAATGAATCTATGTAGATAGTTTCTATCATGGTGTTAACCTGAACACTATAGAGATGTTGAAGGGCATCGAGGTACGTCAGGGAGAAGAGCTTTGTGGTGCAATTCAATGATTCCCATCCAATTGGAGTAAAATTCAAAACATTTATTTTCTTTCTTCGGAGATATTATGTAATGATCAATATAAATGTAATGAATTAACCTACCCTATACTAATGCATTCCTCCATTGTAAAAACCTTATTGAAAAAAAAAATCACCCAATTTTGAAAATTTGAAAATCTGCAGTCTCACCCTTCCTATTCGGCCTCTTCAGTGCGTATATGTTTGTGTCAATTATTATATACACTAATTTTTATATCAATTGGATTCTATAATAATATATCATATACTACTACTACTACTACTACTACTACTACTACTACTACTACTACTACTACTACTACTACTACTACTACTACTACTACTACCACTACCACTACCACTACCACTACCACTACCACTACCACTACCACTACCACTACCACCACCACCACCACCACCACCACCACCACCACCACCACCACCACCACTACTACTACTACTACTATATAATAGTAGACTACTTTTTTTCAAAAACTGAAAATTTTATTATATAATTTGTGCATAATTTAAAAAAATATATATTTACTAATAATTTAAATTAGATTATTATAATATATATAATATAATTTAAATTATATATATATATATATATATATATATATATATATATATATATATATATATATATATATATATATATATATATATATATATATATATATATATATAAAAACAATAATAATTTATGTATTGCAATAATAATAATAATATTTATAATTATAATTTAAATATAATATAAAAATATATATAATAAACTATATATTATTATAAAATATATTTAAGTCTAAGGCTTTATATAGTGGGGAACCTTTTAAGATTCGTCTCACGAAGATATAAAAAGACAGATGTTGTTTTACCCCATTCATGTACTGTCAAGGGTAGGAAATTATTGTTACCTAGTCTTTTGGGTAGGTGGAGCAGTGGTGACGACTCCAGGTCAGTGGCCCTCTACAATGAGTCAGGATGGTAGATCATATGGCCCAACACCAGATGGTACTACAGGAGGAGGAATAGGAGGGGTTAGTGGTAGTGGTGCCCCAAGGGCATGAGATTTGATATGTTATGATGGATGTGATTTTTATTTTGATACTGACTTGTGTGTCGATGATGTGAGATGTATATGAGAGAGAGGTTCATACATTCTTTCTTGTATTTTTATTATATGGACACAATGTATATATTGATTATGTTTTTATGTTCAGATGTTCATTGATGTTTATGCTTATGAGATGATATTCAAACTCTTTAGCTTAGGCATGTGATGATGTTCATAGGTGGTCATGTATGTTATATTGATGGATATGATGGCATGATGTATGTGTTGATTTGATTATGTTATATAGTGATGTTTGTTCATAGATAGGATCATGGTATATAAAATGATATATGATGGTGTTTTGAATTGTTGTGATGTTTATGGTAAATAGAATGATGACATGGTTTTTAATGATTTGTTCATAGATATGGTGCTTTTGATGGATAGGATGCTATTAAGGAGAAATATATGATGTGTGATGTGATTCATGATGTTTTTATCATAGATAGATATATGATGTGGTTCATGGATATAGTTCATAATGTTGTGTTCATCATTGATGTTTGTTGTTGATGATCATATAGATGTAATGTGATTATGGATAAGTATATAATGAAAATACATAAATTAAGTTAGATAACAAACTAAATGTAGGAAAAAATAAATGAGATTTATGTTTACATGAACCAATGATAAGAGGGTAAAGAAAAAACACAATGTCATTTCATTGATCAAGACCTAACAAAACTGAAGTTTGATTGGCTTAAGTAACTTAAGCCTTTCGAATGCTTCACATTATCATGTTTTGGTTGATAAAATAGTGTCATGATCATATTGTGTCAAGTAAGATCATAATCCCTTGATTAAAATATGATATAAAGGGGGGATAGGTGATGGGTGAAAAGATAGATGGGTTGATAGGTAAGATAACCTTTTGTGGGTTAGTTTGCCTCTTCTATAGGTGACCTAAGAACCAAATTAGACAAGCCCATGTCTTTATGCTAGGTGTAGACTGATTGATGTGGGAAGTCTACTTATGTTATATATGAACGTTGATTGCATCTTTTTTGGGATTTTGATTTTGATATAGGGACTTTTGTTTATTGCTTTTATTTTTGATAGTTTGTGAAACTGATCGAGCTGGGAAGTTTCAAATAATTGCTTTTAACCCATTTTACTTATCCATCCTTCAAGGGAATGGTCTAAGTTTGAGATTATATGTTTGGTAGTTGTCTTTCGATAGATAATTCTATCTTTTAAGCAAGTTAGAGGATTTTTACACCGCTATCCTTCAAAAGAGTAGTTTACAATGCTAAAAATATGCGACCCAAATGATATTTGTTTTGGATTGCAAGGTTTTTAGACATTGACAAGTTTAATTATGCTTAGAGGTTTACCTTTATAAGGGTAAGACTTTTAGCATGAAGAAGGTTAATGGTAGGTAAAAGGAATGGTTTGAGATACAAATGATCATGGGATTTCATCTCGTTAGATATAAAAAGTATCCATGAGAACCATGACATGGGTAGAGTTATGGTACCCACCTTTAAGATTAGGCTATAACTGTGATGGTTAATCACATGGTTCTACATTGTAATCAGTTGTATTCAAAAGGATAAGGAGGAGTAGATGAAGGTGAGAATCTCATAAATCAAGGGATGAGATTAATTTAGATAGTAAGGTGAATTTGATCCTTCTTTAAAAAAATAAATGACACATATACAAAGCATTGAGAGGCTTAGGTTCTAGCTTGCCATTGAGAGAGGAAAAATGACATGCTCCTGATCCATACTTATATGTGATAATGTAGGGTCCAAGCCAATTAAATTAAAATTTACCTCTTTTGATTTTCTTCATGTTGGTGACATGTTTGTTTTCCTTAAGGATGTGGTTTTTTATATTGAATTCTCATTCAATTATGTGTGTGTTGTAAGCACACATGATTCATTATTGGTAGTCATAAAGATGGCTGGCTACTACGAGGTGATGTTTTACAAGTAGCTCAAGTCATGCTAGTCATTCTTGACAATAGTCACTCTAAAAAATAATCTCTTGCAAAGATATGCAAAGAAAAAGAATCTAGACTTCGAGAGGGAAAACTGCATCAACTGTAAGAACTAGAAAGAAAGAGGTAGCACTTTTAGAGGTTTAAATGCTGGTGTGATAGACCATTAAAGTGAAAGGGATGTGCAACTACCAATCCTAACCTAAAACACTAACTAATTTGGTCTGTTAAGCATGGGATATACATAGGGGTGAATCAGTATATCATAAATCTTATAAACATTCCCTTAATCAAATTCCACTTTAACATACATTTAATATATGCAATAAATTTGAAATAATAAACACCACACAAGATAGAGAGAGACACCAGATTTAACGTAGAAACCCAATGTGGGAAAAACCACAGAGAACAATCTCAAGTATATGAATGAGCACCAAATCAAACTACAATATTTGAAAGCACCAACCCCTTTGTTGAGCACTAACACAACAACTATTCCTGAGCACCAACCCTTTTGCTAAGCACCAACATAACAATAATTCATGAGCACCAACCCACAGGAGCAACAACTCCTTTGATGAGCACCAACATAGAAATAATTCATGAGCACCAACCCACAAGAGCACCAACCATTTCTGTGTATACCACACAACTATCTCTCAATGTTACTATCTCAACAAATGATAGTTCATTACAATATCTCTTTCCTCTCTCTCCTTTGATCTTCTAAGCTAGATATAAAAAATACAAATAATACACATCTCTCACACACATAAAAGTGGCTTCTCAAGGCTTTATTTATATATTTACAAATGACCTTTGGCCTTTCTCCTTTGTGACCCTTCAATCCTCATGGAAAATGGCACCAAAATTGCATGACCCTTCGTATCCTTGTATTTGAAAAGTCATATGGTGACCCTTCATAAGAAAAAATGTCCTTTCCTCTTTTGTCCTTATTTTTTGACTTTTCCTATTCCTTCAAGTGTCCCTTCATGAGAAATTGTGCCCTTCCTCTTTTGTCTTCACTTGGTGACTCTTGGAATTCTCTAAGATGACTCTTCATGGGAAAATGCATCCCATTCTTAATTTGTCTTTACCCTGTGACTCTTTGAATTCTCTATGGGCCCTTCTCTTGTATTATATGCAACCAAAAATATATTCATTAATATTAAAAAAATATTAACACACAATAGCCAAGATATAACTATTACAAACGTCATTAAATGCAATGGGGCCTTTATCACCAATAATGCTAGACCTTTGACATTAATGACAATATTTCCAACAATCACCCCCTTTGTCATTGATGGTAACCTCAATCCTAAAATTGCCACATCCTAAAACTTGCACACACTGTAATCTAAAAACATACATTAACTCCACCTTACTATAGCAAATTGTACCTATTCCCTATACCTATTTCTATACTTGTACCTATTATTCTCCCCCTTTGACATCAATGGCAATGGGCCTACCTGAAGCTAACACTTAGCTCCCCCTCAACTGATGCTAAATTTCAATGGCAAGAAGTAAAATAAATTACTCCCAACTTCTCTTGTAGATACTCAAATGTGTCTTTTGGTAGTGCCTTTGTGAAAATATCTACAATCTGCTCTACAGTATTGATATATTCCATCTTACCCTGTTGATCTTCAACCTGCTCTCTCAAGAAGTGATATCTAATGGGAATCTATTTTGTTCTTGAATGCATTATTGGATTATTTGAAATATTTATAGCACTTATGTTATCACAAAAAATGGAAATATGTTCATCATACTTTACCTTTATATCTTCCAAAGTTTGATTCATCCAAATTACTTGAGTACAACACAATACAACTCCTATATATTCTGCTTTAGCTGTAGAAAGTGATACTAAATTCTACTTCTTGCTTAGCCATGATACTAAGCTATCACCAAGGAAAAAAGGTCTTCCACTTGTACTCTTTCTATCATCTAAACACCCTACCCAATCTAAATATGTATAAGGAACCAAAGTGTAATCTCTACCTATGTGATACCATAATCCATAATCTGATGTCCCCTTGATGTATCTAAATATTCTCTTCACCAATTGAACATGACTATCTTCTAGAGATGATTGATATATTACAACCATACCTACTGCATGCATGATGTCTGGCCTTGATGCTATCAAATATAAAAGACTACCAATCATAGATCTATACAAAGATTGATCTATAACAGGTGAATCCTCATCCTTGCTCACCTAGAAACATATTTATTCAAGATTTCCTTGGCATATTTACTTTTAGATATGAAAATTCTTTTATTTGATTGAAATGTTTGCAATCCTAATAAAAATGATAATTTTCCAAGCATAGACATCTCAAATTATTTTTGCATTCTATCAAAAAATTATTCTATCATATTTTCAATATTTACTCCAAAAATGATATCATCAACATATACCACAACAATAAATTGATGTTCACCTTCTATTTTGATGTAAAGATTTATATCAGCAAATCCTCTCTTAAATCTTTGATCTTGCAAGTAATTATCAAGTCTTGCATACCAAGCTCTAGGAGCTTGTTTCAATCCATACAATGCTTTCTTCGATCTGCATAAGTGGTTACTAATATTTGAGAGAATAAATCTCTCAGGCTACTCAATGTAGACCTCTTCTTCAAGATTCCCATTTAGGAAGGTAGATTTGACATCCATTTGAAACACTTTGAAATTTTTAAACATTACATATGCAAGAAACATTCTAATAGCCTCTAATCTTGCCACTAGTGTAATTTTTTTTCAAAATCTATTCCCTTAATCTTAGCATATCCTTTACATACTAATCTTAATTTATTTTTGGTCACTTCTCTATTTTCATTCAACTTATTTCTATAAACCCATTTTGTTCCTATCACATTATGATCTTTTGGTCTAGGCACTAATTCCCAAGTATCATTATTTTCTATTTTATTTAATTCTTCATCCATAGCCTTAACCCAATGCTCATCATTTCTAGCTTCTAAAAAAGTTCTAGGCTGAATTTTAGATAATAAAGAGAAGTTTACTTGTCCAAATTTACTTACCATCATTATTTTGGTGCGAATTCCTTCATTTATGTCCCCGACGATGTCACTTTCATTATGATTTATCTAAACATATTTGGATGGAGTTTTAATTCCCTTTTTCTCCTTGTCCTCATCTTCATCTAATTCTTCAAAGCCTTCCTCTTCAGTGATTTAAGAAATGTCTATTGGATCATTGATTCTTTGTGTTGCATCTTCTTCTATCTTGACACTTGCACTTTCAACAGTTTTCTTGGTTCTTTTATTATAACATTTATAATCTTTATTTTTTTTAATAATAACCAATAAATATACCTTCATCTACTTCAGATTCAAACTTATCAAGCTTTTCATTAGTTTTCTTTATGAAGCATTTGCTATCAAAAACTCTAAAATAATCAACTATTGTTGGTTTGTATTTTCATAACTCATAAAGAGTCTTATCACTATTGAATCTTAATAGTGGTCTATTCTAAATATGCACTATTGTACCAAACTCCTCTCTCCAATATTTATCTGCTATCTTGGATTCACATAGCATTGTCCTTGCCATCTCCTAAACTGTTCTATTTTTCTGTTTAACTACTCCATTTTGCTGTGGAGTTTTGGCTTTTGAATAATGTCTCTTTATTCCATGATCTTCACAAAACTTAATAAATTGATTTGACATGAATTCTCCTTCTCGATCTGATCTTAGACACTTAATCTTCAAACTAGTTTCATTTTCAACTAATGCTTTGAATGCTTTGAAATGTCTAAAAGCTTCTAATTTTTTCTTTAAAAGCATTACCCAAGTCATATGTGAAAAATAATCAATAAGCAAAATGAAATATTTATCACCTTGAGTAATTTAGTCCTCACAGGTCCACATAGGTTAGTGTGAACAAGCTCTAGCATCTGAGTGGTCGAGTATTCTTTTTTTTTTGAATCAGCTTCTAGCTTGCTTCCCATGCTGATAAGGTCCACAAAGCATGTCAGATGGCTTTGCAATCTTTGGAAGATTTTTGACTTCTTTTCTCTTGCTAATGTTGACAATATTTTCAACATTTATGTGCCCCAATCTCTTGTGCCATATCCAACTTTCTTCAATTTAACTCAAATAGCATCTTTGACCTTTGATGTTTGATAGCATATACAAGTTATTGCATGTTCTTAGATCATCTGCAACCAATACATCTGAATCTTTTCTTTTAATTTTACAACCTTCTACATAAAACTTTAGTCTATGCCCTTGATCACAAATTTGACTTACACTCAAAATATTATTCTTAAGAACTTCTACATATAAAACATTTTTATTTTTAGTTATACCATTATCCAAACTTAGTGTCCCTTTTCTAGCAATTCTGGCAGTAATATTGTCTCCAAATTTCACTATGCCACCATTGATGTTCCTCAAGGTTATGAACTTGATCTTGTCTCTTGTCATGTACCTCGAACATCCACTATCAATGAACCATGGATTTTCTTCATTTCTTGTATGCAAAGATATCTGAACCAACATAGAATCCTTAGATTGTTCCTTCTGCCATGTCTGAACCTTTTTCTTGATGAATGAAGCCCTAAATCTCTGGTCCATCTTGACTAACTCAAACATACTTCTATAGTACTGAGCTATCTATCTAAAGTTTTTACACTTGCAACAAATTATGGCCTCTTCATCAAAGCTTGATAGAGGAGCAAAAGAGTTGTAGCTTCTGCTTGACTCTACATGACTTCCCTTTTCCTTATTTATGAGACTGTTAGCTCTTTTTCTACATTCTAATTTCTTGTGACCATATCCATTACAATAAAAATAGTAACTATAAAAATAGGACCTATTTATGTATCTCTAACTTGATTTCCTTTTGTAGCTTTGTTCACTCTAGCCTTCTTTATTTGAGATGTCCTCTATATTCTTCACTTCTTCCCTTTTTATTTCCTCTTTTGTAAGAGCTTCAACATATCTCTTTTTATTTTCAAATCCAATACCTATCTTATCTAATATTTCCTTTTAG
Source organism: Torreya grandis (assembly GCA_037957365.1). NCBI lineage: Eukaryota > Viridiplantae > Streptophyta > Pinopsida > Cupressales > Taxaceae > Torreya > Torreya grandis. The sequence goes on along the minus strand of JARHVA010000166.1, from coordinate 5,515,039 downwards.
CTTTATAATATCTTATTTAACATAATAGTGTGATTCTCAAATTTTGAATCATTTCCTACTCTATCATTGATTTTATTATTTGTTTTATCAAGATCTACTTTTAAGGAAGCAATTTCAATAACATAACTTTCACATTATTTTCTTACTATTTTCAAATGTGCCATTAGATCTTCTTCATTCTTCTTGGCTTCTTCAAAGTGTGCTTGTAGATCTCCAATGATTTTCTTTGACTCCTTTTTCATTTTTCTTGATCTAGTGCTTCAATCTTCAATTTTTATTTTCAACAGCTTTTAACTCTTCTAAGGGACAAATGAGTTCTCCTTCTAGATTCACTTTGGATTCATCCTCTTCTTTTTTGATCATCTATTCTTTTGCTTACTGAGGCATCTTCATGTATGCCCATCATGTGCTTTCTAGATCTACCTTCAAGCTGTAAATTTTTTTCAAAAGGAACCTACTCTGATACCAATTTTTAAGCACGGTATATACTAAGAGGGTGCATGAATCAGTATATAATAAATATTATAAACATTTACTTAATAAAATTCCACTTTAACATACATTCAAGATATGCAATAAAATTGAAATAATAAACACCACACAAGATAGAGAGAGACACTAGATCTAACATGGAAACCCAATGTGGGAAAAACCATGGAGAAAAATCTCAAGTATATGAATGAGCACCCACTCAAACTAAAATATTCCAAATCACCAACTTGCAAAGGCACTAACCCCTTTGCTGAGCACCAACACATCAACTATTCATGAGTACCAACCCCTTTATTGAGCACCAACATAATAGAAATTCATGAGAACCAACCTATAGGAGCACCAACCCCTTCATTGAGCACTAACATAACAATAATTTATGACCACCAACCCATAGGATCACCAACCCCTTTTTTGTATACCACACAACTATCTCTCAGTGTTGCTAATTCAACAAATGATAGTTCATTATGATATCTCTTTCCTCTCTCTCTCCTTTTCTCTTCTAAGATAGATATAACAAATACAAATCATACTCCTCTCTCACACATAAATGGATTCTCAAGCCTTTATTTATAGCTTTCCAAATGAACTTTGGCCTTCCTCCCTTGTGACCCTTTAATTCTCATGGAAAATGGTGCCAGACTTGCATGACCTTTTATATCCTTGCATTTGAAAAATCATATGGTGACCCTTCATAAGCAAAAACATCCTTTCATATTTTGTCCTTATTTTGGTGACTTTTTGTATTCCTCAAAGTGTCCTTTCATGAGCAATTGTGCCCTTACTCTTTTCTCTTCACTTGGTGACTCTTGAAATTCCCCAAGATGACTCTTCATGAGAAAATTTGTCTTATTCTTCTTTTGTCTTTACCCTGTGACTCTTTGACTTCTCCATGGGCCCTCATTTTGTCTTATATGCAACCAAAAATATATTCATTAATATTAAATAAATATTTTCACACATTAGCCAATATATAACTATTACAAATATCATTAAATGCAATGGGGCCTTTATCACCAATAATGCTAGACATTTGACATCAATGACAATATTTCCAACATAGTCAACATTTTGTTAAGAATTTTGTTAGAGGCTTTTGCTTATCCATTTGCTTGTGGATGGTAAGGTGACTAAAATCTTGACTTAATGTCAAATGCATGACAAAGACCTTGGACTTTATTTTTCTTGAAATATTTATCATTATTAGTGATGATATTATGGGTACACCAAAATGATAGATGATATGGTGGTTGATAAATTCGATAATATTTTTTGCTTTGGTAGAGATGAGAGGAATGGCCTCTACCCACATGGTGAAATACTTAATAGTGGTAATAATGAATTGGTGTCTTTATGATGAATGAGGATTGATTTATCTAATAAGATCAAGGCCTCATTGTGAGAATGGACAAAATAATTTGGATACTTGAAGGCCATGTGCAAGTAGATGGTGTAAATTAGCATGTTGTCGACATTTGACACACTTCTTTAAATAATCATAATATTCTTGGTTGATGGTGGGCCAATATTAGCCAAGGTGAAAGATGTGTTTATTAGTAGCTAGACCAATAAAATGTCCCCCAAAAATTATGTCATATGTTTCCTTTATGACATGAGAATCTTCATGATTGTTAAGGCAATGAAGAAGGAGGCCATCAAAGCCACATTTGTAAAGGATTACCTCTGGTATGGTATAATGAGAGGTACTTTGAACAAAGGCTCTTCAAGCATTCTGAGAGAGGATGGGAGGAATGATACTGAGGTTGAGGTAATAAAAAAAAGTCATACCATATGTCTAGTGGAGAAATTTCCACATTACAAATGATAGGAAGGTTAAAATGGATATAAGATAGGGTGACAAAGTGATGGATGGTAACAAAGATTTTAGAGTTAGAAGGATGAAACGGGATTTCAAAAGCAAGGGAAGACATTATATTCATGAACTTATTGGTAGATTATGGAACAAATTGGATAAGGTAATGATAGAATGATGTTGAGTGTACATGTACAAGTTGTTTATAATTTAGCAAGACATCATTCTTAAATTGGTTAGATCCATTAACCTGGTTGACCACAAGTTGGGAATCACCAAAGACACTAATTGTCTTGACTCAAAGTTAGAGTAGTCTAGAGACCTATGACTAGGGCTTCATACTCACCCACATTATTGGTGCACACGAAGTCAAGTTAAATGGAAAGGGGAAGAGGTTTACCATTGAGGGGAATGAGAATAAATTTAGGACCCCCAACACATTGGCACTTGGATCCATTGAAAAACATGATCATTTGGTAGGTAGCGTCCTCTTGAGAAATGGTCATGATGGACTCTTCTATAAATGCAAGAGGAAGAGGTTGGTTATTTGGTAGAGGAGCTTCAATGAATTGAGCAGCAATTATTTTACCTTTATTTGAATTTTAATGAAGGAACTCAAGATCAAACTTAGCTCAAATCATGAGCCACATAGCCATATGCAAGTTTTGGTATAGTTTGGAGTGCATGTACTTGAGTGGGCCAGTGCTAGTGATGATGTACTTTTGTGATTAAGAAGGTAATGGTGAATATTGGAAGCTATGAAGATGAGTGAAAGGTAAAGTTTCTTAGGATGGGAGTATTGAGTCTCATATTATATAAGCATTTGACTTATGTAGTAGACAACTTGCTCTTTATTCTATTCATCATAGTGAGCAATCATTGCCCCTATGGAATGGTCAGTGGTAGAGATGTAAAGGTAGAAGGGTTTATCCTTTTTAGATGGGGTAAGAATAGGTGAAAAAATAAGGTATTATTTTATTGAATCAAAGGCTTGTTGACATTCTTTGGTCCACTTAAAGGAGGTATATTTCTTAAGTAGATAGTGAAAAGGTATCTTTATTGAGAAATGAAACGTCAAATTGATTAGAGTTTCCCCTAAAATTTACAGAGTTGCTTAATGTGGGTTGGAGGTGGATTTTCAAGGATTTCTCTAACTTTGGCAGGGTCTACCTCAATTCCTCAAACAGAGATAATGAACCTAATAAGCTTTCTTAAAAAGACCCCAAAAATACATTTTTTGGGGTTGAGTCTGACATAGAAATGGATAAGACAATCAAATATGATTTTTATAACATCCAAATGATCCTTATGATATTTATATTTCCCAAGGGATCATCCAAATAGTCCTCTATGATCTTATGGATTAGTTAATGGAAGATATAGGTCATGACATGCTAGTAGGTTGTGCTAGCATTCTTTAAACCTAAGGGCATGACTCTATAGTATAAATCTCCCCATGGGGTGATGAAAGAGGTTTTATGTTAAGCTTTTGGAGCAATCAATATTTTGATGTATCCCAAGAAACCATCCATGAGAGATAACAAATTGTGGCCAATTGTAAGATCAATAAGTTGGTCAATCCTAGGCAAAGGAAAGTCATACTTTGGGCAAGCAAGGTTAAGGTCACAAAATTTGATACAAAGGAAAAGTCCCCCTATGGGTTTGGTAGTGGAAAAAATGTTAGGAACCCATTAGGGATAGTCATTAGGTTGGATGAAGTCAATAAATATTAGAGGCATTGAAGCTTTTCTTTGACTAGAAGAGAGATGTGAGGGTGCATCCTACAAAGCTTTTGTCAGATGGCTTGACATCAGGATGGGTGACAATGTTATGGAGAGTGATAAAAGGGTCAATTCTGGGCATATCCTGATAGGACCAAGAAAATACTATGCTATGGTCATGAAGGAAAGAAGGGTAATCTTTTTATTCTATGGAGTTCAAGGATTGTCTAATCTTGATGATGCAAGGGTTATCTTGAGTACCCAAGTTGACATCGATGGTAGATTTGTTCAACACTATTTGGTTCTTAAGAGGAAGAGATTTATAGTAAGAAAAATACCCCATACTGAGGTAGGTGAGAATGGAATCATCATCCTGATATTGGATGGTGTTGATGGTAGAATAATCATTTTCTACCATTTCAGGATGGAGGAGAGGAAGGTTTTTTGTTCAACCATCTTTTTAATAGGTTAGGGGGCCCAAACTAGTGGTATTGATTAAAAAATGTTACGTAGGATGATATCAAAATCCTATGACTTTGAGGGAGATGGGGTTGGTGAGGATAGGACATCCTCGTCAATGGTGGTGATGGGTTTAGGTGAGGTGGGTTAATTTGATGGTACAAACATCAACTATATACAAAGAATAAACCTCTTTTAGGTATTTCTAAATGTGATAATGTGAACACTTGTTGCATTAGTAGATCCCATATGGCATTTGTGATAAATTTAGTGAATAATTTTTAGGGTAAACCATTGGACATTCCATTCTAGGATGTTTTTCATATTCTTCATCTTGGTGAAGATAAGAGCTACATAGAAAAGTTTAAAACTAGATACTATATTTAAAACATATTAATATTATATTATCTATATTATTTCATACACAAGATTAAAAATATATACGAAATGAGTTTCCTATATTCAAGATGGTTAAATCCCTATAATCTCTCAACTAAATAATCTCTCGACTAACAAAACACTATATATGAATATATTGTTCATAACAATATATTCGAGTAACTACCAAATAACTAGAAAAAATCACCCTATATATTATTATTATTATTGTTGTTGTTATTGTTGTTGTTGTTGTTGTTGTTATTATTATTATTATTATTATTATTATTATTATTATTATTATTATTATTATTATTATTATTATTATTATTATTGTTATTATTATTATTCATAATAACAATAATATATTAATAACTCTTAATAGGTTATTATTTACTAACAATAATTACATTATTAAAAAATAATAATGTCAACACACCTCAACATTCACCCCCTTATGAACATTATTAATCCTGATCCACACCTCCTTAAGGTGAGCACGGGGAGAATATACGTCTTCAAAAATTGGCTCGAATAGAATCATATACCAATGCATACTTTTAGGTCTACATACTAATATGTAAATATTTTTATATGAATCTTGTTGTACATTACCACTGCTATGTGAATAATTCATCTCATATTTATGCCATGTGAATACAATGGGCATTTCACTAGCCAATCATCTCCATAAATAATTAAGGCAGTGAGAGGATCTATATAGTCATAGGGTTTTTTTATTTAACTACCCTCTTATACAACTATTTCCACATTCCATTATATCTACAATTTCCCTTTTTATCTAAATATCAACAGATTTCCAAACTAGTAGGGTAAAATGAAATATCATGAGGAATAAATGCTCATTGTCATCTTATGTAGCCTCTGCTAATGTTTATTTCCACTCAAAAAATAAACATATAGATAATTTTCATTGCCACTAAATAACTATCGATGGCATTATCTAATTTGGTGTAAAAGTATACCACGCTGAGAAAATAAAAAAAACATGCCATGATGAAAATAACACACAACTAAAAAACATAACAAGAGGATCTAGAACCTCCAACCTCTATTTTCTCCATCCTCTAGTATAGGGAGCTACTTAATTTATTTATAAGTGCTTGATGTATCCTTGTGTAGTAATGCATTGATTATTTCATGGTTGGACATCCTCTCATTCGGTTTCTACCTCATATCCAGCTTCAAAATTCTTAAAAATTTTAAAGTCTTGATTTTGCATAGTTTTTTAGATTTATTTCCACCAAAAGTGTGTTGATTACAATTCTGACACAAGATTTTGACTCTTTACTCATTTTTTAATTTGACAATATGACTAAATGATAATGATGACTTCTTAAATTTTTTAATGACATATATTTACTATGGACCGAAAACACAATATTGACAATTTCAATTTTTATGACTTGACTCTTTTAATGACATAACCTACTTAATATAAAAAATACTAAATTGTTACCTTTTATGGGCATTAACCTATTTGACATAATTATGAGACTTTAATAATATTAACATCTATTTTTAGTAAAACAAAAGGCTATTATTGAAAATTTAACCTATTAAGACTAAAAATAAAATCTATTGACTCTATATTGATTGATTTAGTTCCAAACAATGATGATAAATAAATTATATGACTTGACACCTAAAACATTGATAAGAGTTTAGGACATTAAAAATAAATACTTTAAAAATCTCACTATAAAAACAAACCAAGAAAAAGTCATGGAAGCCATGCATGGGCGGAGAAAGATGGGTTGAGCTCGATCCTTGTTGGACTTGTAGTCCTCATTTCATTTAGCTATAGAAAGCAAAGTTTTCAGAGAGGGAAATCAAGGATTTATTAAAATCACCTATCAATATAGATATGATAGCATTTATAAATACAAGCAAAGAGGAAGTGGATGTTTATAGAATATATGTGCCACCTATCATCTGTTAGGTAGTGTAATATGTTTTCCTAGCTTGGGCAAAGGACAATGTAAACTTTCCAAAATCCTTTGTATGATTTGTATTTTCCTTTCACTAAAGATTTTCCCTTTTGCTTCACATAAAATATCAATCCTCCAAGACACAAGTTTGAATAAATCATAATAGTAGGCCAATTTACATGATGAGAACAACCATGTGTTTTGATGTGCTCCACTCAATTATTGGATTTGAAAGGTAGAAGAATAGAATTACAATAATATAATCCAACAATTCTAATCTCTTTTAACAAAGTACTATTCATCAAGGCTATCCTCAGAACTATGGAATAGAATTTTAAAAAAATGATACATTGAACTCCTTCAATCAATACATCTCCTCATTTTCTATTGATTCGACCCAAAAAATTAATAATTCTACAATAAATTTTATTTCAAAAAAAATAGACAATTAGAGAAACAAAACCTTACAAAGGTTACCCCAAGCTTGCTTCAAAATTCCATTATAAGCACAAGATTAATAAATCTTTAATACCAGATCTTAGGGAAGATTAGAGCCACACAAAGAAAGTTGAACATCAGATAATATATTTCAAACACAATAATATTAAATTATCTATATTATTTCATATGGAAGATTAAAAATATATAGGAAATGAGTTTCTTATAATCGGGATGAGTTTCTTATAATCTCTCAAGCAAATAATCTCCCGATTAGCCAAACACTATATACAAAAGTATTATTACAATCAATATATTTGAGTAACCACTAAATAATTAAAATAAATCATCCCATATATTATTGTCATGCATAATAATGATAATGATAATGATAACGACAATGACAATGACAATGACAATGACAATGACAATGACAATAACAATAATATACTAAACAACTATTAACTCATTATTTTTATCGAACAATAATTACATTATTACAAATTAATAATGTGAACACACCTCAGAACTTCATACTCTTGGTGCTTAAAAATTAAAGATGATTTAAACTTTGCTATTAGAAATTAAAATTCTCAGTTTTCCTATTGTAGTTATATCATTGCATTACACAATGAGGTAGTTTTTGATTTGCAAGCAATGATAGTTCCAACAACACTTAGTCCCCAAATGTTTATCAAAACATTCTCCATTGAAGTTTAAGAGGTCATTTTGAGTTATACTATAATTATTTTAAAATAATTATAGAAATATTGATCTTGTTAATTTAAAAAAATATTTGGTTCTTTCTTACGTAAAAAATTAAATGAAACAATTGGCAAAACAAATACAATAATTAGGGGTCGTCAACCTATTGAGGCCATGGCAGACACATATATGGAGGGAAATACATAACAATATCTACAAGTGCCCTTGCATCCATTGATAAGAATAAAATGCATGCAGAGTTCTATTGCAGTTCCATAGCAATATTACACTCATGTTGTGGGTATAGCTTCATAAACAATATTAGCTTCTATTGAATTAACAAAAATGTTAAATTTAACATTGTAATATTTTAATCCTCTATTACATATAGAGTAGCATAGTCTATAATGCGAACACCAACGGGTCTTGTAGACCTTCCATAGTTCAGATGCAACAATAAGAGAAAGTTGAGTTAAATTAAACTAAGTTTTTCATTTTTAGTATATGGTAATTTAATATTATCTTTACTTTATTTTTCATTTTTGTGATTTTTAGTTCAATTTTAAATGTATTCTCCTTCTCAAAGGATAAATTTCACAGCACCATCACAACCACCTCACCCAACCCTGTAAATAGTGGAAGAATGAAATGTTTGTTTAGGCAAGTATAGAGTGGTGCCATTTTTCAGTAGCAAATTCTAATTCTCTGAACTTTTCACTTGGTGGTCTACCCAGTGTAATGGGAACAACAATTCTTCATAATATTGATTTGGATGAATACATTTTGGAGATTGATAGTAGCACACCCATGGGTTTTTTTAACCCTCATAATATGATATAGGGATCTCCTCGCAATGAGCCTTTACAATGGCCTCGTACACCCAAAGCTCCACCTAGCATCAATGAAGGCAATCATGTTAAGGAGATTACACTAATAGATGATAATTGTACTTTTTTTTTATTTCTCATTTATTGACAAAGAATGGTAAGGCCTATGTTACTAAATTTTTTATTGATAACCTTGATGATTTAAGAACGTGGGAGTGTTGGTCAAAAGTATTGATTCAAGATATAAATGAATGTTTTTGAAACCACAATCAATGTAGTCAATTGTACTCAATGGTTGAACATTAGTCGACAAAAATTGATGTTTTATTCAACCAAGTTGTTTCTCAAAGTGTTGTAGTGAGTAATAGCTTTAATGATTTTGTTCTTGATCTAATGTTAAACAAGATTGAGAACTTAAATTCAGAAGCCCAAGCATATTATAGCAAATGGGCAAAGAACAAAAGCCTTGTAGATCTTGCAAATGCTAATAAAGAAAAATATGTGATTACTTTCTCTTTATTTTTTTTTGTAAAATATTTTTTATTAATTATTTTAACTAATTAATATTGTGTGTTCATGTTTAGTCAAAATATACAAATTGGAAGAACCTTAATCATGTGTAGTCAAGAAAAAATTAACAATCTAACATAATTATAATTTATAATTTCAATTAACATCCCTTCTAAAATTATTGATCCCTGTAAATAATTTTGGAAAATCCTTGTTAATATTTTAAATTATGATGGAGACAATTGTATTTGACACAAGCACATATACATTAGTCATTTTAATTAATATTTTATTATTAAAGGTAAAGGTGGGTTTTGAAAGTGCCCACCCCCTTTTATAGAAAGATTGAGATATAATCCTTATTGCGTTATTTCATAAGAAATTAGATATAAATATGATTTGATCTGCATGGTGTGAATATTGCAACCAATTGCTGTATGTTTTGTAGTATGACTCCAAACTTTCCACTCATATCTAACATTTTTGGACTTTGTGCATTTAGAAGACACTAATTGAAACATTGAACAAGATGAGCCAAAAATAACTCCAAATATATTCCACTCCCTGATCTAAATGGAATCAGTTAAAAATTTTGTCCCTTATAATCCACCTTTGACTCTAAAAATCTATCTCGAAAAAAACTTTCAAGGTCCTTCCATTATATTCACAACAGATGCCTAGAATGAATCTCTATAGATAGTTTTTATCATGGTGTTGACTTGAACATTCCATAAATGCTAAAAGGCATCGAGGCACTTCAGGGAGAAGAGCTCTATGGTGCAGATGCTTCTGCGAGTGCACAAGCGTGACACACAGTCCCAGCAGCATCGATGACTGTGCGTGCTGGGAAGATCGGGTCCTGCATTTTCAAGACCTATTTTTCCACTGCAGGGGAGGAGGCGATGATGTTTATTCTGAAGCTGAGATGGAGAGTCATTAAGGAGCCGTGACCCTTTGCCAGGTGGCAGATGGACTCATGAGGGTTTTTGCCTAGCTGGAGGATGTTTCCAATCAGTGGCAGGGGTCGGGGTCCAGGGGGCAGATTTTTGGATGCATTGCTGAAGTACAGGTTTGAGAATAACAGATATAACAGAGCTATGCATGCAATGATGGAATAAAAAGCTGCGCTCCATGAATTTGTGTCCATATTCCTCTTTTTTTTTTTTTTTCTTTTGCGTGTTATGTTTCTTTGTAGTGTGTTTCAGAAGATATATATAGGGAAAAGTTTGGTTTACGAACTGAGAACCATAAGCATTGTCGGTCAAATTTCAAAGGTAGCGTGCATAGTGTCCGTTGAATATGAAACAGCTGTGAAAATGAAAGCTGTCCGTTCGTCAACCATACACGTCGGTGAAGGCCACCTATCTCGGCTATCGATTTGTGAAAGCAAATGCACCGACCAATTGGACTAAATTTCAAAACGTCTGTAATGATGCACAAGAAAATTTAATGATATTATGCAATGACCAATATAAATGTAATGATGCACAAAGAAAATTTAATGATATTATGCAATGATCAATATAAATGTAATGATGCAAAAGAAAATTTAGGACATTTAGTGATTTTTTAAGCTTAATTTGTAATGGTTGGTAGGAATCACTCTTAAGTCTGGTTTAAAGTCAATTGTGGCCATTTTTAGGTGTTTATAGTTATCATAGTCAAAACATTTATAGGTAAGAAGCTTCGATCTTAACATCACCATGGGAAAGATTTAGAGTGGCCAGCAAGAATTTTGAATTGAAATGGTTAATTGTATTATATTTTACATGTCTCCCCATCGTACCCTACTTCACTTTTCTAAGACCCAAAATTCATCAACCAACATTTTTTACTCTGATTTCATTTCATTCCATTGGAAGTGTGTCACTCTTTTTTCTTTTTATTTTTTATTTTTTAAAATTTTTATTTATTAATTTTCATGTGTGTTTTTTAATATGCAGTGATGTATCCATGGTCATCAATCAAATAAAAAATATGTCTCCTTTGCTTACTTTACAATTTATCTCCTTTGCTTACTTTGTTTGCTTAATGTATCCATGGTATTCAATAAAAATGTCTATTTCAACATTTATCTTCCAAACATAGCTTCATCAAGTCCATGTGTATGAGTACTACCATTGAAATCTTCTTTAAAAAGTCCTCCATTGAAGGATATAGCTTGAGTAGATCTTCATGTAATTTTGTAGCTAACTTTACTCCAGTGAGCTCTTCACCAACTATTACAAAATGAAGTGTCTTTTCTCTCTTTATGTTGCATCATCCACTTCCATTTGTTTAGGTTTGACACACCATTTACCCATTTCTCCCTTACTTAGTTCGAAGGGTTCCATCTCTGTGTGGGTCGATAAAATGATTTCAAACCATCTATAAAAAAAATACATTGGGTAAATATCCTTCATGATTGTTACCATGCTAGAATGTTTCAACAATACAAACACCATAAGCTTTTAAAAAAAAAATTAAACATTGCCATCACTGTAAACCTATTTCGGATTTCCATGCCCAAGTGGAACCATAACCCTAATCTGTATTTTAATTGCTTCTAGGTAGCCAATAAGCACAAGGAGGTTTGGAAGGTGGCAAAAAGTTATGATAGTCTCGAATATGTCTTGGGACTTGAAAATTTCACTATGTGTTTATAATGAAAATTTCTCACTTAGACTTCATCTACCCATTGATGCAATTTTTTTATGAGGCCAAATTTTGGGTGGGATTTTCAGGTGCCTTAGGTGTTACAAATCTCTAGAGCAAATTTTGAGACTCAAAATTAAATCTTTTATAGTATGTGTTTAAAATCAAAATTTATCTTTTGGGCTTGGTCTCTATGTTAGAACAAAAATTGTTAGATTTTTGGAAAGTAAAATCTTTCTCATATTAATAGGCTTAAAAAGCGAAGACAAGGGGAATGATATTTGAGCTAAATTTATTAAACACACAAATGCACACACAAAACATAAATATATAAAGGGATACCAATCAAAAAATAGGAAAAATAAAACTATTTTTAAGAGTCTAATAAGAACAAAAGAACTATGCAAACCCATAAATTGGATTTGAGAAGTAATTACCTTTTTGAAATTGCAGATTGAACTCAAAGGCCTATGCAAATTAGAGAAAAATTATTGATAGATAGGAAACACAACAAATCTAAGTTGGTTAAGCAAATTAATATGATCATATATGAGAAGAATGAATTTCAAAATTATTATCAAATTTTAAAAATAGAAAATGAGATCACAGGGACCAATTTTTTATCTTGCATCTCGATCAAAAATGCTTACCTCTCTATGACATGAATGCTTCAAAACATCTCTTTCATATTTTCTCCATGTTTATTCATATATCAACTTGTGTGAAGTCCCATAAATAGTGATCTAATGATTATGCATTGTTTGTTCTTCAGTGGGCATTTTGAGAGGGATTTTGATCTGTTTAATGGTATCCTTTATGATCTTGCATGCCTTTAAATATCATAATGGAAGAAGGACATTGGAGATTTCTTCTACACTGCTTTCTTCTTCATATACTTGCAACATACCAATCAAATCATCCTCATGTACTTGAATGCTTCTCACTATTTGCTTTTTTATTTAATTATAGAAAGGATCTTATTTTTAATAGGAAAACAAAGGAGAATTACTCTTTTTTATCACTATAAAAACTCATTGTGTTTGTGATTATAATTATTACACATAACCTCAACAATGTGCAATGTAAGGTGTTCATTTTTCCAATCATTTTCTTGTGAATTGGATAAATTTAAGCCAATAATAGGTTCTCCAACCATATCTTCCTCTTGTGTCAAACTATTATAATCTCCTTTGAATTATTGATTGAAAATTAATTCTTTTGACGCAAGGTTATTTCCTTTCGTAGCTGAGACCAAGCCATCACATACACCATTGAGATCTTTTTGCTCTCTAGCTTGTTAAGTATTATGTAGGTCTTGACATAATCCCATGTCTTCTTTCTTGGTTTGCGCATCTACTTCATTACTATCAAGTTCAATGAACATATGTTCATTTCATTTATGAAAGATAACTTCATTCTTCTTACACATTGTACATAATAAAACTAAATAAATTTATAACATCTCAATTTTGTACAGTTGACAAATATTAATCAAGGCTCTATTTTTTAGTTCTATACCTCCCTTTTGTTTAAAGACTCACATTCATCATCTCAATGTGCCTAAATATTTGTCATATAGTATGATCCACATCATTCTAATTAATGAGGTTGATCAGAGTTTATACATAGCTAACCCATATTTGTAGAAAACGCATAATAACATATATTTTATTAAGATCATTAATTCATCATATGAGAGTACAATAATTAGAGAAAATTATCCTCAAAATGAGGAATCAACATTATCTTCATCCCTCATATATCTCAACTTCTCCTGGAATCTGACAACTTCTCCTACAGACTATCTTCTACAAGATATCTTATGAGAGTATTATTTATTCATCACATATATTAATATTATAAACATAGTTCATAATAAAATTTCCTAATATTCCCCCCCTTAGTATGAATGAGGGAGAAACACCATTATTTTTTTGATCATCATACATGTGTCTTGACCTTCATCTGTACTACTTCCTTTCACTTTGATTATGGGAACAAATCAATCAAGAAATGGGAAAACTATCAACCAATCATGTGAACCTCCTCCAAGATGGTAATATGTATCAACCACTAACCATGCAAAGGGAAATACATCAAAAAAAATTGGGAACATCAACCAAACCAATCAAAAAGTAGTGGGAACACACCTACCAACTACTTTTAACAAGAACATCTCCTATTTTAGTATTGATGGTCTAGATCTCCTATACTATGACACTTTTAGGAGATTATATTTGGAAATTATATGAACATGGATATAATTTTGTTCTTATTTTACACTATAGAAAATATGTAATAAATAGTTTCAATACTACAAGATGATACCCCATCATTAGTGGCTAATGAGAGGTACAAGTGTCCTCCATTCTCCATTTTCCTCGAGCCTCTAGTATAGTTGTCTATTCCAAAAAGTCTTCATCATTATTTTGACCAACTGATTCTTTATCATTTGAATAAGTAGTTTTCACTTTCCAATTACTTTATTCATCCCTTTTTTTAGAAATGAGAGCCTTCTCTTTAAGTTACCCTTCAAACAGATATTTTACTCTTTGTCTACAATATTTAACACCATGTTCAAGTTTTCTATAATAACAACAAAGAAACCTTCTCCTTGAACTATGAGCTTTATCTTTTACATAGTGTTTTTTTGGCTTAGAAGTGTATTTGTTTTTATTTTTCACATACACAACACTTTTCTATGGACCATGATTCTTATGTTATTCATATATCAATGAATAAATTAGATCTTCTAATCTAGGATTTACTTTGCTTAGTGTAAAAACCATGTTTGAATAACTAATTGACATGTTATGTTGTAAGACAATTTTTGCATCATCATCAGGCACATCTACTTTTATACTTGCTAGTTGATATAGAATGGATTGAAACTTACTTTTATGTTGCAACATGTTGTCTCTTTCTATTATAAGTCAAAATAGCTTATGCTTCAGGGTCACTATTGCACTTCCTATTTGTGATCCAAATAGCTTGTTAAATGTTTCCAAAATAACATTTGAAGTCTTTGATAGGTCTATATGATTCAAGTAATCATCAAATAAGCCTAGAAAAATAATTATCATTGATATTTGGTCCTTGCTTTCCCACTTGATGGCTTTATCTGCATTACTCAGTTTTAGTATTTTACCACTCATAATCTCCCACAACTCTTTGTTAATTAGATGCAATTGTGTTCTAAATTGCCAAGTATGAAAATCTTTGCCTTCAAATTTTTCAATATAATTTAATTTGTCCATTTTTACCCCACACAATATAGACGTCATGTTCAATCAATAATGCATCTAGTTATAATTGAAGTAATAATGACAAATGTCAACTAATAAAAATAACACTTTTGACTCCAACACTAATTCATGACTTGACACAAATACGAAACAAACTTAAAAAAAAGCTTTGACACTTTTAAAATTTTAATTTTGACAATAAAAGTTACATTAAGGACATAACCCACAAAAATTAATCCTTAATTAATTTTTAATATTTTGACTCATTTGTTAACTAAAATGACTTAAACTAAAGACTAAATGAATTTTAATCTTAAACCTAAATGATTTAATAAAAAGGACTTATGATAATTATAAAATGGTATGGGATTTGAGATTGACTAAGCTTGCCATACATAACATATCCTACACTAATTCAGTCCTCCCTTGTAAAAACCGTATTCAAAAAAATTCACCCAGTTTGAAAATTTGAAAATCTGCAGTCTCACCCTTCCTATTCGACCTCTTTAGTGCGTATATGCTTGTGTCACCCTTTAACTATGATCTAAGCAATTGGATTATGTAATAATATATTATTTACTATTACTATTACTATTACTATTACTATTACTATTACTATTACTATTACTATTACTATTACTATTACTATTACTATTATTATTATTATTATTATATTCTATTCTATTATTAAATACATTAATTTTTTTAAACTAAAATTGTTATGATATAATTTGTGCAATAATAGGGGAGTGGTGCACCACTACCCTCATGTCAGAGTATTATTATTATTATATTATATTATATTATATTATTATATTGTTAT
The DNA here is from genome assembly GCA_037957365.1 of Torreya grandis. Taxonomy (NCBI): domain Eukaryota; kingdom Viridiplantae; phylum Streptophyta; class Pinopsida; order Cupressales; family Taxaceae; genus Torreya; species Torreya grandis. The sequence goes on along the minus strand of JARHVA010000166.1, from coordinate 5,499,039 downwards.
ATATATTATTAATAAATAAGTAATAATAATTTATGTATTACAATAATAATAATATTTATAATTATAATTTAAATACAATATAATAATCTATATAATAAATTATATATTATTATAATATATATTTAAGTTGAATGCTTTATACAGTGGGGAACCTTTTAAGATTCATCTCACAAAGAGATAAAAGGATAGATGTTGTTTTAGCTCATTTAGGGATTGTTAGGTGTAGGGAATTACTATTACCAGGTCTTTTGGGTAAGTGGGGAAGTCATGGTGACTCCAGGTTAGTGGGCCTCTACAATGAGTAAAGATGGTAGATCATGGTGACAAACACCAGATGGTAGTGCAGGTGGAGGCATAGGAGGGGTTAGTGGTAGTGGTGCCCTAAGTGCATGAGATTTGATATGTTATGATGGATGTGCTTTTTATTTTGATACTCACATATGTGCTGATGATGTAAGATGTATATGAGAGAGAGGTTCATACATTATTTCTTGTATTGTTATTTTATGGACACAATGTATACATCGATTATGTTCTAATGTTCAGATGTTCATTGATGTTTATGATAATGGTTTTATGATTGTTTATGCTCATGAGATGATATTAAAAATATTTATCTTAGGCATGTGATGATGTTCATAGGTTCATGTATGTTATATTTATGGATATGATGGCATGATGTTTATGCTGATTTGATTATGTTATATGGTGATGTTTGTTCATAGATAGGATAATGGTATATAGAATGATATATGATGATGTTTTGAATTGTTGTGATGTTTATGGTAAATATAATGATGACATGGTTTATTATTCTTTATTTATAGATATGATATTTTTGATGGATAGGATTCTATTATGGAGAAATAGATGACGTGTGATGTGATTTATGATGTTTTGATCATAGATAGATATATGATGCGGTTCATAGATACAGTTCATAATATTGTGTTCTTCATTGATGTTTATGTTTGATGATCATAGAGAGGTAATGTGATTAGGGTTAAGGATGTTATGAAAATACATACAATAAGTTAGATAAAAAACTAAATGTAGGAAAAATAAATGAGAATTATGAGACGTATGTTTACATGAACCAATGATAAGAGGGTAAAGAAAAAGAACGATGCTATTTCATTGGTAAAGACCTAAAAAAAATAAAGTTAGATCAGCTTAAGGAACTTAATCCTTTTGAATGCTTCATGTTATCATGATTTGGTTTATAAAATGGTGTTGTGATCACATTGTGTCAAGTAAGCTCATAATCCCTTGATTAAAATATGATATAAATGGGGGATAGGTGATGGGTGAAAAGGTATATGGGTTGATAGGTAAGATAACATTTTATGGGTTAGTTTTCCCCTTCTATAGGTGACCTAAGAACCAAATTGGACAAGTCCATGTCTTAATTCTAGGTGTAGACTGATCGATGTAGGAAGTTTACTAATGTTATATATGAAAGCTAATTGCAGCTTTCTTGGGATTCTAATTTAGATATAGGGTCTTTTGTTTATTCCTTTTATTTTTGAAAGTTTTTGAAGCTGATCAAAGTGAGAAGCTTCAAATTATTTCTTTTGACCCATTTGACTTAGACATCATTCAAGGGAATGGTCTAAATTTGGGCTTATATGTTTGGTAGTTGTCCTGCGAGGGAGGATTCTTTCTTTTAATCAATTTAAAGGATTTTTGCACCACTATATTTTAAGGGAGTAGTTTACAATGCTAGAAATATATGACCCAAATGATATTTGTTTTGGATTACAATGTTTATATACATGGAGAAGTTTAATTAGGCTTAGAGGTTTACCTTTATGAGGGCAAGACTTTCATCACAAATAAGGTTACTGGTTGGTAAAAGGAATGATTTGAGGAACAAATGATCATGGGATTCCATCTTGTTAGATATGAAAAATATTCATGAGAACCATGCCATGGGTAGATTTATGGTACCCACATTTAATATTAGGCTATAACTGTGATGGTTAATCACATGGTTTATGTTGTAATCGATTGTCCTGAAAGGGAGATGGATAGGTAGATGAAGGTGAGAATCTCATAAATCAAGGGATGAAATTAATGTAGAAAATAAGGTGAATTTGATCCTTCTTTAATAAAATAAATGATGCATATACAAAGCATTGAGAGGCTTAGGTTCTAGTTTTCCTTTGAGAGAGATCAAATGACAAGATCCTGATCAATACTTATGGGTGATAATGTAGGGTCAAAGCCAATTTAAAAAAGAATTGCCTCTTTTAATTTTCTCCATTTTGGTGACATGTTGGTTTTCCATAAGAATGATGTATCTGATATTGAATTCTTGTTCAATTAGGCATTTGTTGTAGGGATGCACGATTCATTCTTGGTAGACACGAAGATGTTTGTGTACTGTGAGGTGATGTTTGAAAAGTATCTCAAGTTGTGATAGTCATTCTTGATAATAGTCACTCTCAAAAATAATCTCTTGCAATGATATGTGAAGAAAATGAATCTGGACTTTGAGAGGCAAAACTACCTTTGCTCGAAAGACTAGAGAGAAAGTGGTATCACTTGTAGAGGTTTGAATATTGGTGTGATAGGCCAATAAAGTGAAATGGATGTGAAAATACCAATCATAACCTTAAAAACTTACTAATTTGATCAACATTTTATTAAGTATTTTTTTAGAGGCTTCTGCCCATCCATTTGCTTGTGGACAGTAATGCAAGGAAAATATTAGCTTAATGCCAAATGCATCACAAAGACCTTGGAATTTCTTTTTCTTGAAATATTTACCATTATTAGTGATGACATTATGGGTACATCAATATTATAGATGACATGGTGGTTGATAAAGTCAAAAATATTTTCTACTTATGTAAAGATTATAGGAATGGCCTCCACCCACTTGGCAAAATACTTAATAGTGGTAATGATAGATTGGTGTCTTTGTGATGAATGAGGATTGATTTATCTAATAAGATCAAGTCCCAATTATGAGAATGGCCAAAAGTATTTGGATACTTAAAGGCCATGGGCAGATATGTGGTGTAAATTAGCATGTTGTTGACATTTGACATACTTCTTTAAATAATCATAATAGTCTTGGTTGTTGGTGGGCCAATAGTATCAAAGGTGAAGGATGTGTTTTTATGATAGATAAACCACTAAAATGTCCCCTACAAATTATATCGTGTGTTTCTTTGATAGCATGAGAGGCTTCATGACTACTAAGGCAACAAATAAGGAGGCCATCAAAGCCACATTTGTAAGGGATTCCCCCTAGTATGGTATAATGAGAGGTACTTTGAACAAAGGCTCTTCAAGAATTCTAAGAGAGGTTGGGAGGAATGATAACAAGGTTAAGGTAATAAAAAAAGTCATACCATATGTCTAATGGAGAAATTTCCACATTACAAATGACAGGAAGCTTAGAATGGATATAAGATAGTGTGATAAAGTGATGGATAGCAATAAGAGTTTAGAGTTAGAAGGTTGAAATAAGATTTTGGAATCAAGGGAAGCCATTATCTTCACGAACTTGTTGGTATATTGTGGAACAAATTGGATAAGGTAATGATGAAATGATGTTAAGAATACATATAAAAGTTGTTTATACTTTATTAAAACATCATTCTTAAATTGGTTATATCCATTGACCTGGTTTACCATAAGTTGGGAATCAGTAAAGATAGTGATTGTCTTGACACTCAAGGCTAGAGCCATCTGGAGACATACGACTAGGGCTTCATACTCAACCACATTGTTGGTGTACTTGAAGTCAATTTTAAAGGAAAGGGTAAGAGGTTTACCATTGAGGGGAATGAGAATAACTCTAGGACCCCCACCATAATGGAATTTAGAGCCATCAAAAAACATGGTCATTTAGTAGGTATGATCCTCTTGAGAAAGGAACATGATGGACTCTTCTAGAAATGCAAGAGGAAGAGGTTGGTTATTTGGTAGAGGAGCTTTAGCCAATAGATCAACAATCACTTTCCCTTTAATTGAATTTTTTGTAAGGAACTCAAGATCAAACTTAGCTAAAATCATGAGCCACTTGGCCATACATTGGTTTTGGTATGGTTTGGAGTGCATGTACCTGAGTGAGTCAGTGTTTGTGATGATGTAGTTTTGTGATTAAGAAGGTAATGGTGATGATTGGAAGCTATGAAGATTAGTACAAGGTAAAGTTTTTTAAGATTGGAGTATCGAGTCTCATACTCTATAAGTGTTTCACTTATGTAGTAGACAACTTGCTCTTTGTTCTATTCATCATAGTGAGCAAGCATTATCCCTAGGGAATTGTCAATGGCAAAGATGTAAAGGTAGAAGGGCTGATATTTTTTAGGTGGGGTAAGAATAGGTGGAGAAATAAGGTATTCTATGAGTGAATCAAAGGCTTGTTGATAGTCCTTGGTCCACTTAAATGAGTTGTCTTTCTTAAGGAGATGGTGAAAAGGTTGACATCTATTTGATAATTGAGAGATGAAATGTTAGATTGATTGGAGCTTCCCCTAAAAGCTATGGAGTTGATTAAGGTGGGTTGGAGGTGACATTTTAAGGATTTCTCTGACTTTGGTAGGGTCTACGTCAATTCCTCAAAGAGAGACAATGAATCTAATAAGCTTTCCTGAAAGGACCCCAAAAATACATTTCTTTGGGTTGAGTCTGACATGGAAATCGATACGTCAATTGATGATGATTTTTAAAACATCTAGATGATCCTTATGATATTTATATTTCTCAAGGAGATCATTCGCAGAGTCCTCTATGATTTTATGGATTAGGTCATGAAAGATATAGGTCATGTCATGCTAGTAGGTTATGCTACCATTATTTACACCAAAGGGCATAGATCTATAGAATAAAGTTCCCCATGGGGTGATGAAAAATCTTCTATGTTGATCTTTAGGAGAAATCAAGATTTGGTCGTATCCCAAGAAATCATTCATGAGAAATAATATCTTGTGGCCAACTGTAAGATCAATAAGTTGGTCGATACTAAGAAAAGGAAAGTCGTCGTTTGGGAAAGCAAGGTTAAAGTCACAAAATTTGATACAAACTTGAATTCCTCTTATGGGTTTGGTAATGGAACCAATGTTAAAAACCCATTAGGAATAGTCATTGGGTTGGATGAAGTCAATAGATAATAGGCACTAAAGCTTTTCTTTGACTAGAAGAGTGATGTGAGGGTGTATCCTATAAATCTTTTATCAGATAGGCTTAGCATCAGGATGGGTGATAATGTTATGGAGAGTGATAAAAGACTCAATTATGGGCATATCATTATAGGACCAATAAAATTCTATGATATGGTCATGAAAGAAGGAAGAGTAATCTTGTTGTTCTATGAAATTTAAGGATTGTCTGATCTTGATGATGTGAGGCTTATCTTGAGTACCCAAGTTGATGTCGATGGTAGATTCATTGAACATGGTTTGGTTCTTAAGAGTAAGATATTTATGGATATAAAAAAACCCCATACTAAGGTAGGTGAGAATGGAGTCATCATCTTGATGTTGGATGGTGTTGATGGTAGGAGAATCATTTTCTACCATTTTAGGATGGATGAGAGGAAGCATTTTTGTTGGACCATCCTTTTGATAGGATATGGGGCCAAAACTAATGATATTGATAAAAAACGGTTAGGTGGGATATTATCAAAATCCTCAAACATTGAGGTAGATGAGGCTGGGGAGGATGGGACATCCTCGTCAATGGTGGTGATGGGTTTAGGTGAGGTTGGTTCTTTTAGTGGTATAAACCTAAAGCCTAATAACTCATGAGGGTTTTTGGGTTTTGATTATGGGTAGTTCATGATGTCCCTATTCATGAAGGCCAAAGTCAAACCCCTTTCAAGCACACATGTAAAGGTATGCTTTGGCTTTTGTCAGTGTGTTGAGATAAGAAAAGTTTGAGGCAAATGGTCAAATACGATGGGTAGTGGTAGAAGCAAGAAGTGGATGATCAAGTCCCCTATAGATAAAACTGGTTTGTTGTTTGGGTGGCCTAAAATGGATAATGGTTTTGATATTATTTTCATAACTAAGATCATGGGTGAGGTTCCCATACTCTTGAGGAGTATGAAAAGCATCCAAGGCTACAAGACGGTATTCTCAAAATGAGAGATGTTGGAATGTGGGTTCTAAGGAGTCCTCTACAAGGATCTAGGAATAAGGTATGGATGAGCTTTTTAATGCTTCATCAACTATAGAGGTGGAGTTTTAAGAACATCATTGGGTCGGTACATCATATTACAAGATGAAAAAGGACTAGGGTCAATCAATATGGTGATGACATGACCTTTATGCTCAAATTTGACACAATGATGTAGGGTGGAAGGGAGACAACTCATAACATATATCCAAGGGCATTAAAGTAAAATGTTGTATTAGAACTTACCCTCAATAAGTGACAAGCCTAGGCCAATAATAACCTACACCTTCTCACCCTAACATGGGAATATTTGAAGAGTATAGTCCAATAATAACCTACCCTAATGATCTTGGTAGTTGTGGTTCTTGGATATAAATGACCTCCTATTGTCCCATCATATAACTTCTTGAGAAACAACATAAACTGATCATTATCAATGCATCTCAATAGCACACAATTGATGTATCTCATTAAAAAACACACCATTCCCAAGACAAAAGGGAATAGATTACAATGTAAAGGATCTCCTTTGTGATATACTCATATTACTAATATACTCACCAATTTGAAGAAATTTGATCACATCTTATGTCTAAATATGTATATGCAAGGAACCAGCTAGTTGGGAGTAATCATGATTGACTAGAACCTCTTCTTTTAACTCATGAAAATTTGAAGCTAAGTTTTCACAAAGGCCTTTACCTTTTACTAATTTTTTTAATCTGATATCAACATCATAGTCCATCACCTTAGTGATCCACCCTACTCTATTCTCACTAAGGTATCTACTCAATAGAAACTCCTTAGTACTAGGATGAGAAACAATAACATGAATTTTATTTTTTGAAACCATATTCTTGAACTTATTTAATCCCCTTAAAACAACAGATACTTGTTTCTCCATAAAGGTTTAATTGACTTCATAATATTCTAAACCTTGATTAAAGATTGCAATAGGTTGCTCTAAACCCTCATCATTATTTTGCATTAACATGGTAGATATAGTATCAAGGTTAGAAAATAAATACAACATGAAGTCTTTAGTAAAATTAAGATTAGAAAGAGTAGGACCTTCTATAATTTCCTTCTTTATGACTTCAAAAATACTCTTACCTTCCTTAGTACACAAAAGACTTGATTTTTTCAGAGCATGGTTGTGATACATTTGAGCAAAGATGCAAACCCAGGTATAACCCTACTTACAAAATTTATCTCACCTAAGAAACTTTGGAGACATTTATTGTTCATGTGAAATATAGGACAAGACTCTCCTCTGTCCTTTCAAGATCAACATCCAAAATATGTTTGGAAATAATGTGTTTTAAGAGCTTACCTTCATGGACAATAAAGATGCATTTATTTGGATTAAGAGATACTCAATGCTGCCTACATCTTTCAAACACTTATCTCAAGTGTTGCATATTATCATTAGCATCTTTAAGAAAAAAATTTATATCATCTAGATAAACCAATAACATCTAATTAATCAAACCTTTGAAGGCCATGTCCATTTCTCTTTGAAAGGTGGCACTGACATTAGAAAAATTAAATGCCATATTATTATAATAAAAAGTAACCAAACTAATGGTAAATGTTATCTTAATATAATCATCTTCATTGAATCAAATCTAATTATAACCTGAATATCCATCTAGAAGAGAGAAATGTTGAGAACCTGAAACAATATACAAAATTTGCTCCATTGAGGGTAAAGAATAGTGATCTTTGAGTGACACCTTATTAATTTCCCCAAAGTAATCACAAAGTATTATATCCCCTTTATTATTTATAATAGGCACAAGATTATCTACCCATGCTGAATTCTTGATAGGAAAGATTATTTCAGATTCAAGGAGTTTAGTGAGCTCTAACCTCATGATTTGCTTAACCTTAGGATGAATGTGTCTTTGTTTCTGTCTGATGAATTTAAATTTAGATTCTAACTCAATAGTATTTTGTGATAGACTAGTATCAAACCCTTTTAGGTCATTATAATCCAAAGCAAAGGTTTCATGAAAATCTGCACACAAATCAATGAATGCTTGCTTCTCTAAAGTAGAAAATACCTTACCTAGTCTGAGGAGTTTGTCCTTGAAGATCAAGACACTTTCATAATTATTTTATTTTATATACATACTCAAATTTTAATTTTTTAATTGATAATTCTCATTGAATATAATTTATAATGTAACCAAACCCATAGGTATCTTATTCGTTATTAGTTGCATAATCTGATCACCCAACTATTCTTAGAGCTTCTTTTGATTCCTTGAAGAAAACTCAACCTCATTTTATAGGAAGCATGCAATTTTTATATAACTATCAAATACTCACAAAGAAACTTAATTATCAGGTACAAAAGGTCTGATAATGATCTTAATATGACACTATTATCCATCCTCTTTCGTGGCAGTTGGAGTATCAAATTGAGCTCTTATAGCAGCTAGTATGTCATCATGACTATTATGATCCCTTAGGACTGATTGTATATTGAATGCATTGAAGGTTTCAATAAAATACCATAACCTATGCTTTTATGATTAATCAAAGGGTTCTTTGGAGTAGACACATTCCTCACCTAATGCACAACTAATTCACTCTCTCTATATACTTACAAGTTCTTGATTCCTTTTCTCTTTGACCATTGAAAGCCATAGGTCAAACCTTCATACTTAGCCACATTACAAGTAAAACTAAAATGAAATATATATGAAGCATAACAATGTTGTTTATATGTGGATAAAAACATAGAACCAAAACCTACACTAACTTTACTTCTTGAACCATCAAAAAACATCTTCCTTGCCAAGTAGAGGTGTCGGTACTCCTTCATGTATACAATACACTCTTGAATCAGTTTCCTTCAAAAAATCATTAAGGATCATCTTCAGAAGTGTTAGTTCCATATTATTTAATAAATAAATTTGAAATACCCTCAAACTTAGAATATGTTCCATCATCTACAATAGAGTCCTTTTCTTCATGGGCCACACAATTCAAATTGAACTTGTTTCAATGTAAGCTTCATTATGAAACCTTGACAAAGATTGTGTCCTAATTATAACCTTGGCCCCATAACTTATTCTAAAGGCTAAAAAGGACCAATAAACTAAGAGGTAGCCACCTATCTTGGCCATGAAGTCCCTTGATAAGTAGATTGTAAGGCTGGCTAGGAGATCAACAACAACTATGTCTTACAAGATAGGAAAACTAGGACAATCATGTAAGAAAATCTTTAAGTTTTTTAACAGTCCCATTGTTTTGGAATGTGTACCATATAATTGAAGGAATAATTTACTCTGAAGATCATACTTTAGATTTAATTTATCATCTATCATCTTGGGCATGACTAAAGTTAAAGCTCCACTATCAACTATGTAGTTATGGGCTAACTTTTTACACACTATGAGAGTGAGGTAGAATGGAGGAGGTTTCTCAGTTCTGGTAGATGGTTCATCAATGGTAGTAGGGATAATTTTAAGGACAACATGACCTTGACTTTGATTTTAAGGACACTAGTATAGATAGTGGATAACTTATTTTTTAGGAGCTCTTTCTGCCCAGGCATATGTAGAACATCCCAAATGGAAAGGGATGATTTAGTAATCCTTAGTTAATCTATAATTTTTAAATAATCCATATTTAATTTATCATGGATTCTTGGAAGCAAGGAAGTTCTTAGACCTTGAGGAGTTGGAGTGCCTTGAACAATCCTTCCAACATTCTAATTTGGAAGATGTGCAGTGTTATTTGAAGTTGTTACACCTACAACCATAACTTGTTTCTTAATATAAGCAATGAATGACCCTACATAAACATTACTATCACCACATAAATCCTTTGCCTTGGATCTAGTATTGTCTATAACCAAGGTTCCTTGGTTAAGCACAAAAGTATCCTCAATTAGGAATTTGGTGAAGATCTCTTTTTGAGGCTACCCACCTTCACTTGTCTACATAATCACTTCATATTTAAATGATAAGAGGCAAGTATCCTATCCTACAAGAAAAAAAAAACTACTCTTTACCTTCATTAGAATCCATAAATTGGCCTTATTTCCAATTCCTATGTTGCAATAAATTGTTGTGCATAGGTATCATCTCCCTTGCATTGGTAGTATAGTTAAGATTGTATACATTGGAAAGCATATTTGGAATAGGTTTCCATTGGCCTCTTTCTCTTTCAAATTATTGACCATAATTTTGTTGATAAGGGTAAGGATTCTAATAGTCACATTGTTGTATATTACCTCTTCCATGTCTAGCTTCCAACCATTGAATGGATGCATCTTTTCCATGGCATTATCTACCTTATTAAGAGAAAATTTAGGCTTGGTATTGGAATTAAGAGTTTGAGCCACATCTAGAGCATTAGAAAAATAATGAGATAATGGAGGCATAAAACTTTAGGTGGCAATCTTTCAACTTGAATGAGAATATTTTCATATTTCATAACAAGATCATATGCTTCAAAAATTGTGGAACCACCCATGTATTGAAGCATGAAATTAATTTTAGTGCCAATTTATCTCAAAAGGTTAGCAACACAAAGCTGAGAGGTGGCCTCGTAGAAGGAGGTAGTCTATTCCAAGTCTTTTGGAACCTCTTGTTAAAATCATGCATTATTTATTTGGATCCTATATTGATCACGTTAAGTTGATGTATGAAATAGGCATAGTCAGTCTCATTTCAAAATATTGATGTTAAAAACATTATAAATTCATTCCATGATGTCATGCATCCACCTTCTAGAGTACTATACCAATCAAGAGCTTTCCCTTTAAGGGATATGATAAGGAGTCTAATGGAAATGTTCTCTTACATGATATTATGGAAGCTGGAAAAGTTAGAGACATGTCCAATGTGCTCATTGGGTGTAACATGACTCTCACCATTGAATATAAGCACACCTTTTATGGCATTAAGAGGAATGGCATCATATGTTTGAAGGTGAACTAGATTTTCTACTTTGAATATAGTAAAATCATGAGGTCTAGCCATTTTTTCTTCAATATCTTCAATTTATTCAAATTTTTCACTCTCTTGACTTCCCTTGCTAGAAAAATCATCTTGATATTCAAATTACAAATTAAGAGGATGATATTAAACTCTAGGTGGAAGTTTAGGTTGATTGAGTGGGTCAATCAGAATCAGAACTCCTCTAGATGATGATCTACTGAGAACCATGAATTATGAAAGAAAGTCTATAACAAGACAACGGATGTGAACTAGATTTACCTTTATGAAGTTTCCAAATGCTGAGTAATACACCAATTTATAGTTGATGTTATCAAGACCAACATTTACCTTGATAAGTTGTCTTGAAGAAAAGTCCCACTAGGTATCTAAGAACTATTATCACCAAATCTTGCACCCTACAAGAAGGTTTTAAAGATTCTTATATATTTGGGAAACATTGGAACATTTCCATGTATGTGGGTGTGTATCTATATTGGAAATGAGCCTCTTGGTTTAAGGTTTAGCTCCCTGAATGTATCTTGAAATGCTCTTATTTATGCTAACTAATTAATTATGGGGAAAAAAGTTAGGGATTTCAAGAATTGAACCTAATCTAAAGGAGGTGATACATAATATGGTATTCCATAAGACTTTTTACCTCTTTCATAGAGAGACAATGTCCACAACACTAGCATAAGAGTCCTAGAATGCACTAGGATCAATGTTTCAATATGAAGGTATAGTGCATGAAAAATATCTAAGATGAATGAAACTATAGCTCAATTATAGATACTAATGTTCATTTTACACTTAATATACACTCGTACATTTAATAAAACTTCACATGGCCTTTTAGGTTGAGATAACTTGCATCAAATATGGGGGGATTGAAAAAAATCAAGGATATATAGATATCACTTAACTATTCACTATAGATCTCTTCACACATTTTGACAAGATGATGTCTGAACTTGAAAGAGATTGAATTTATTATGCTAATTCAAATTACAATTTAAAAACTATCAAGGCTTTACCATACATGGGATGGTATTAGATTACAATGCCAAAATAGTAGCTACTTGTAGAACTTTAGAAAGAGGAGAAAAGATTAAAATTCAAAGGTCACTAGAACACATGTCCAACTGATAGGAGGAGTTACACTTGTATAAGGATGAATTAATAAATAGATCATCTAAGGTCTAATGGGGCAAATGAGTCTCAAATATAAAAATTATTGAAATGTGGCACAAAGGTCCCTTTACTAGGCACAAGAAATGATCTTTCAGCATGGATGATCTCTCAAGCATTTGAAAATAAATTAGAGAGAGTTGACACATATGTATTGTCTAAGAGAGGTTGAAACATACTATGATAGTCATAATATGTTATCCTAACTACTATCTATCTTATAGACACTTGTATTCACCATCTCTAATCATTCATTGATTTCATAGACTTCATTCTTTACATCTGGTAGTCACTGTTTATCTTAGACCTCAACTAAGCTTTCCTGATGACATATGAGTTCATAGATATGGACTTTATAAAAAGTAATTTGACCATACATAGTTGTCCATATGGAATTTCCCTACCACGTTGCTCATTTTATTCTAAACTATGTATGCAATAACTACTTGCTCCGATCGGAAATGGCTCTTTGGGTTGACAATTATTTGTCAAAAACTAACTCAAACCAATCAAACTTTTCCAACCTATATTTATTCTCATTATTCTCATTGATCCTTGCTATCATATCCTAAATTTTTAACCTCCTACACACCATATGATCAAGATGTATGAAGGAATGTTGGCCTTCAATTTTCTGCCATGAAGATCCTTTGACATGTTGAATTTTGCTGGCATTGTTGGATCAAGATGTACAGTTGAGTGCTAGTTGTATATCTCATGTGGCCCATTTTATTTTCATTTCATATACACCATTGGATCATTGGTACAATTGAACACTGATCATTCATCTAGATTGGACCCACCATCTTATCAGTTAAGCTCATGCCATTAGATCTCTACTTATCAAACTTGTACCATTGGATGTTGTTCAACCTATATCTTTTTAAGGAATTTTAACCTAGGTACCTTTTGACCTATTTTAACAAAGTTAAAAACATTAGATCTAAGTCTTACTATGCAAGCTAATATGGACCATTAGATATTGATCAACTTAAAACCCTTTAAAGACCTTTTAAATATAAATGACTACTTTATGAAGCTCAAAATTGATGCTTACACGAATGTTCTACTCTATTTGAATCTTCATAACTTGAGTTATATAACATGTGAGCATAAAATTTGTAGAGCATGTTCGTTACAAAAATATCTCTATGGCACTACAATATTTTGGCTTATGAAGTTTTCTGAGTGAACTTGTTGAATGCACAAGTGATCTAGTCTATTTATTTTTGGATGACATCCTAGTGACAGTCTAGTTCACTTAGGATTGTACTTGAACTACTTGATCTGTGAAATCCCAAATGAACTTTTTGAGGCCTATTCAAACTATCTCCATGATTATGACTATTTGGACACCATAAAAACCTATCACTTGCATTTATGAATTAAAAATGACCCCTAAGACACCAAACGATATAAGGAATAATCTATATTATGACCATAAATATAATGACATATGATATGACATCAAATTAACTACAACATACACTATGACATTATAAAAATCTCCTATATGAAATCCTGACTATAGGGGTTTCACACATTTTGACCTATGGTAAAAATGGCCAGCATTCTTAGTTATTTAAGCATAGCATGTCACGTGAAGTGTTTTTAAATGTATGAGTCTATTTTAAGAGTATAATGAAATTTAGTATCTACTATTGAGCTATAATTTCATTCACCTTAGATATTTCTCATGCACCACACCTTCATATTAAAACACTAATTCTAGTGCATTTTAGGACTCTTAGGTTAACATTATGGACATTGTCTTTTTGTGAAATAGGTATGACAGTCTTGTGGAAAAACTTATACCGTATCACCTCCTTTATAGTAGGTTCAATTTTTTTAATCGCTAAATCTTTTCCCCATAATTAATCAGTTAAGCATAGATAAGAGCATTTCAATATATATTCAGGGATCTAGGCCTTAAACCTAGAAGATGATTTTCAATATAGGTACACCCACATACCTAAAAATGTTTTTATTTTTCCAAAATCTGAAATAATCTTGAAAAACATTTTCTAGGGTGCAATATTTGGTGACAACATGACACTAAAAATGTTATTAGTTTTTATAAATAATAATTTCCAACATAACATGTAATCATACAAAATATTCCACTATTTATTCAATTTAAACTACAAACTAAATGATTCAAATGAGTATTGATTGATGGTGGTTATGGATTTAACATTTTCAGTAGACATTTCTTACAAAATTTGAGTATTAACATTCAAATATACAATAATTAAATCAAAATATCAAAAGGTTTGATGAATATACATGAAAATTACTAGGAATTATATGTTTCGATGTAAGATTGGGACCTAAAATAATGTTTACTTTATTTAATATTATGCACAATCATCTACATTATAATCTACTATTGGCTTAGATTTGAAAACATATGATGATATATGTACCATCTAAATTACATAGGTGCCTTAAATTCATGCATTAAGGGTACTCATAAATATCACCTGGATGATAACCCTTTAAGATATTATTAAGGCATCTCAATAAAATCTAGATGACCCAATATTAGATATCAGCCCTCTTTTTCAAGTCATCCCTTGGGACCAAACATATACATATGAAATTAGAGTCAAGTACTGACAATTAGCAAAAAATAATAATGAAGGTTACAAACAGACCAAAAAGAGTTACATTAAACATAAAAGGAACTTGAGAGATTGAAAATAACACAAACAAAGGTAAAAATATAACTCCAAAAAATATAAGAGGAATTTAAAATTTTAAAAAAGAAAAATCACAAAAATAATAGGTATAAATTGAAAATATGCAAATAGAAAAACTTGAATAGGACAAGTTACAAAAGGGAAAGCAAGGTTCCAAGTGGAGAAATAAAAGTTGTATAAGGCACCAAAAAAAACAAAGTATCAAAAAATAGCATCAACATAACTTGGATCAATCAAATCCTATTTCTAAACTCTGTTTAATAGTTAATTGGTAAGTTTAATATGGCAATGTTTAAGATTATTTTGATACTGATGATGATGAAACCACCATGGTTAAAATGATAAATTATCAACTATCCAACCTAATTTTAAATCACTAAAATAAATAGTTATCTCATAGATTATTCATAACCATTAGTCACGGGATATACCATGATGATTCAAAATCAATAGCCAAACATCATCTAGATACAAAGAATAAACCTATTTTAGATATTTCTAAATGTGATAATGTGAACATTTGTTGCATTAGTAGACCTCATATGGCATTTGTGATAAATTTAATGAATAATATACAGAGTAGACCATTGGACATTCCATTCTAGGCTCTTTTTTATATTCTTCATCTTGGCGAAGATCAAAGCTACATAGAAAAGTCAAAAACAAGATAATATATTTCAAACATATTCATATTATATTGTCTATATTATTTCATACAGAAGATTAAAAATATATAGGAAATGAGTTTCCTATATTCAGGATGGTTAAATCCCTATAATCTCTTGACCAAATAATCTCTTGAATAAATAAACATTATATATGAATATAATGTTTATAACAATATATTTGAGTAACTAACAAATAACTAAAACAAATCATCCTATATATTATTGTTATGTGTAATAACAATAATATACTAAACAACTATTAACATATTATTATTTAATAAAAATAATCACATTATTAAAAATAATAATGTGAACACACCTCAACATTCACCCCCTTATGAACGTTATTAATCCTGATCCACACCTCCTTAATGTGAGAATGGGGAGAATATACATCTTCAATAACTGACTTGAACAGAATTATATCCTAATGCATGCTTTTAGGTCTACATACTAATGTCTAAATATTTTTATATGGATCTTGCTGCATAATACCACTAATATGTGAAGAATACATCCCACATTTATGCCATGTGAATGTAATGGATGTTTCACTAGCCAATCATATCCATAAAGAAGTAAAACAATGAGAGGATCTATGCAGTCAAGATTTTTGTAGTTAACTACCCTCTTATATCATTTTTTCCACATTCCATTATACCTACACTTTCCCTTTTTATATAGATATCAGCAAATTTCCAAACTAGTAGGGGAAAACACACACAATATGAAAAAATTAAATTTCATGAGGAATAAATCCTCATTGTCATCTTATGTAGCCTTTGTTAATGTTTATTGCCACTTAAAAAATAAAATCATAAATAATTTCCACTTCCACTAAATAACTATCCTTAGCATTAGCTGATTTGGTGAAAGATACACAACACTAAAAAAATTAAAAAACACGTCATGATGAAAATAACACAACTAAAAAATATGCCACTAAAGCAAAATTTGGCCTTGTCACTAGTGGCTAACAAGAGGATCTGGAACCTCTAGCCTTTGTTTTCTTCATCCTCCAGTATAGGGAGCTACTTAATTTCTTTGTAAGTGCTTGATGTATTCTTTTGCATTAATGCATTGATGATTTCATGGTTGGACATCCTCTCGTTCAGTGTCTACCTCATCCAGATTCAAACTTATGACACAAAGTGCATCGATTACAATTTTCACACAAGATCTTGACTCTTTACTCATTTTTTATTTTGACAGTATGATTAAATG
Source organism: Torreya grandis (assembly GCA_037957365.1). NCBI lineage: Eukaryota > Viridiplantae > Streptophyta > Pinopsida > Cupressales > Taxaceae > Torreya > Torreya grandis. The sequence continues at coordinate 5,482,164 of JARHVA010000166.1, read as the reverse complement.
ATAATGATGACTTTAAAAAAAAATTAATGACATATATTTACTATAGACCCAAAAAAAATATTGACACTGTGAATTTTTATGACTTGAATCTTTTTACAACATAACCTACTTAATACAAAAATACTAAACTATTACCTTTGATGACAAAAGACTTAAATACACTTTAGAATTTTTTTGGACATTAACCTATCTGACATAAATATGAGACTTTTATAATATTAACATCTATTTTAAATACAACAAAAAGCTATTATTGAAAATTTGACCTATTAAAACTAAAAATAAAAACTATTGACTCTATATGGATTTAGTTCTAAACAATGAAGATAACTAAATTATATTACTTGACACCTAAAACTTTGATAAGATTCTAGGACATTAAAAATAAATACTTTAAAACTCTCACTATATAAACAAACCTAGAAAAAATGAAGGAAGCCATGCATGGGCAAAGAAAGATGGGTTGAGCTTGAGCCTTGTTTGACTTGTAGTCCTCATTTCATTTTGCTATAGAAAGAAAAGTTTTTAGACAGGGAAAGCAAATATTTATTACAACCACCTATCAATGCAGATATGATAGCATTTACAAATATAATCAAAGAAAAAATGGATGTTTACAGAATATATGAGTCACCTGTAATTTGTTAGGTAGTGTAATGTGTTTTCCTGGCTTGGGCAAAGGACTGTGCAAACTATTCACTTTTCTTGGTATGATTTATATTTTAATTTCTCTAAATCTTTTCCCCTTTGCTTCACATAAAATATCAATCCTCCAAGATAGAAGTATGAATAACTCATAACAGTAGGCCAATTTGCATGATGAGAGTAGCCATGAGTTTTGATGTGCTTCACTCAATTCTTGGATTTGAAAGGCATAAGAATAGAAGTACAATAATATTAACCAACAATTCTAATCACTTTAAAAAAATTAATATTCATCAAGGCTCTGCTCAAAACTATGTAAAATGATCTTTTTAAAATGATATGTTGAACTCCTTTAATCCACACATCTCCTCATTTTCTCTTATTTTGACCCAAAAAATTACTAATTTTACAATAAATTTTAATAAAACAAATTCCACAATTAGATCAATAAAACCATACTAAGGTTGCCCCAAGATTGCTTCAAAATTCCATTATAGGCACAAGACTAATAAATATTTGATACCAGATCTTAGGGAAGATCAGAGCCACACAAAGAAAGCCAAAAATTAAATAATATATTTCAAACACAATAATATATAATTGTCTATATTATTTCATATGGAAGATTACAAATATATAGGAAATGATTTTCTTATATTCAGGATGGTGAATTCCCTATAATCTCTCAACCAAATAATCCCCTGACTAACCAAACAATATATATAAAAATATCTAACAATATTTTTGAGTGACTACCAAATAATTAAAACAAATCACCCCATAATAATAATAATAATAATAATAATAATAATAATAATAATAATAATAATAATAATAATAATAATAATAATAATAATGTATTATTTTTTATCTAACAATAGTTACATTATTACAAATTAATAATGTGAACACACCTCAAAACTTCATACTCTTTGTGCTTAACCATTTGACTTATGCATGTCCATTTCAAAAAGAATTAAAGATGATTTAAACTTTACTATTAGAAATTAAAATTCTTAGTTTTTCTATTGTAATTAAAATTATCAAGGCCTTAGCATATCACCAATTGCATACAAGAGTGAGCCTTCAAAATGAAACCCATCTACAAACCTGCTCCCTTCGATGCCCGTAACAAGGAAATTTTTCATGTTTTTTAATTCTCTTTTTATGAGCCTCTTACACCTTGACTATGCCCTTATTATCTTCCCACCATGTAGGTGCCTAAAATTGACCATGAGCAAAGCCACGAAGCAACCATTTAATCACATGTAGCCTCCCTGACAACCTATACACAGTTCTCCACTTTGCTAGCTGAGGGAGAGGGGCTAACATTTATTCTCTCTCCCTCTCTTCCCCAGAAAACAATGCATCCAATTCTTTGACAAAATTTATGAGGTTAACATATATTTCCTCTAGATCCCTAAAAATGACAATGGTACTAATGCATTCATCCATTGTCAAGACCTTATTCAAAAAAATTCACCAATTTTTTAAAATTTGAAAAACTATAGTCGCACCCTTCCTATTCGGCATATTCAGTGCCTATATGCTTGTGTCATTATTCATGTCATTAATAAATATGATTTAAGCAATTATATTTTTTAATAATATATTATAAATTACTATAATATATTATCATTATTATATACACTGATTTTTTCAAAAACTAAAATTGTTATTATATAAATTGTTCATAATATTTTTGAATATATTTATTAATAATATAAAATATAATTTATATTATTTATAAATTTATTGTTATATTATAACAATAATAATAATAATAATAATAATAATAATAATAATAATAATTATTATTATTATTATTATTATTATTATTATTATTATTATTATTATTATTATTATTATTATTATTATTAAATTAGTAATAGTAATTTATATATTACAATAATAGTAATAATATTATTTATAATTATAATTTAGGTATAATATAATAATCTATATTATAAATTATACATTGCAACTAAAAAGGGGGTAAAAATTTATTAAACCAAGCCCAAAAATGGGAAAATTACATTATCATATCCTGCTCAAGGAGTTGAGCCAGGGTGGGGAATCACCCCTGAGGAAGCTTATACTGGTCGTAAATAGCCCAATTCAGCCCATGTTCCGTTGCCCATTTAGCAAGACGGTCCACCACACTGTTCCACTCACAGGGAATATGCTTAAAAGAGATGAAACTAAAATACAAGCTTATTTGCCGAATATGCTTAATAATCACAACCAGCTTCCAATCCACACTGTCAAAATTGAAATTGTTTATCAAATTAACCACAACTTGCGAGTTGGATTCAAAAATAATACTGAGCCACCCCTGCTGGCAGCATATTTGCAACGCTTCAAGGATGGCCAGCTCCTCCATATAATTGTTGGTATAGTGCCTCTTATAAACTGAAAACAAAAAATGGATAGACCCAGAACTGTCCCTCCCAATGGCACCTATCCCAGCAACACCAAGATTATCTCTAGCCGAGCCATCAACATTAACCTTCACTACTCCCTCCTCAGGTGGCATCCATTTGCCTAAGCGGCTGATAGGATGCATCCTTTACCTGCTGCAAGTCATGGGGCGCATTTGACCATAGGGGTACGCTCCCAAAGGCGTGCCTAGGGAGAGCCGTGACAACACCAAGGCATCCTTCTGCTCCAAGTCATCACTGCTACCCCCTTGACCTGGAGCATTTCTTGAAGGGTGACAAGCACTTTTAGCCATACCTCTCTCATGTTCAAGCTGTGTTCTTGAAAAATTCTTGTGTTCCTTTCAATCCAGAGGTGCCAGAGAATAAAAGTGGGTCCAATAGTCCATGCATTCTATAGAATAGGCACCTTGCTAGGAGGCTTATCCTGGCATTGCCAAAACTCAGCCAAGGATACAGCGTGCTAGCATGGGTGCCCCCAGGCGTCCCACCACAGGTGCCATAATCCTTTGGCAAAAGGATATTGAAAAAAGATATGCTCCCCATTCTCTTCGCTGCCCCAGCAAAACAAACATATTGAGGGACCTTGAAAACCTCTTTTGGAGAGATTATCCCAAGTAAGGCAGCACCTATAGGTAAGAGTCCATAAAAAGAAATTGCATTTCGGCCAAGCTGCCAAATTCCAAATTTTCTTGCTCCATAGAAATTCAGTCTCTCCATAATGCTTCTTCGTCAGCTCCTGATATCCTGAAGAAACTAAGTACTATCCACTAGGATCTCCTTCCCATGCCAAGATGTCACTCTCTCTCAAGGAACTACATCTCCTGTTAGCAAGAATGTGGGCCAAGTCCTGCCTATCTTCCATGGTCCCTCCCATCGACCAGGCAGACACATTTTTCCATTTATATGCAATGGCAGTCCCCAACTAATAAGCTTCTTTATAATGCTCAACTATACTCCATCCCGCATTTTAGAAAGCATCACATAGGTCCTGTAAGTGAGGATGGGAAACTATGATGGGAGGAGCTCCATTCCAGGAATCTTCCCAAAATAACGTATCAGCTCCGTTGTTGCAAATCCAAAAAAGGCTAGACTGCACCAAGGAAGCTCCAAGTTTGAGGGTGTTCCATACCATGGAACCTCTTCCCTCAATGGGGAACCTGGGAATCTCCACCGGATTAGCTCCTAAAAAATATTTTAGCGAAAGGATACGGGCCCAAAGGTGGGATTGGTTGGTGCACCACCGCTAGTAAAGCTTTGTCGCAAGAACTTGACTTGAAAAAATAGCCAATCTAAGTCCAAGACCTCCCTCCCTTTTAGGCCTACACATAGTGGACCAATTAATCAAGCTCCATTTAGAATTCCTAAGATTGCCGCTCCATAGAAATTGCCGAGAGAGAGCATCATATTCATGGAGAAAATACATCGGGGTAGCTTGGATCATACTCTGGTAAATGGGCAATGCCTGAATAACTGACTGGAGAAGAGTTAATCATCCTACCGTCATGAGCCAATGGTGGGTCCAATGATTGACTCGCTGCCTTAATTTATCCAGAATGTTTTGCCAAAAGAGCCTGGGCTGCCTACCAACCACAATGGGAATCCCCAGATAAGTCACCAAAAGAGGTTGCAATTGAAATCTAAGAATAGCCCTAATCCTTCACTAAATAGCAACTAGAGTATTAAATAAGTAAATGGAGGATTTGTGCTCATTTAATTTCTATCCCGAAGCCACTAGATAAGTGTCCAAAGCATCCCAAAAAGCTTGCGCCTCCTGAATCTGGGCTTTCCTTGCCAAAATGGTGTCATCCACAAATTGGAGGTGAGTCAATTTGGCAGCCCCATTGCCCCACTGCCAGACATGAATCAGGTTCTATGATGCCTGAGATTTTATGAGCCAACCCAGACCCTCAGCCACAATAATAAATAGGTAGGGAGATAAAGGATCCCCTAGGCAGAGACCTCTAGAGGCCCCAAACAATCTAGAAGGCATCCCATTAATGAGGACTGAGTAAGACGATGTGGTGACATAGCTCATCACCCAACGGATCCAGTCCTGGCTAAAACCAAAAGCAAGAAAGATTTTCTTCATGAACCTCCAGTCAATCCTGTCATATGCCTTAGCCAAATCGAGCTTAATAAACATAGCTCTCTCTTGTGACATGCTCATAGAATGGATTGCTTCTGAAGCAATCACCACTCCATCCAAAATCTGCTTGCCCACAACAAAGCCCCTTGTTCCTCAGAGATGATCTTCAGGAGCCAAACTTTGAGCCTCTCTAAAATGAGCTTAGTAATGATTTTGTAAACCGTATTGTAGAGAGCAATGGGCTGAAAGTGATCCATCTGATTTCCCTATTCATTCTTCGAGATTAGCACCAAGAAGGTTGCATTAATCACTCTGAGCATCTCTTTGCTATGGAAGGACTCTTGCACCACCTCTACTAAATCTTGGCTGATTATATCCCAGAATTCTTAAAAAAATTCTATAGGGAATCCATCCGGACCAGGCACCTTGCCTCTACGCATAGTAAAAACCACTTTTTCCACTTCTGATTTATCAATCAATTTTAGGAGGGTGTCATTCATTTCTGGCGTGAATATAGAAGGTATGCAAGACAAGACCCTATCGTCCTCCAAATCAGCTATATGTGCCTCTCCAATTAGAAGCTCAAAATAAAAATAGACTACTTCCTCAGTAATGGCAGGGGTGGAAGAAATACAAGTTCCTTTCGAGGTCACCAGAGAAGCAAGATAATTTTGGTTGCACCTTGCCTGAACTGACTTATGAAAGAAGGCCATGTTTCTATCACCTTCCTGAAGCCAATCAACCTGGGCTTTCTGCTTCCAAAAGATTTCTTCCCAAAGTTCCCACTCATTAAGGTCCTTCAACACCACAAATTCAACCCTACGAAGTTCCTCTGTCAAGCCAAATTCTGAAATCTGTCTGGTAGTGTTGTCCAACCTATCTTGTGCTCTCTTCTTCATAGCATAAAGGTTGCCAAAATTGTTCTTGTTCCACACCTGTAACTTTCTCTTGACATACTGAAGCTTCTTGGTAAAAGAAAACATAGTTGTGCCATACTCAGGGCCCCCTACCTCCACTAGTGTGGCACAAGGTTATGAAGTGAAGGATCCCGAAGCCACATTAGCTAAAACTTAAAGGGAGGTTTCTTGGGGCTGATAATGAAATTGGTTGTGAGCTTAATGGGCCAGTGATCTGACCCTCTCCAATCCATAATTTTAGAGGCAATAGAGAATGCATTGGATAACCAAAAGCAAGAAACAAGAAATCTATCTAAGCACTCAAAGATAGCCTCATTACCTAATCGTCTGTTGCTCCAAGTGAATTGGCCATTGATGGGTTTGACATCAAATAGGTTCAGCCGATCCATATTAAGTTTAAGAAGCTCAGACAAAGGGTCTAAACGATTAAGTCCACCTCTTTTCTCCTCCAGGCTGAGGACCACATTGAAATCTCCACTCATGATCCATGGCAAGTAAGGGTAGTAATTCCAAACATAACATAAATGTTCCCATAGCTTCAAGTGCCCATGAATATCTCTTGGTGCATAAATATTGGTGACCAAAATCAGCTCTCCTATTTCAGGGGAGGACATAACCATGGACAATGCTGAGATAGTAGCCATCCACTGGATTGGTGTGACCTTCACTGGGTCCCAACTGATTGCTAATCCCCTAGCACTCCCTAATGCCCCTACACACTGACATTGGCCTAAAGCCCAAAATTTAGGAAATCAACTAAACATAGCATCCAAAGAAAGCTTGGTCTCCTAGATACATAATATATCTAGAGAGTGTTCTGAGATCAACTTCTGCATAGTTTTTTGTCTTTGGGTACTATGCAGCCCCCTCACATTCCATGACAGCACTATCATTGACTGGGTTGGGTGAAATGTTCATCCAAGGTTTTAACCACTCCTGATTCAACCAATAGGTCCCCTGTGAGCTTGAGCCTCTCTTGGTCCTTTCTACATCTTAGTCTGGAGGGAGTGGAAAAAGAGACTTTCTTGAATGGTCTCTGCATCAAACCCAATGCTTTCGACACTCCTTTATCTTGCCTAAAAACCTCCTTGTCTTTAACCAAGTCAGCCCAACTACCATCCTTATTCTACTATTCTGAAAGAACTACCAGAGTCCTATATCCCAAATCATTCACACTATCCTGACACTGTTGAATTACCATGTCTTGAGAGTCCATAGGGAGGGTGCTATTCTCATCCCCCTCTAAAGGTCCTCCCGCCTCCATAGGAAGAATGCCATCCTCTATAGCCATACTATCTAGAGCTTTAAAGTGATTAAAGCTCATTTCTAGAGCTCTATCTTGATTCCCCCACTTCTGACCACGTCCTCTCCCATGATGGTGAACTTGAGTAAAACCATCCCTGTCAAGACTTAAATCTTCAGCTACTCCCCTAGTCGTACCTGCCCCATTTGAATGGGCTTTTACATTCGTAACCTTCCCCATCGAAGAAGTTGGAGTATCCTGATGAGACATTTGACTTGCCTCTTGTCTTCCCTTAGTATCCATTCCTTTGAACCTCCCACCCTGAGGGCACTGACGGTGTAGGTGCCCATAGATATGGCAAATTCTACAGCAAAAAGGGATAGCTTCATAATCAATTTGTTGGACCCAGGATGTCACCCCCATGCAGATTTCCATTGATTCAGGCAGGGGATTATTAAGATTGATTTCCACACAGATTCTAGCAAAGGAAATAAGCTTCTTGTCTATGGATTGATGAGCTACAGCAATTGGCGTTCCCAGTAAGGTGGCAATTTGGTGCAGAATATATTCGCGCCAAAATTCCAAGGGAAGTCTCAGGAGGCAGACCCATACAAGACCACTAGTAGGCAAATCCTCTACAAAATTAAACCCTGGGTGCCAGGGTTTGATAAATAGCCTGGAGCGGTCATAAAAATAGGGTCCTCCCTCGAATATGCAGTTCCTATCAGATACAAAAGAGAAATTTACCAAAAAGTAGCTATTAGCAGCCAGCATAATATCGATATCTCCCTCTACCTGCCAGGTGTGCCTCATCCAGGCTTCCAATGCTGATTGGGATACTTAAATCCCCAAAAATTTATAGATCAAGGTATGAGCCAAAAAGTAATCGACATCCTCTTTGACAGAATCCTGAGTAATCACCAGAACCAGTCTATCTTGGCTATGTGGGAAATAGCCGTTGACCTTAGAAATTCTTGGTCACTCGCTTAAGAAAAATGACTCCCTTTCTTGGGAAACATCCTCTTGGCCCTGTTGCGCTGCCCCTGAGCCCTCGCCAAAGCCGTTCTTCTCCTTCCCTCCACTCACAGCCATCCTTTCTGTCACTATAATCATATTATAAATTATATATTATTATAATATATGTTATATATTATTATAATATATGTTATATATTAGGAAGCCACATCCATAGATTCACCTCAAAATATTTTGATACCCTCTCAATAGTTAAAACACTATTAGGTGTACATCCAACCTAAAAATGTCTTATTAGTCTCTATTGTGCAAAGTACTAAAGGAATCAATTGAACAAATATATATTTATTCTAACCAATCAAAACATTTTGAAAAATATAATATCTTATCAAATCTAAGATTAACATCAAATATTATGAAATACTATTCTACATATTCATATGAAATATTTCAATTATATTAATGTCATAAGTAAAAATCATTTAAAAACTGGCATTTATAATACACTATCACAAAAATATCATTATAGCATAAAAATTGACAATAAAAACTCTTAAAATTGATTTCTAGTTAAAACTGATATATAATATAATTTTTAAAAAATAAAAATAAAATTTTAGCATAGACATGTGTACTTGCTTTTATGAATTTATGTAACTAAAAGACAAGTGTACATCATGTCCAGCACTTCCCACAACTTATTTTTGTTCAGTCAATAAAAATTTTAGAATGCATATTATTAATTTATAAATGTATGACTAAAAATTAGGAACTTAACAATTAGTAAAATATAATCCAACACTATCCACTAACGTAAGACCCATAGATCCATCAACCACTTTGAATGCTAGCTTAACTATCTAATAGATATAATTAATAGATTATTTAAGAACATTATTTTGTCTATATCTTATCTATATTAATTAGATTATTTAAGAATATTATTATGTATATATTCTAAAATTATTTTTTTGAAAGAATTTAATTTTAGTATGATTATTATTTTCATAGAAAATTTTGTAAAACTTTTAAAAATTAAATGTGGTGATGAATTTTAAACATAATTTTTGAAAATAAATAAATATATATATATATATATATATATATATATATATATATATATATATATATATATATATATATATATATATATATATATATATATATATATAAACAATCTAACATAATTGTAATTTCAATTAACATCTTTTCTAAAATTATTTGTCCTTATTAATATTCTAAATTATCATGGAGACAATTGTATTCGACACAAGCACATACACATAAATCATTTTAATATTTTTATTATTATTAAAGGTAAAGGTGGATTTTTAAAATGGCCCACACCCTTTTACAAATATTGAGATATAATATTTATTAAATTATTTAATTATAAATTAGTTATAGATATGATTCGGCATGCATAGTGTGGATATTGCAACCAAGTGTTCTGCATTTTGGAGTGTGATTCCAAACTTTCTGCTCATATCTAACATTTTTGGACTTTGTGCATTTGGAAGACACCAATCAAAGAATTGAACAAGACAGGCCACCCCTATGTGAACCATGTGATGAGGCGAAGATAACACCAGACATATTCTCCTCTCCAGTCTAAATGGAATCAACTCAAAATTTTGTCCTTTATAGTCCACCTTTGACTCTAAAAATCTATCTGGAAAGAACCTTTCAGGGTCCTTCCATGATATTGGGTCCCTTCGAATTGCCCAAACATTCACAAACACTTGGGCATCCTTGGGTATAACATATCCATCTATTTCAGAGGAGCTTTGGGGTTTATCTTGGATTAGAAGTGGTGCAGGAGGATGGAGACAGAGGGTTTCTTTAAGTACAGCATGAAGATAAAGAAGGTTGTCAATATCTCTTTCTTCAACTATTCTTTCTTATCCCACGACCTTGTCTAATTCTTTTTTTAGCTTTTTCATTATCTTAGGGTTGTGTATAAGTTCAACCATGGCCCATTCAACTGTGGTACTAGTCGTATTTGTACCTACACCAAACAAGTCCTACAAAAATAATAACCATAAATATCATATCTTCCAAAACACTTTAAAATAATAAAATAAAAACATGAATTGATATTTTTTAACCAATCAATTATATAAAAAGAAAAAAATGAGTAATTATGTTTTTATTATAATAATATGTAATATATTTATTATATTAAAACAAATAATTAGAAGAAAAACCTTACAAAAAAATTAAGAAGAACCATAATTATTAAACATATATGTAAATAAAATTAAAGTAAACTTCGAAAATCTAAACTTAGCTTGGCCAAGATCTTAGATTTATAAACGCATGATTTTAAATTTTTAAACCTTCACCATATAATTTTATAAAACTAAATTTTTAACATATTTATATATAATTTATTAGAGAAGGTGGTCAAGATTTAAACTTAAAAAATATAAAAATTATATATAAAATAATACAAAATAATATGATATAGAGGAGGTGGTGGATCATCTTTTAAAAATTAATTAAAGAAAAGGAGAACTCCCACTAACTAAATTTATATTGTGTTAAGAAAAAAATTATAGTATAATTGATAAAGTTTCACTAACAAAAACAAAAAATTAAAAAATATTAATAATGGGAAAACTTAGAATAGCTTAGATGTAGAATGAAATCAAAACCTAAAAGTATATGACACAAATATAAATATAAATCTTCGATTAAAATTTACAATTTTATTCATTTATATTGATTTAAAAGAAAAATATCTCTAAAAGTGGGTTTTATAATAGATATAACAGAGCTATGCATGCGAGGATAGAATAATTTGTGTCCATTTTCCTCTTCTTTTTTGCTTTTGTGTGTTAATTTTGTGTGTAGTGTGTATCTATCGAGAAGAAGCAAAGTGGAATCGATGAGCAGAAAGATCAAAGGAAATACACCATACACGTCGGTGAAGGCCGCCTAAATATCTCAGCTATCGATTTCTGAAAGCAAATGCACCGACCAAATTCAGTGATTCCCATCCAATTGGAGTAAAATTCAAAACGTCTGTTCTCTTGCTTCGGAGATATAAATGTAATGAATTGACCCGCCCTATACTAATGCATTCCTCCATTCTAAAAATTTTATTCAAAAAAATTCGCCCAGTTTTGAAATTTTGAAAATCTGCAGTCTCACCCTTCCTATTCGGCCTCTTCAGTGCGTATATGTTTGTGTCAATTATTATATACACTGATTTTTATATCAATTGGATTCTGTAATAATATATCATACACTCCTCCTCCTATTATTATTATTATTATTATTATTATTATTATTATTATTATTATTATTATTATTATTATTATTATTATTTAGACTGATTTTTTTCAAAAACTGAAATTGTTATTATATAATTTGTGCATAATTTTTAAAAAAATATATTTACTAATAATTAAAATTAGATTATTATAATATTTTAATAATATACATAATATAATTTAAATTATTAATAAATATATTTTTATATTATAACAACAACAACAATAATAATAATAATAATAATAATAATAATAATAATAATAATAATAATAATAATAATAATAATAATAATAATAATAATAAATTAATTTTATTATATATATTATTAATAAATAATAAATAATAATTTATGTATTACAATAATAATAATATTTATAATTATAATTTTAATATAATATAACAATCTATATAATAAATTATATATTATTATAATAAATATTTAAGTCGGAGGCTTTATACAGTGGGGAACCTTCTAAGATTAGTCTCATGAAGAGATAAAAAGACAGATGTTGTTTTAGCCCATTAAGGTACTGTGAGGGGTAGGAAATTGTTGTTACCTAGTCTTTTGTGCAGGTGGAGCAGCGGTGGCAAATCCAGGTCAGTGGGCCTCTACAATGAGTCAGGATGGTAGATCATATGGACCAGCACCAGATGGTAGTGAAGGAGGAAGAAAAGGAGGGGTTAGTGGTAGTGGTGCCCCAAGGGCATGAGAGTTGATATGTTATGATGGATGTAATTTTTATTTTGATACTGACTTGTGTGTCGATGATGTGAGATGTATGTGAGAGAGAGGTTCATACATTGTTTCTTGTATTGTTATTTTATGGACACAATGTATATAATGGTAATGTTTTGATATTCAGATGTTCATTGATGTTTATGCTTATGAGATGATATTCAAACTCTTTAGCTTAGGCATGTGATGATGTTCATAGGTGGTCATGTATGTTATATTGACGGATATGATGGCATGATGTATATGTTGATTTGATTATGTTATATGGTGATGTTTGTTCATAGATAGGATCATGGTATATAAAATGATATATGATGATTTTTTGAATTGTTGTGATGTTTATGGTAAATAGAATGATGCCATGGTTTATGATGCTTTGTTCATAGATATGGTGCTTTTGATGGATAGGATGCTATGATGGAGAAAAATATGATGTGTGATGTGATTCATGATTTTTTGATCATAGATAGATATATGATGTGGTTCATGGATATAGTTCATAATGTTGTGTTCATCATTGATGTTTATTTTTGATGATCATACAGATGTAATGTGATTATGGTTAAGTATATAATGAAAATACATAAGGTAAGTTAGATAACAAACTAAATGTAGGAAAAAGTAAATGAGATTTATGTTTACATGAACCAATGATAAGAGGGTAAAAAAAAAGCACAATGTCATTTCATTGATAAAGACCTAACAAAACTGAAGTTCAATTGGCTTAAGTAACTTAAGCCTTTCGAATGCTTGACATTATCATGCTTAGGTTGATAAAATAGTGTCATGATCACATTGTGTCAAGTAAGCTCATAATCCCTTGATTAAAATATGATATAAATGGGGGATAGGTGATGGGTGAAAAGATAGATGGGTTGATAGGTGAGAAAACCTTTTGTGGGTTATCTACTTATGTTATATATGAACGTTGATTGCGCCTTTTTTGGGATTTTGATTTTGATATAGCGACTTTTGTTTATTGCTTTTATTTTTGATAGTTTGTGAAACTGACCGAAGTGGGAAGCTTCAAATAATTTCTTTTAACCCATTTTACTTAGCCATCCTTCAAGGGAATGGTCTAAGTTTGAGATTATATGTTTGGTAGTTGTCTTTCGATAGAGAATTCTATATTTTAAGCAATCTAGAGGATTTTTGCACCGCTATCCTTCAAAAGAGTACTTTACAATGCTAGAAATATGTGACCCAAATGATATTTGTTTTGGATTGCAAGGTTTTTAGATATTGACAATTTTAATTAGGCTTAGAGGTTTACCTTTATAAGGGTAAGACTTTTAGCACAAAGAAGGTTAATGGTAGGTAAAAGTAATGGTTTGAGAAACAAATGAACATGGGATTCCATCTCGTTAGATATAAAAAGTATCCATGAGAACCATGACATGGGTAGAGTTATGGTACCCACCTTTAAGATTATGCTATAACTGTGATGGTTAATCACATGGTTCTACATTATAATAAGTTGTCTTCAAAGGGATAAGGAGAGGCAGATGAAGGTGAGAATCTCATAAATCAAGGGATGAGATTAATTTAGATAGTAAGGTGAATTTGATCATTCCTTATAAAAATAAATGATGCATATACAAAGCATTAAGAGGCTCAGGCTCTAGTTTGCCTTTGAGAGAGGAAAAATGGCATGCTCTTGATCCATACTTATGGGTGATAATTTAGGGTCCAAGCCAATTAAATGAAAATTTACCTCTTTTGATTTTCTTCATGTTGGTGACATGTTGGTTTTCCTTAAGGATGCGGTCTTTGATATTGAATTCTCATTCAATTATGTGTGTGTTGTAAGCACACTTGATTCATTGTTGGTAGTCATAAATATGGTTGACTACTACGAGGTGATGTTTGACAAGTAGCTCAAGTTATGCTAGTCATTCTTGACAATAGTCACTCTCAAAAATAATCTCTTGCAAAGATATGCAAAGAAAAATAATCTGGACTTTGAGAGGGAAAACTGCATCTGCTGTAAGGACTAGAGAGAAAGAGGTATCACTTGTAGAGGTTTGAACGCTGGTGTAATAGACCATTAAAGTGAAAGGGATGTGCAAATGTCAATCCTAACCTAAAACACTAACTACTTTGGTCTATTAAGCATGGGATATACATAGAGGGGTGAATCAGTATATCATAAATCTTATAAACATTCCCTTAATCAAATTCCACTTTAACATACATTCAAGATATGCAATAAAATTGAAATAATAAACACCACAAAAGATAGAGAGAGACACCAGATTTAACGTAAAAACCCAATGTGGGAAAAACTGCAGAAAACAATCTCAAGTATATGAATGAGCACCAACTCAAACTACAATATTTAAAAGCACCAACTTGCACGAGGACCAACCCCTTTGCTGAGCACCAACACAACAACTATTCATGAGCACCAACCCTTTTGCTGAGCACCAACCCCTTTGCTGAGCACCAACATAGCAATAATACATAAGCACAAACCTAAAGGAGAACCAACCATTTTTGTGTATACCACACAACTATCTCTCAATGTTTCTATCTCAACAAATGATAGTTCATTACAATATCTCTTTCCTCTCTCTCCTCTCCTCTTCTAATCTAGATATAACAAATATAAATAATACTCATTTCTCACACACTTACAAGTGGCTTCTTAGGGCTTTATTTATAGATTTCAAAATGACCTTTGGCCTTCCTCCTTTGTGACCCTTCAATCCTCATGGAAAATGGCACCAAAATTGCATGACCCTTCGTATCCTTGCATTTGAAAAGTCATATGGTGACCCCTCATAAAAAAAATGTCCTTTCCTCTTTTGTCTTTATCTAGTGACTTTTCATATTCCTCAAAGTGTCCCTTCATGAGAAATTGTACCCTTCCTCTTTTATCTTCACTTGGTGACTCTTGGAATTCCCCAAGATGACTCTTCATGGGAAAATGCATCCCATTCTTATTTTTATTTACCCTATGACTCTTTGACTTCTCTATGGGCCCTTCTTTATCTTATATGCAACCAAAAATATATTCATTAATATTAAATAAATATTAACACACATTAGCCAAGATATAACTATGACAAACATCATTAAATACAATGGGGCATTTATCACCAATAAGCTAGACTTTTGACATCAATGACAATATTTTCAACAATCTCCCCATTTGTCATTGATGGTAACCTCAATCCTAAAACTGCCACATCCTAAAACCTGCACATTCTGACATTTGAAAACATACATTAACTCCACCTTACTATAGCAACCTATACCTATTTCTGCACTTGTACCTATTATTCTCCCCCTTTGACATCAATGGAAATGGGCCTACCTAAAGCTAACACTTAGCTCCCCCTCAACTGATGCTGAATTTCAATGGTAAAAAGTAAAAGAAATTACTCCCAACTTCTATCGTAGGTACTCAAATGTGTCATTTGGTAGTACTTTTGTGAAAATATCTACAATCTTCTCTATAGTATTGATATATTCCATCTTAACCTATTAATCTACAACCTTCTCTCTCAAGAAGTGATATCTAATGGGAATATGTTATGTTCTTGAATGCATTACTGGATTCTTTGAAATATTTATAGAACTTATTTTATCACAAAAAATGGAAATATGTTCATCATACTTTACCTTGATATCTTCCAAAGTTTGCTTCATCCAAATTACTTGAGTACAACACAATACTACTGCAATATATTTTGCTTTAGCTATAGAAAGTGATACTAAATTCTGCTTCTTGCATAGCCATGATACTAAGCTATCACCAAAGAAGAAAGCTCCTCCACTTGTACTCTTTCTATCATCCAAACACCCTACCTAATCTAAATATGTATAAGCAACCAAAGTGAAATATCTACCTGTGGGATACCATAATCCATAATCTGATGTCCCCTTGATATATCTAAATATTCTCTTGACCAATTGAACATGACTATCTTTTGGAGATGACTGATATCTTACAACCATACCTACTGCATGCATGATGCCTAGCCTTGATGCTATCAAATATAAAAGACTACCAATCATAGATCTATACAAAGATTGATTTGTAACAGATGAATCTTCATCCTTACCTTATTTTTCTATAAACATAGGTGCGCTAACTAGTGCACATTCCTCAAAACCATATTTCTTCAACATTTCCTTGGTATATTTACTTTTAGATATAATAATTCCTTTATTTGATTGAAATATTAGCAATTCTAATAAAAATGATAATTCTCCAAGCATAGACATCTCAAATTTTTTTTGCATTCTATCAGAAAATTATTTTGTCATCTTTTCAATATTTTCTGAAAAAATGATGTCATCAACATATACCACAACAATAAATTTATGCTCACCTTCTATTTTGATGTAAATATTACTATCATCAAATCCTCTCTTGAATCTATGATCTTGCAGGTAATTATCAAGTCTTCCATACCAAGCTCTAGGAGCTTGTTTCAATCCATACAAAGCTTTCTTTAATCTGCATACGTGGTTACTAATATTTGAGAGAATAAATCCCTCAAGATACTCAATGTTGACCTCTACTTCAAGATTCCCCTTTAGGAAGGTATAATAAATCTATTTGAAACATTGAATATGCAAGAAACATTCTAATAGCCTCTAACCTTGCCACTGGTGCAAAATTTTATTCAAAATCTATTCACTCAATTTGAGCATATCCTTTACATACTAATCTTACTTTATTTCTGTTCACTTCTCTATTTTTATTCAACTTACTTCTATAAACCCATTTTTTTCATATCACATTGTGATCTTTTGGTCTAGGCACTAATTCCCAAGTATCATTATTTTCTACTTGATTTAATTTTTCATCCATAGCCTTAACCCAATGCTCATCATGTCTAGCTTCTAAAAAAGTTCTAGGCTGAATTTTAGTACCATCATTCTTCTAGTGTGAATTCCTTCATTTATGTTCCTAATGATGTCACTTTCATTATTAATTATTCAAACATATTTGGATGGATTTTTGGTTCCCTTTTTCTCCTTGTCCTCATCTTCATCTGATTCTTCAAAGCCTTCCTCTTCAATGACTTTAGAAATGTCTATTGGATCACTGATTCTTTGTGTTGCATCTTCTTCTATCCTGACACTTGCACTTTCAAAAAAATTCTTCGTTATTTTGTTATAAAATTTAATTTTGTAATAATAACCAATAAATATACCTTCATCTACTTTAGATTCAAGCTTATCAAGTTTTTCACCGGTTCTCTTTATGAAGCATTTGCTATCTAAAACTCTAAAATAGTCAACTATTATTGGTTTGTATTTTCATAACTCATAAGGAGTCTTATCACTTTTGAATCTTAATACTGCTCTATTCTAAATATGCACTATTGTACTGATTACCTCTCTCCAATATTTGTCTGGTATCTGGGATTCATTTAGCATTGTCCTTGCCATCTCCTGAACTGTTTTATTTTTTTGTTCAACTATTCCATTTTGTTGTGGAGTTTTGGCTGCTGAATAATGTCTCTTTATTCCATGATCTTCACAAAACTTAATAAATTTATTTGACATTAATTCTTCTCCTCGATCTAATCTTAGACACTTAATCTTCAAAATAGTTTCATTTTGAACTAATGCTTCGAATGCTTTGAAATGTCTAAAAGCTTCTAATTTTTTCTTTAAAAACATTACCCAAGTCATACGTGAAAAATCATCAATAAGAATCATGAAATGTTTATCACCTTAAGTACTTTGAGTCCTTAGAGGTCCACATAGGTCAGTGTGAACAAGCTCTAGCATTTGTGTGGTCGAGTACTCTTTTTTTTTAATCACCTTCTAGCTTATTTCTCATGCTGACAAGGTCCACAAATTGTGTCAGATGGCTTTGCAATCTTTGGAAGATTTTTGACTTCTTGTTTTTTGATGATGTTGACAAGATTGTCAAAATTTATGTGCCCCAATCTCTTGTGCCATAGCCAAATTTCTTCAATCTAACTCAAATAACATCTTTGACCTTTGATGTCTAATAACATATACAAGTTATTGCATGTTCTTTGAGCATCTGCAACCAATACATCTGAATCTTTTCTTTCAATTTTACAATCTTCTACATAAAACTTTAGCCTATTCCCCTGATCACACATTTGACTTACACTCAAAATATTATACTTAAGACCTTCTACATATAAAACATTTTTAGTTTTAGTTATACCATTATCCAAGCTTAGTGTACCTTTTCTAGCAATTCTGGTAGTGGTATTGTCTCCAAATTTCACTGTGCCACCATTGATTTTCGTCAAGGTTATGAACTTTCTCTTGTCTCTTGTCATGTGCCTCAAACATTCACTATCAATGAACCATGGCTTTTCTTCATTTCTTGTATGCAAAGCTATCTGAACCAACATAGAATATTTAGATTGTTCCTTCTGCCATGTCTGAACCTTCTTCTTGATGAATGGAGCCTTGAAACTCTGGTCCTTCTTGACTGACTCAAACATACTTCTATAGTATTGAGCTATTGTCTGAATTTGTTACACTTGGAACAAATTATGGCCTCTTCATCAAAGCTTAATAGAGGAGCAAAAGAGTTGTAGCTTCTGCTTGACTCTACATGACTTTCTTTTTCTTTATTTATGAGACTATTAGCTCTTTTTATACATTCTAATTTCTTGTGACCATATCCATTACAATAAAAATAGTAACCTTAAAAATAGTACCTATTTTTGTATCTCTAACCTAATTGCCTTTTGTAGCTTTGTTCCCTCTAGCCTTCTTTGTTTGAGATGTCCTCTGTATTCCTCACTTCTTTCCCTTTTTATTTCCTCTTTTGTAAGAGCTTCAACATAGCTATTTTTTTTTCAAATCCAATACCTATCTTATCTGATATTTCATTTTAGCTTTCTAATATCTTATTTAACATATTAGTGTTATTCTCAAATTTTGAATCATTGCCTTCTCTATCATTGATTGCTTTATTTGTTTTATCAAGATCTGCTTTTAAAGAAGCAATTTCAATAACATAACTTTCACATTATTTTCTTACTATTTACAACTATTCCATTAGATCTTCTTCATTCTTTTTGGCTTCTTCAAAGTGTGCTTTTAGATCTTCAATTATTTCCTTTGACTCCTTTTCATTTTTCTCGATCTGGGGCTTTAATCTTCAATTTTTATTTTCAACAGCTTTTAACTCTTCTAAGGCACAAATGAGTTCTCCTTCTAGATTCACTTTGGCTTCATCCTCTTCTTTTTTTTTATCATCTATTTTTTTTCTTACTGAGGCATCTTCATGTATGGCCATCATGTGCTTTCTTGATCTACATTCAAGCTGTAAAACTTTTTCAAAAGGAACCTACTCTGATACCAATTGTTAAGCACGGTATTTACTAAGAGTGGGGGTGAATCAATATATCATAAATCTTATAAACTTTTCTTCAATCAAATTCCACTTTAACATACATTCAAGATATCTAATAAAACTGAAATAATAAACACCACACAAGATAGAGAGACACACTAGATTTAACGTGGAAACCCAATGTGGGAAAAACCATGGAGAACAATTTAAAGTATATGAATGAGCACCAACTCAAACTACAATAACTGCAAGCACCAAAATGTAGGAGCACTAACCCCTTTCCTAAGCACCAACACATTAAATATTTGTGAGCACTAACCCACTAGAGCACCAACCCCTTTGTTGAGCACCAACACAATAGAAATTCATGAGAACCAACCTACAGGAGCACCAACCCCTTTGTTGAGCACTGACATAGCAATAATTTATGAGTACCAACCCACAGGAGCACAAATCCCTTTTGTGTATACCACAAAACTATCTCTCAATGTTGCTATTTCAACAAATGATAGTTCATTATGATATCTCTTTCCTCTCTCTCCTCTACTCTTCTAAGATAGATATAAAAAATACAAATCATACTTATCTCTCACACACTTACCAATGGATTCTCAAGCCTTCATTTATAACTTTCCAAATGACCTTTGGCCTTTCTCCCTTGCAACCCTTTAATCCTCATGGAAAATGGTGCCAGACTTGCATGAACTTTTGTATCCTTGCATTTGAAAATTTATATGCTGACCCTTCATAAGCAAAAACATCATTTCCTCTTTTGTCCTTATCTTGGTAACTTTTCATATTCCTCAAAGTTTTCCTTCATGATAAATTGTCTTCTTCCTTTTTTTTCTTCACTTGGTGACTCTTGGAATTCCCTAAGATGACTCTTTATGGGAAAATGTGTCCCATTCTTCTTTTATCTTTACCTAGTGACTCTTTGACTTCTCCATGGGCCCTTCTTTTGTCTTATATGTAACCAAAAATATATTCGTTAATATTAAATAAATATTTTCACACATTAGCCAAGATATAACTATTACAAAAATCATTAAATGCAATGGGGCCTTTATCACCAATAATGCTAGACCTTTGACATCAATGACAATATTTCCAACATAGTCAACATTTTGTTAAGGATTTTATTAGAGGCTTCTACCTATCCATTTGCTTATGGATGTTAAGGCGAGTAAAAGCTTGACTTAATGTCAAATGCATGAAAAAGACCCTGGACTTTATTTTTCTTGAAATATTTATCATTATCAGTGATGATATTATAGGTACACCAAAGTGATAGATGATAGGGTGGTTGGTAAAGTCAACAATATTTTTTTCTTTGATAGAGATGAGAGAATTGGCCTCTACCCACATGGTGAAATACTTAATAGTGGTAATAATGGATTGGTGTCTTTGTGATGAATGAGGATTGATTTATCTAATAAGATCAAGGCCCCATTGTGAGAATGGACAAAAGAATTTGGATACTTGAAGGCCATGGGCAAGTACATGGTGTAAATTAGCATGTTGTTGACATTTGACACACTTCTTTAAATAATCATAATATTATTTGTTGATGGTGGACCAATATTAGCAAAGGTAAAATATGTGTTTAGCAGTAGCTAAACCACTAAAATGTCCCCCATAAATTATGTCATGTGTTTCCTTGATGACATGAGAATCTTCATGACTGTTAAGGCAATGAAGAAGGAGGCCATCAAAGCCACATTTGTAAAGGATTCCCTATAGTATGGTATAATGAGAGGTACTTTGAACAAAGGCTCTTTAGGGATTCTGAGAGAGGTTGGGTGGAATGATACCGAGGTTGAGGTAATAAAAAAAATCATACAATATGTCCAGTGGAGAAATTTCCACATTACAAATGATAGGAAGGTCAGAATGGATAAGATAGGGTGACAAAGTGATGGATGGTAACAAATATTTTAGAGTTAGAAGGATGAAATGGGATTTCAAAAGCAAGGGAAGCCATTATATTCATGAACTTGTTGGTAGATTATGGAACAAATTGGATAAGGTAATGATAGAATGATGTTGAGTGTACATGTACAAGTTGTTTATAATTTAGTAAGACATTTTTCTTAAATTGGTTAGATCCATTGACCTGGTTGACAACAAGTTGGGAATCACCAAAGACACTAATTGTCTTGACTCCCAAGGTTAGAGTAGTTTGGAGACCTATGACTAGGGCTTCATACTCAGCCACATTGTTGGTGCACACAAAGTTAAGTTTAATGGAAAGGGGAAGAGGTTTACCATTGAGGGGAATGAGAATAAATTCAGGATCCACACCACATTGGCACTTGGATCCATTGAAAAACATGATCATTTGGTAGGTAGCATCCTCTTGAGAAATGGTCATTATGGACTCTTTTATAAATGCAAGAGGAAGAGGTTGGTTATTTGGTAGAGGAGCTTTAATGAATTGATCAACAATCATTTTACCTTTATTTGAATTTTACTAAAGGAACTCAAGATCAAACGTAGCTAAAAGCATCAGCCACTTAGCCATACACTAGTTTTGGTATAGTTTGGAGTTCATGTACTTGAGTGGGCCAATGTTAGTGATGATGTAATTTTGTGATTAATAAGGTAATGGTGAATATTGGAAGCTATGAAGATGAGTGAAAGGTAAAGTTTCTTAGGATGGGAGTACTAAGTCTCATATTATATAAGCATTTGTATTATGTAGTAGACAACTTGCTCTTTGTTATGTTCATCATAGTGAGCAATCATTTCCCCTAGGGAATGGTCAGTGGTAGAGATGTAAAGGTATAAGGGTTTATCCTTTTTAGGTGGGGCAAGAATAGGTGAAGAAATAAGGTATTCTTTGAGTGAATCAAAGGCTTGTTGACATTATTTGGTCCACTTAAAGGATGTATCTTTCTTAAGTAGATATTGAAAAGGTATCTTTATTGAGAAATGAAACGTCAAATTGATTAGAGTTTCCCCTAAAATTTATAGAGTTGCTTAAGGTGGGTTAGAGTTGGATTTTAAAGGATTTCTCTAACTTTGGCAGGGTCTACCTCAATTTTTTGATCTAAAACTCAAAAAGCTTTGGTTGAAATATAATTCAAATTTAAGAACAACACAATTCAAATAATGCTATCTCTAAAAAGAGATGTTCTATTTATCAAAATTGCAGACCCAAACATATGCTTATCTTTGAGAAGAGATGTCTAATCTCTATTTTGGGTTACATATTCATTTATAAATGTTTTTAAGGTGTGGGGAGGATATGGAAGGTCACCAATCTTGAGGGAGATGAATTGGTTTAATTACCATGATTTACAATAATACATAATTTGAGGAATTACTATTTTTAGAAACTTACTAGTTTTAGACTGCACTACTAAAATTGAAATTTAGGACACTTTCATTGGGTTTTATGGGGTCAAAATTCATTGAGAAAAGCTTCATTCCATCTCACGATGTTCCCCTCATTATTACCTTTCCAACTATTCAAACCGTGAGTCAATTGGAGCTACGGTGCAAAAGTTATGGCCCCTAAAAGTTTCGCTATCAAATGGGGTGGACCCATCACCTAAAGTGTCAACTGAATTGTTGTCTAGATCATTCCTCCCTCCTTGAGAAGTAATTTTCCCCATTGCAACAAGATTTTTCATCAAGTGTGGTAGTTTTACTTCGATTTGATTCCCATTGCATACCCGATTGTTCACCATTTCTATCTGACCATCAGTCTGTGGATGGAAGGTTGTGAACTTCTTCAGCTCGATATCTATTTGCTTCTATTGTTGTGTTGTTTGTGTAGTTAGAGCTATAACATCAGCCCTTTTAGATTCATGTGGCTTGACCACCATGTGAATAAATTTCTTTACACTAATTAGAGAGACAGATGTAGAAGGTGGTACTTTTGGTACCCTGTAGCACCGTGTTCCAAGAGTGAGAGTGATCCTTCAAGTTCTTGATTCATATATACCATGTCAATCATACATGAATGGCTGACTAGAGAGTACATCAAAAACATCAAGATTGACCACATCACATAAGACATCATCTTGGAAAGGTTGTATTGCATATGTGAGAAGACATTGGTGGGTAACACAGAGGTTTCTCCCTGGACTCAACCATCCAATACTATATGGTTTTGGGTGAGGTTTCATCGATAGATTTAGAATTTTCACAACATCAGCAAAGATTAAATTCTTTTGACTTCCACTATCTATAATGAAATGTAGAGGCTTAACTTTAACCCATAAATTAGAGTGAAACAACTTTTCTTTGTCATCTAGCATCTTGTCATGTGTCTATGATGAAGAAACAATGGCTTTAGGATCAGCATCTATAATTTCTTCTTCAATCTCTTTGACTACAGGGTCTATATGAGGTAGAGCAGAGGATTGTGACTCCAAAAGTAGTGATTTGATAGCTCAACATTATTCTTTGGAGTGAGTTCTAGATTTGTGATAATCACAACACTTCCCAGTCTTTCCTTCCTTTTGCTTCCAATTTTGGCCTCGTGTTTGACATTCTTTGTCACTTTTCCATTTTGAAGACTGATTCTTTATATTCATTCTTCCATGCTTCTACTCAATCTTCACTACGAACTTGTATGCCTCACTGATGGTTTCCAAATTGAAGAGTTCCATTTCTCCTTGAATGTACCATTGTAGTCTGCCACGATATTTGAGAACATTATTTTTCTCACTTTCTTGGATGCCCAATCTCATAGATAGAGAATGAAAAATGTCAGTGTAATCTTGAACAGATTGTTCCTTACCTTGGTGAAGTTGTTACCACTCTATATACAGATTGTCATATGCTCCAATGGAGTAGTATTCTTCCTTTGCAGCATCTATGAAATCATCCCATGTAGGTTCTATCGCAAGGTCAATATCATCTACATTGAATCTCTTTTTGTACACTTCCCACTAATTTTTGACAGGCAATGATGCTTTTAGAAGAGTGAAAGTAATATTCTCTTTATCGATGAATTTATTTACAAAAAAATAAGATGACAATTGATCCAACCAATTTTCTACTACATCAGCTTTGATTTTGCCTTCAAATGTAGGGATATCAAAATTCACCTAAACCTCGAAGGGTGTTGGGGCACTTAAAGGATATGCAAGTGTAGATGAGGAGGTAGAATTTCCCATCAAGATTTGTTGGAGAATTTGAGTGAAATGTTGTAGCATCTGCGCTTGTTGTTGTTGGAGGGCTTCATTCACCATTTCCTTGAAAGGATCAGATGCCTCAGTGTTGTCCAGCATTTGAAGTCATTTGGAGTGAATAGGTGGATATTCTACTAGTTTTATTTTCCACCCAAGCTTCCTGTAATCTGGCCTCATCCTCGAGATCATACATTCTAAAGACAAAGCACTCTGATATGAATAAAAGGACCGGCCATCATACCAAAAGCTCTAGAGTGATTTGGGTCCTCTTTTAGATCCCTATATGGCCATCCATGAAGTACTCGAGGTGATTCTTGATCAAAAATGTGGTGAGTGCTGAACACCTTTGGAGGCGTATCCCTGAGAAGGGATGTGGATCATGCCCACCAGCTTTCATGGGTCTCAACCTTGAGACCTAGCTCTGATACCAATGATCCAAAACTCAAAAATCTTTGGTTGAAATATAATTAAGAAATAAGAACAACACAATTCAAATAAAGCTATCTCTGAAAAGAAATGTTTTATTTATCAAAATTGTAGACCCAAACATATGCTTATCTCTGAGAAGAGATGTCTGATCTCCATTTTGGGTTACATCTTCATTTTTACATGTTTTGAAGGTGAGGGGAGGATATGGATTGTCACCAATATTAAGGGAGATGAATTGGTTTGACTTCCATGATTTACAACAATACAGAATTCAAAGAATTACTATTTTTAGAAACTTACTATTTTTAGACTGCACTACTAAAATTGAAATTTAGGACACTTTAATTGGGTTTTAGGGGGTCAAACTTCATTGAGCAAAGCTTCATACCATATCACAATGTTCCCCTCTCTATTAGCTTTCCAATGATTCAAAAAGCGAGTCAATTGGAGCTACGATGCAAAAGTTATGGCTCCCAAAAGTTTCGCTATCAAATGGGGTGGACCCATCACCCAAATTGTCATCTGATTTGTTTTCTGGATCATTCCTCCCTCCTTGAGAAGCAATGGTCCCCATTGCATCAATATTTTTCATTAAGTGTGGTAGTTTTACTTTGATTTGATTCCTATTGCATACCTAATTGTTCACCATTTTTGTCTGACCATCAGTCTGTGGATGGAAGGTTGTGAGCTTCTTCAGCTCGATATCTATTTGCTTATGTTGTTGTGTTGTTTTTGTAGTCAGGGCTGTAACAACAGCCCTTTTAGATTCCTATGGCTTGACCACCATGAGAACAAATTTCTTGGCACTAATCAGAGAGATAGATGTAGAAGGTGGTACTTCTGGTACCCTATAGCGCCATGTTCCAAGACTGAGAGTGATCCTTCTAGTTCTTGATTCATATATACCATGTCGATCATACATGAATGGCTGACCAAAGAGTACATCACAAACATCTAGATTGAACACATCACATAAGACCTCATCTTAGAAAGGTTTTATTGCATATGAGAGAAGACATTGGTGGGTAACACGGAGGTTTCTCCCTGGACTCAACCATCCAATACTGAATGGTTTTGGGTGAGGCTTCATAGATAGATTTAGGCTTTCACAACATCAATAGAGATTAAATTATTTTGACTTCCACTATCAAGAATTAAATGTAGAGGCTTACCTTTCACCCATAACTTAGAGTGAAACAACGTTTCCTTGTCATCTAGCATCTTGTCATGTGTCTGTGATGAAGCAGCAATGGCTTCAAGATCAGCATCTATAATTTTTTCTTCAACCTCTTTGACTGTAGGGTCTGTATGAGGTAGAGCAGAGGATTGTGACTCATAAAGTAGTGATTTGATAGCTCGACATTCTTCTTTGGAGTGAGTTCTAGATTTGTGATAATCACACCACTTCCCAGTCTTTCCTTCCTTTTGCTTCCAATTTTGGCCTCATGTTTGACCTTCTTTGTCACTTTTCCATTTTAAAGACTGAATCTATATATTCATTCTTACATGCTTCTTCTCAATCTTCACTGCGAACTTGTATGCCTCACCGATGGTTTTGAAATTGAAAAGTTCCATTTCTCCCAGAATGTACCATTGTAGTATGCCATGATATTTGAGAACCTTATGTTTCTAACTTTCTTGGATGCCTAATCTCATAGATAGAGAATGAAAAATGTCAGTTTAATCTTGAACAGATTGTTCCTTACCTTGGCGAAGTTGTTGCCACTCTATATACAGATCATCATATGCTTTAATGGGGTAGTATTCTTCCTTTACAACATCTATGAAATCATCCCATGTAGGTTCTGTCTCAAGGCCAATATCATCTGCATTGAATCTCTTTTTGTACACTTTCCACCAATTTTTGATAGGCAATGATGCTTTCAGAAGGGCAAAAGTAATCTTCTCTTTATCGGTGAATTTATTTATAGAAAAATAAGATGACAATTGATCAAACCAATTTTCTACTACATCAACATTGATTTTGCCTTCAAATGTAGGGATATCAAAATTCACTTGAACCTTGAAGGGTGTTGGGGCATTGAAAGGATGTGTAGGTGCAGATGAGGATCCATAATTTCCCATCGAGATTTGTTAGAGAGTTTGAGTGAAATGTTGTAGCATCTGCACTTGTTGTTGTTGGAGGGCTTCATTCACCATTTCCTTGAAAGGATTAGATGCCTCGATGTTGTTCACCATTTGAATTCATTTGGAGTGAATAGGTGGATATTCTGTTGGTTCTATTTTCTACCCAAGCTTTTTATAATCTGACGTCATCCTCGAGATCATACACTCTAAAGACAAACCACTCTGAAACTAATAAAAGGATTAGCCATCATGCCAAAAGCTCTAGAGTGATCTGGGTCCTCTTTCAGATCTCTATATGGCCATCCATGAAGTACTCGAGGTGATTCTCGATCAAAAATGTGGTAAGTGTTGACTGCCTTTAGAGGCATATCCCTGAGAAGGGATATGGATCGTGCCCACCAGATTTTGTGGGTCTCAACCTCGAGACTTAGATCTGATAACAATGATCCAAAACTCAAAAAGCTTTGGATGAAATATAATTTAGAAATAAGAACAACACAATTCAAATAATGCTTTCTCTAAAAAGAGATGTTTTATTTATCAAAATTGCAGACCCAAACATATGCTTATCTCTGAGAAGAGATGTCTGATCTTCATTTCATGTTAAATCTACATTTATAAATGTTTTGAAAGTGTGGGGAGGATATGGAAGGTCACCAATCTTGAGGGAGATGAATTGGTTCGACTTCCATGATTTACAACAATACAAAATTCGAGGAATTACTATTTTTAGAAACTTACTATTTTTAGACTACACTACTAAAATTGAAATTTAAGACACTTCCATTGGGTTTTATGGGGTCAAACTTCATTGAGTAGAGCTCCATGCCATCTCATGATGTTCCCCTCATTATTATCTTTTCAACGGTTTAAACGACGAGTCAATTAGAGCAATGGTGCAAAATTTATGGCTCCCAAAAGTTCCACCATCAATTGGGGTGGACCCATCACCCGAATTGTCATCTGAATTGTTGTCCAGATCAATTCATTAAAGAGAGAGAATGGATCCAATAACCTTTCCTGAAAAGACCCCAAAAATACATTTTTTGGGGTTGAGTCTGACATAGAAATGGATAAGGCAATCAAATATGATTTTTATAACATCCAGATGATCCTTATGATATTTATATTTCACAAGGGGATCATCCACATAATCCTCTATGATTTTATGGATTAGGTAATGGAAGTTATAGGTCATGGCATGCTAGTAGGTTGTGCTAGCATTCTTTAAACCTAAGGGCATGACTCTATAGTAGAAATTTCCCCATGGGGTGATGAAAGAGGTTTTATGTTAAGCTTTGGGAGCAATCAATATTTTGATGTATCCCAAGAAACCATCCATGAGAGATAACATCTTGTGGCCAATTGTAAGATCAACAAGTTGGTCAATGCTAGGCAAAGGAAAGTCATACTTTGGGCAAGCAAGGTTAAGGTCACAAAAGTTGATACAAAGGAAAAGTCCCCCTGTGGGTTTGGTAATGGAAACAATGTTAGAAACCCACTAGGGATAGTCATTGGGTTGGATGAAGTCAAAAAATAAGAGGCGTTGAAGCTTTTCTTTGACTAGAAGAGAGATTTGAAGGTGCATCCTACAAAGCTTTTGTCAAATAGGCTTTAGCATCAGGATGGGTGACAATGTTATGGAGAGTGATAAAAGGGTCAATTCTAGGCATATCCTGATATGACCAAGAAAATACTATGCTATGGTCATGAAGGAAAGAAGGGTAATCTTTTTGTTCTATGGAGTTCAAGGATTGTCTAATCTTGATGTTGCAAGGATTATCTTGAGTACCCAAGTTGACATTGATGGTAGATTCATTCAACACTATTTGGTTCTTAGGAGGAAGAGATTTATGGTAAGAAAAATACCCCATATTGAGGTAGGTGAGAATGGAATCATCATCCTGATGTTGGATGGTGTTGATGGTAGGGTAATCATTTTCTACCATTTAAGGATGGATGAGAGGAAGGGTTTTAGTTCAACCATCCTTTTAATAGGTTAGGGGGCCGAAACTAATGGTATTGATAGAAAATGTTACACAAGATGATATCAAAATCCTATGACTTTGAGGGAGATGGGGTTGGTGAGGATGGGACACCCTCACCAATGGTGGTGATGGGTTTAGGTGAGGTGGGTTATTTTGATGGTACAAACATCAACTAGATACAAAGACTAAACCTCTTTTATGTATTTCTAAATGTGATAATGTGAACACTTGTTGCATTAGTAGATCCCATATGGCATTTCTGATAAATTTAGTGAATAATTTTCAGGGTAAACCATTGGACATTCCATTCTAGGATCTTTTGTATATTCTAAATCTTCATGAAGATAAGAGCTACATAAAAAATTTGAAAACCAGATACTATATTTAAAACATATCAATATTATATTATCTATATTATTTCATACAGAAGATTAAAAATATATAGTAAATGAGTTTCCTATATTCTGGATTGTTAAATCCCTATAATCTTTCAACTAAATAATCTTTCGACTAACCAAACACTATATATGAATATATTGTTAATAACAATATATTCATGTAACTACCAAATAACTAGAAAAAAATCACCCCGTATATTATTATTATGCATAATAATAATAATAATATATTAATAACTATTAATATGTTAATATTTACTAACAATAAGCACATTATTAAAAATTAGTAATGTGAACACACCTCAACATTCACCCCCTTATGAACATTATTAATCCTGATCCACACCTCCTTAAGGTGAGCATGGCAAGAATATAAGTCTTCAAGAATTGGCTCGAAAAGAATCATATCCCAATGCATACTTTTAGGTCTATATACTAATATCTAAATATTTTTATATGAATCTTGTTGTACGTTACCACTGTTATTTGAATAATGCATCCTATATTTACGCCATGTGAATGCATTGGGCGTTTCACTAGCCAATCATCTACATAAAGAATTAAGGCAGTGAGAAGATCTATGCAATCAGAGGATTTTTTATTTAACTACCCTCTTATACAACTATTGCCACATTCCATTATATCTACAGTTTCCCTTTTTATCTAAATATCAATAGATTTCCAAATTAGTAGGGTAAGATGAATTATCATGAGGAATAAATCCTCATTGTCATCTTATGCAGCCTCTGTTAATGTTTATTGCCACTCAAAAAATAAAAGCATAGATAATTTTCACTGCCACTAAATAACTATCCATGGCATTAGCTGATTTGGTGAAAAAGTATACCACACTGAAAAAATAAAAAAACATACCATGATGAAAATAACACACAACTAAAAAAAATAACAAGAGGATCTAGAACCTCCAACCTCTATTTTATCCATCCTCTAGTATAGGGAGCTACTTACTTTCTTTATAAGTGCTTGATTTATTCTTGTGTAGTAATGCATTGATTATTTCATGGTTTGACATCCTCTCATTCGGTGTCTGCCTCATATCTAGCTTCAAAATTCTTACAAATTTTGAAGTCTTGATTTTGCATAGTTTTTGAGATTCATTTCCACGAAAAGTGCATTGATTACAATTCTGACACAAGATTTTGACTCTTTACTCATTTTTTTATTTGACAATATGAATAAATGATAATGATGACTTCTTAAATTTTTTAATGACATATATTTACTATGGACCCAAAACACAATATTGACACTTTGAATTTTTAAGACTTGACTCTTTTAATGACATAACCTACTTAATACAAAAAATACTAAATTTTTACCTTTTATGGACATTAACCTATTTGACATAATTATGAGACTTTAATAATATTAGCATCTATTTTTAGTAAAACAAAAGGCAATTATTGAAAATTTAACCTATTAAGACTAAAAATAAAAACTATTGACTCTATATTGATCTAGTTCTAAACAATGATGATAACTAAATTCTATGACTTGACACCTAAAACTTTTATAAGAGTTTAGGACATTAAAAATAAATACTTTAAAACTCACTATAAAAACAAACCAAGCAAAAGTCATGGAAGCCATGCATGGGTAGAGAAAGATGGGTTGAGCTCGATCTTTGTTGGACTTGTAGTCCTCATTTCATTTAGCTATAGAAAGCAAATTTTTCAGAGAGGGAAATCAAGGATTTATTAAAATCACCTATAAATATAGATATGATAGAATTTACAAATACAAGCAAAGAGGAAATGAATGTTTATACAATATACGTGCCACCTATCATCTGTTAGGTAGTGTAATATGTTTTCCTAGCTTGGGCAAAGGACCATCTAAACTTTTCACATTCCTTTGTATGATTTGTATTTTCCTTTCACTAAAGCTTTTCCCCTTTGCTTCACATAAAAGATCAATCCTCCAAGACACAAGTTTGAATAAATCATAATAGTAGGCCAATTTGCATGATGAGAACAACCATGCGTTTTGATGTGCTTCACTCAATTCTTGGATTTGAAAGGTAGAAGAATAGAATTACAACAATATAATCCAAAAATTCTAATATCTTTTAACAAAGTACTGTTTGTCAAGGCTATCCTTAGAACTATGGAATAGAATTTTAAAAAAATGATACATTGAACTCCTTCAATCCATACATCTCCTCATTTTCTATTAATTCGACCCAAAAAATTACTAATTCTACACTAAATTTTAATTAAAAAAAATCCACAATTGGAGAAACAAAACCTTATAAAGGTTGCCCCAAGCTTGCTTCAAAATTCCATTATAGGCACAAGATTAATAAATCTTTGATACCAAATCTTAGGGAAGATTAGAGCCACACAAAGAAAGATGAACATCAGATAATATATTTCAAACACAATAATATTAAATTATCTATATTATTTCATATGGAAGATTGGAACTAAGCTTGGTCTTTTGGAAGAATGGAGGTCTGTAGTCCATCACTGAGCTAGGGCAGCCATACCCTAACTCATTTTCATTGTGTTTGCATTCGCATTAGAGGGGGAGGGATGTTTGTTTGTTAGTGCAGGGTGGGGTGCTGCAGCCTTGGCTATCTCTTTTTCTAGTTAACCTTTTTTATGACTGTCATTTTGCATTGTGAGAGTCCTCTGGTCAACACCCTGTGAATGGGTCGGTGGAGTTGCCTGGTGTGATTTCATTGTTGGAGAGTGTCCTAAGGCAGGCGTAGTCATGGCTAAGAGTGTGCCTTCCAGGACTAAAATTGGTATTAGTTTTAGTGAAGCGGTGGGCCTAAATTTGCTAGGAAAAGAAGCGAAGGTGTATGATAATGCCTACTTTTCTCAGACTATAGGTGTCATAGACTCAAGCTTGCCTAGAGGATCTTGGTTCACAAAGATTAATGGTTGCCTTGAACAGTGCAAAGAAAGACCCAAATTGGTAATTCCTTTTGAAATGATTGCTGAGGATGTAGAATACTACTCTAAGCATTCCATGTTTTGCAAATTCTTGGGTTTAAGAGTCTTCCTTCAATTCTTGGGAGTTGGGCTTAGAGAGTGTGGGAACTAGAGGGAGAAATAGAGGTCACGATGCTTGCAAACAACTACTTCATGGTGACATTTCTCTGCCTGGCTGACCGCAATAGGGTCTTTGAAGGGGGCCCTATTTTTATAATCAGGTGGGGCTATTCATCAAACCATGGCATGCAGGCTTTAACCCTTTTCAAAAGGTCCCAAATAGAGTGTCAGTGTGGGTTTTATTACCTAGATTTCCAATAGAATGTTGTCATGAGGACATTCTTCATATGCTTGCATCGATGCTCGGAAGACCTATAGGATCTTCAACACAAACCTTGGGTAATAAAGTTATGACTTTTGCTTGAATTTGTGTGGAAATTGATCTGAGTAAACCATTACCAGATGTGGTAGAGATATGTGCGGGCTCATATTCCTGGGTGCAACAACTAGACTATGAGACCCTTCCTTTCCGTTATCACCTTTGTCATGAATATGGCCACCTAGTGTGAAGATGTCTGAGAGCCAAGCCAGTGGAACAGCAACCTATGCCTCCTCTTAGTAACATTCCTAGTACTGATAAAGGGAAGAAGCCTATTGTTTGGGAGGGCAAGGATGCTGAGGGCTTTGTTGAGGTAAAAGCCTAAAATCCTAGCAGAGGGTTGAAAATAATTCTAAGGGAGCGACAGGAGGAGGATACTTTTAATAGGTTTGAGGTCTTGGATGAGTTGGGACAACAATAAATTAATCTGGGATTGAACAATGTTGATCAACTTGTGGTGGATTCAGGATTGGAGATTAGCTCTACCAATCCTCCCTTTGCTTTGCAGGAGAAATTTGCCATGCCGATGGTCACAGATGGATAGCCAGGGGCACAAGTGATGTTAGAGCCAAATGCTAATATGGGGTAGGGAGTAGAGGAAGTGGCTCCTCTTGCATGGATTGTGGTTTTAGAAATGGATAAATGAGGTAAATTTTCTCCTCATCTGGGCATTTTTCAAAATGATGGGAAGAAAGGGGCTTAGGAGAAAAATGCTAAAATAAGATGAAAGAAGGACCTAGAGAAGATTAAGATGATAGGGGAGACCTTGGTGGAGTCAAGATCTGTTAAGATCCTAAACTCCCACTTCTTGACTCCTCCCAAATGATCATCATATCTTGGAATGCAAGGGGCTTGAAAAATGGCCCTAGACAAAAAGTTGTTTGGAATTAGTTCAAAGTCATTCTCCTGATGTTCTCTTTCTTTAGGAGACTAAGGTTTCTATGGAATGTATGATGAGTATCACACCTAAGGTATGGAGGCAAGGTCAATGTCAGTGCATTGGAGCCTAGGGATCTTCGAGGGCTGTGGCATGTCTATGGAACCCACATAAGATCCATCCTATGTCATAGATTTCATTCAGGTCTTCCCTATCCATGGTTTCTTTGTGCATTGAATCAGGGGAATCAGTTATTTTTTCTAATGTCTATGCTCTAATGGATTTCCAAGGTAAACTCCTGGTATGGAATAATATTCATGTGGTGCATAGATTGTTTCCTTATTTACCATGGATTATTGCTGGAGACTTTAATGCCATCCTGGATTTATCTAAGAAATGGGGAGGTATTATGAGAATGGAGCCCTCCTCAATCTTGCTTAGAGACAATATCTCGACACTTAATCTCATGGACATCAAGCCTAGCAATGGCCACTTCATGTGGAACAATAGAAGGGTGGGCGATAGGTGCATTGCCGAATGCCTTGACCGCTTCATGGTGTCATGTTTTTGGGTGTGTGGGTCATGGTCTTCCAGCTCTGAGATACTAAATTGGAGAGGTTTAGATCACTAGCCCATAAAGCTCATTATTTCCTCAGCTAGGGTGCCTCATAAGCTGCCTTTTAAATTCTAGCTCATGTGGCTCAGGGACCCAGACCTATATGGATGTGTTGCCAAATGGTGGAAGAGAGGCAGACCTGGTTCCAGTTCAGTAATGTATATTTTTTCCAAGCTTCTACAATTTGTTAAGTATCAACTCAAATGATGGAATAGATAATGCTTTAGGAACATTAACCAGGACAAAAATGTGGTGAAAATCCAATTGAATGATGTTACCTAAATGATTAGGGAAGAGGGGGCATTTGAATATCTATTACAGGAGGAAGTTAGAGCTCTAAAAACTGTGGAGGAATGGGAACTAAGAGAGGAAATCTTTTGGAAGTAGAAAGCACAGAATGTATGGCTTCACGAGGGGGATAGGAATACTGCATTCTTCTTCAATTTCATGAAAACTAGACAACATGGTAACTCTATATCTTCTTTGGTGATGGATAGGGGGGAGATTATCCATTCTAACCAGGGTATTTGTAATGAGGCTGAGCAGTATTTTTCTTCTTTATTTCAAGAGAAAGTGAAGGGGAACTCGGTTATTGAGGCTCAGGTTCTCTCTTGTATTTCTTCTTTGGTTTTTTTGGAAATGAATGAGCATCTCATGAGTGCCATATCTATGGAGGAGTTAGAGAGGACTATTTCCTAGATGCAAAACTGAAAAGCGCCTGGACCAGATGGATTCTCGATTAATTTTTTCCAAGAATTTTGGGACATTATTAAAGTTGATTTATTGGCTGTTATTCATGAATCACAGATGAATAAGTAGATGCTCTGGGCCCTAAACTCTACCTTCCTAGCTCTCATTCCTAAGGGGGAGGGCACTGATCGGTTAAGTCAATTTCATCCCATTTCCCTTTGCAATGTAATTTATAAAATTATTTCTAAGTTGATTGCTGAAAGGTTAAAAAGGTGGCTTACATTGCTTATTTCTGAAGAGCAAAGTGGCTTTGTGGAAGGATGTCAAATCTTGGATGGAGTGGTTGTGGCTACAGAGACTATCCATTCCATGGCCAAGTCTAAATAAAAGGATATGTTCATCAAGCTAGACATGAGCAAAGCTTATGATAGAGTTCATTGGTCCTTCCTTCAGAAGGTTTTGGGTGCTTTCGACTTTGAAGAGGAATGGATTCGCTGGGTTATGAGTTGTGTGAATTTGACTTCTTTCTCAATTTTGATTAATGGAGAGCACTCTAATCTATTTTGGGCCTCTCGGGGCTTGCAACAAGGTGACCCTCTCTCTCCTTACCTATTTCTTCTTCAGGTGGAAGGGCTAGGATGGCTGATCAAAAGGAATGTGGAAAGGGGATATATTTAGGGCTGGCAATGGGGAGGAGGTCTCCCTGTACTATCTCACCTATAGTTTGTGGATGATGCAACTTTGATGGGAATGGAAATTATTAGGGAGGCTTCTAATATGCACAAAGGCTTGGAAATTTATCTTGAGGATTCAGGGAAATTAATCAATGAGGGTAAGTCTTCAATTTTTTTCTTCAACACCCCACCTCCAATTCAATGAAGAATTGCTAATATCTTCAGGTTCCAAATTGGAAGTCTTTCTTTGCTATACCTTGGGATTCCTATCTCGACTGGGAGGTAGTCTAGGGAAACATGGCAGGGCCTTTTAGACAAGTTTTTTGCTAAAGTAAATCATTGGACCCATCGTTGGTTGTCCTTTGCTAGTCGGGTTTAGCTACATCAATCGATTGTGCAGGCACTCCCTCTATATAGGTGTATGATACAGGTGGCACCAGTGAGTTTTGTTAGAGACCTCAATTCCTTAGCAAGGCAATTTCTATGGGTTGGCAATTTATCAGCAACTAAGTGGAGCCTTATTAAGTGGGAGGTAGTTTGTAGCCCAAAAAGGCTGGGTGGTCTTTGATTAAGATAGTCATTACTCGTTGGTACTACTCTGGTAGTGAAACTGTATTGGCGGTGGTGTGTTGAACAGGACCGGGTGTGGGCCAAAATCTTATCACATAAGTACCTATTTGGGATCCCCCAGAGAGATACCCCTCGGTATAGCTTGACAGAGAAAGGGTTAGCGATTTGGTCTACGCTCATTAAGCATGGACTGTTTTGTATATGTAAAAATGGGATAGAGGCACAGTTTTGGCAAGACTCCTGGGATGGCTTTCTACCCTTAGTAAATCAATACCCTCATTTAAGTATATTATCTTAGAGATTTTGTGAAGCTAGCTGGATGAGGGTGGGTAATTTTAAGGCTCTTTCCCATCATGGGTGGGTGGTGGAAGTAAGATGGAAAATCCCAGATGAGTGGTCAATTTTTGGGTTAAAGACTGAGTGTGTTAAACTCTAATTCATTCTTGTTGGTCACAGCTATAGCACCCTTTTGGATAGTGATGTTTTGGCATTGCTCCCAATCCGAAGGGATCATACACAATGTCTTCTGGCTACCAAGAGTTGATCTCTCAAAAACTTGATGGGGGAGGGAAGGTCCTTAGTGGAAAAAAGTCTGGAATAGTTTCTCTTGGCTGAAGTGTAACTGCTTTATTTGGATTTTGGCTTGGAATAAATGCTTGACATTGGAAAATATCTGGAAGAGAGGATTTGTTGGCCCTTTGAGGTGTGTTCTATGTAGTAGTGGGGAGGAAGATTCTCAGAATTTATTCTTCCGCTGTCCCTTCTTAGTGTAATTATGGCACTTTTGGTGGGAAGTGTGGAAATGCCAGTGTATCATGCATTCTCCTTGGCTGATTTTTGGGCGAGATTAGGGAGGCCTCCCTCCTCAGCTTCATTCTTGCAGGATGTGTGGTATGCTGGTCCTATCTTTCTCTTATGGAATGTTTGGCTAGAAAGGAATCACAAAATTTTTCGAGGGGAAAATTTGGGGATTTAACAGGTATGGACTAGAATCTTGGGCATGATCCAAGAAACTGTTGGAGCTAAGAGGGAGATTATCCTGCCATTAGAGAAGAGTGATGCTGAGATAGTGGATAGGCTGGGTGTTCAGGGGATATCTCTGGTCTCAACTAGTGTTAGGAGAGGTAGACAAGTGAGATAGAGAGTGCAAAGGATGGGGAAATGACTGCCACCTCTTGTTGGTTTTTTGAAACTTAATACGGATGATTCTTCTTGAGGTAATCCAGGATCAGTTGGAATTGGTGGGATTGGTATGGATTTTGCTAGTTCAGTGGTTTTGATTTTTACAGATAAAAAAGGAGTGCAGACCGTTAATTAGATGGAATGATTGGTGATCTTATATGCTTTGAGGTGAGCTTATGATCTAGGATGGAGGAAAGTGATTTGTGAGGCTGACTCTCAAGTTTTGGTCAATTTGCTTCTTGAGAAGAAGACCTATGATGTTAGCTGGCCGCTGTCATTATTAGTTCAATAGATTCTTCAAGTTAGTTCTTGTATGGATTCAGTGTCTTTTGCCCATATTCTAAGGGAATGGAACAGGGCGGCCGATTGCCTGGCAAAATGGGCTTCAAAAGATTTGGAAGGCCAGAAGATTGATGGCTGGGAGTAGATGCCCCATCCATTATGTCAGAACCTGGAGAGGATTATTGTTGAAGATGAGAGTGGTACTAGAGAGTGATTTTCTTGATCTTATGGTTTTCTGAAGTTTTTGTTGGTTCTTGAGGCATTGACCTCAGGTTGCTATGTATTCTACTTTTCTATGTTTTAATAAAGTTTTTACCCCTATTTTTTCATATGGAAGATTAAAAATATATAGGAAATGAGTTTCTTATAATCGGGATGGTAAAGTCCCTATAATCTCTCAAGCAAATAATCCCATGATTAGCCAAACATTATATACAAAAATATTATTACTAACAATATATTTGAGTAACCACCAAATAATTAAAACAAATCACCCCATATATAATAATAATAATAATAATAATAATAATAATAATAATAATAATAATAATAATAATAATAATAATAATAATAATAATAATAATAAACAACTATTAGCGCATTATTTTTTATCGAACAATAATTACATTATTACAAATTAATAATGTGAACACACCTCAAAACTTCATACTCTTGGGGCTTAAAAATTAAAGATGATTTAAACTTTGGTATTAGAAATTAAAATTCTTAGCTTTCTTATTGTAATTATATCATTACATTACACAATAAGGCATTTTTTGATTTGCAAGCAATGATAGTTCCAACAACTCTTAGTCCCCAAATGTTTATCAAAAGATTCTCCATTGAAGTTCAGGAGGTCATTTTGAGTTATACTATAATTAATTTAAAATAATTATAGAAATATTGATCTTGTTAATTTTAAAAAATATTTGGTTCTTTCTTACGAAAAAAAATTAAATGAAACAATTGGAAAAATAAATACAATAATTAGGGGTCGTCAACCTATTAAGGCCATGGTAGACACAGATATGGAGGGAAATACATAATAATTTCTACAAGTGCCCTTTCATCCATTGATAAGAATAAAATGCATGTAGAGTTCTATTGCAGTTCCATTGCAACATTACACTCATGTTGTGGGTATAACTTCATAAACAATCTTAGCTTCTATTGAATTAACAAAAATGTTAAATTTATCATTGTAATATTTTAATCCTCTATTACATATAGAGTAGCACAGTCTATAATGCAAACACCAAAAGGTCTGGTAGACCTTCCATAGTTCATATGCAACAATAACAGAAAGTTGAGTTAAATTAAATTAAGTTTTTCTTTTTTAGTATATGGTAATTTAATATTCTCTTTACTTTATTTTTCATTTTTGTGATTTTTAGTTCAATTTTAAGGGCATTCTTCTTCTCAAAGGATAAATTTCACAGCACCATCACAACCACCTCACCCAACCCTGTAAATAGTGGAAGAATGAAATGTTTGTTTAAGCAAGTATAGAGTGGTGCCATTGTTTAGTAGAAAATTCTAATTTTCCAAACTTTTCACTTGGTGGTCTACCCAGTGTAATGGGAACAACAATTCTTCATAATATTGATTTGGATGAATAGATTTTGGAGATTGATAGTAACACACCCATGGGTTTTTTTAACCCTCATAATATGATATAGGGATGTCCTCCCAATGATCCTTTACAGTGACCTCATACACCCAAATCTCCACCTAGCATCAATGAAGGCAATCATGTTAAGGAGATTCCACTAACAGTTGATAATTGTACTTTTTTTGATTTCTCATTTATTGACAGAGAATGCTAAGGCCTATGTTACAAATTTTTTATTGATAACCTTGATGATTTAAGAACATGGGAGTATCAGGAAAAAGTATTGATTTATGATATAAATGCATGTTTTTGAAACAACAATCAATGTAGTCAATTGTACTCAATGGTTGAACATCAGTCGACAAAAATTGATGTTTTATTCAACCAAATAGTTTCTCATAGTGTTGTAGTGAGTAATAGCTTTAATGATTTTTTTCTTGATATAAAGTTAAACAAGAATGAGAACTTAAATGTAGAATCCCAAGCGTATTATAACAAATTGGCATAGAACAAAAGCCTTGTAGATCTTGCAAATGCTAATAAAGAAAAATATGCAATTACTTTCTCTTTATTTATTTTTGTAAAATATTTTTTATTAATTATTTTAACTAATTAATATTGTGTGTTCATTTTTAGTCAAATTATACAAATTAGAAGAACCTTAATCATGTGTAGTCAAGAAAAAATTAACAATCTAACATAATTATAATTTAGAATTTCAATCAACATCCCTTCTAAAATTATTGATCCCTATAAATAATTTTGGAAAATCCGTGTTAATATTTTAAATTATGATGGAGACAATTGTATTTTACACAAGCACATATACATAAGTCATTTTAATTAATATTTTATTATTAAAGGTAAAGGTGGGTTTTGAAAGTGCCCATCCCCTTTTATAGAAAGATTGAGATATAATACTTATTGCATTATTTCATAAGAAATTAGTTATAGATATGATTTGATATGCATGGTGTGAATATTGCAACCAATTTCTCTACATTTTGTAGTATGATTCCAAACTTTCCACTCACATCTAACATTTTTGGACTTTGTGCATTTAGAAGACACTAATCGAAATATTGAACAACAATGAGCCAAAAATAACCCCAAATATATTCCACTCCCTGATCTAAATAAAATTAGTTTAAAATTTTATCCCTTATAATCCACCTTTGACTCTAAAAATCTATCTCGAAAGAAACTTTCAAGGTCCTTCCATTATATCCACAACAGATGCCTAGAATGAATCTCTATAGATAGTTTTTATCATGGTGTTGACTTGAACACTCCATAAATGCTAAAAGTCATCGAGGCACTTTAGGGAGAAGAGCTCTATGGTGTAGATGCATCTGAGAGTGCACAAGTGTGACACATAGTCCCAGCAGCATCGATGACTGTGCGTGCTGGGAAGATGGGGTCCTACATTTTCAAGACCTATTTTTCCATTGCAGGGGAGGAGGTGATGATGTTTATTCTGAAGCTAAGATGGAGAGTCATTAAGGAGCCGTGACCCTTTTCCAGGTGGCAGATGGACTCATGAGGGTTTTCTCCTAGTTGGAAGATGTTTCCAATCAGTGGCAGGGGATGGGGTCTATGGGGTAGATTTTTGGATGCATTACTGAAGTACAGCTTTGAAAATAGTAGCTATGAATGCAAGCATAGAATAAATAACCATGCTCCATGAATTTATGTCCATATTAATTTTTTTCCTTTGTTGCGTTATTTTTATTTTTTGTGTGTTTCAAAATTTATATAGGCAAAATTTTTGTTTATGAAGTTAGAACCACATCAATTTTTGACTAAATATCTCAACTACTGATTTTTGAAAGCAAATGCACTTGTCGTGATTCCCATCCATTTGAAGTAAAATTCAAAACATCTATTTTCTTGCTTTAGAGATAATATAAAATGACCAATATAAATGCAATGAATTGATGCACCTTATACTAATAAACTATTTCATTGTAAAAACCTTATTCAAATCTTTTTGCCCTTTTTTGAATTTTTGAAACTCTGCAATGTGACCCTTCCTATTCAACATCTTCAGTGCATATACGCTTGTGTATCACCCTTTATATCATTAATAATGATGCTTTAAGCTATTAGATTCTCTAATATATAAAATATTATATTATTATAGTAATAATTAATATATTAAATATAATATAATGTATATATATAGTTTATTTTAAAAGTTGAAATTATTATTATACAAATTGTGAAAGCATAATTTTTTTAATATATTAGAATTATTTTAGACAAATATCATAATTTAACAGTGTCTTTCCTAATAACAAAAAAATTAAAGAAATTATTTTCTTTGGCTCAATGAATTATCCGTTAAGGTATTTTAAGCATCATTGTCATAGATAAAATATACTGACATAAATATTTTGACAGAGATAATATAAAATGACCAATATAAATGTAATGAATTGATGCGCCTTATACTAATAAACTCTTCCATTGTAAAAACCTTATTCAAATCTTTTTGCCCTTTTTCGAATTTTTGAAACTCTGCAATGTGACCCTTCCTATTCAACATCTTCAGTGCGTATACGCTTGTGTATCACCCTTTATATCATTAATAATGATGCTTTAAGCTATTATATTCTCTAATATATAAAATATTATATTATTATAGTAATAATTAATATATTAAATATATTATTGTATATATAGTTTATTTTAAAAGTAGAAATTATTATTATACAAATTGTGAAAGTATAATTTTTTTAATATATTAAAATTATTTTAGACAAATATCATAATTTAACGGTCTCTTTCCTAATAACAAAAAAATTAAAGAAATTATTTGCTTTGGCTCAATGAATTATCCGTTAAAGTATTTTAAGCATCATTGTCATGGATAAAATATACTGACATAAATATTTTGACATATATCATCTTAATTATATTTCATAGACTTAACAAGGTTTGATTCCTATCAAAACCCATTACCACCATAAATGAAACAACAAAAAGAAATTTCTAAAGCTACCAATAGCTAGTCAATCACGATGAGCTGGTCACCTCCCCAAGTGTCATCATGAGCTTGAACAACATTCTGTACTTGATCAAGGCAAAGGCATATCATCAATAGTAGACAAGAGTGATCCTTAAAAATGAAACCCTTCTACAAAATTTCTCCCTTCGATACCCCTATCAAGGAAAAATTCTATGTTTTTGTATCTCTATCTGTGAGCCCCTTTCACCTTGATTATACCCTTATTATCTTCCAGCCATGGAAATGCCTGAAACTAACCATGAGCAAAGCCATGAATCAACCATTTAATCACATGCATCCTCCCTAACAACCTACACATAGCTCTCCACTTGTTAGCTGAGGGAGTGGGGCTAACATTTTTTCAAATTTGGCAAAGCCACTCCATTGGCTTCTCTCTCCCTCTCTTCCCTAGAACACATTGCATCCAATTATTCAAAAAAAATTATGAAGATAAAAAATATTTCCTCTAGATCCGTAAAAAGGGACAATGGTACTAATGCATTCATCTATTGTAAAAACCTTATTTTTAAAAAAATTACCAAATTTTGAATTTTTTTAAAATTGTAGTCTCACCCTTCCTATTATGCATCTTCATTGTGTATATTATATATTAAGAAGCCACTTACATAGATTCGTCCCAAAATCTTTTGATACCCTCTCTATAGTTCAAACACTGTTAGGTGTACATCCAACCTAAAAATGTCTTATTAGTCTCTATCGTGCAAAGTATTAAAGGAATCAATTGAACAAATATATTTTTAATTTTAGCCAATCAAAACCTTCCAAAAAAAATAATATCTTATCAAATCTAAGTTTAACATCAAATATTATGAAATATTCTTCTACATAGTCATATGAAATATTTAAATTATATTAATATTATAAGTAAAAATCATCTAAAAACTGACACGTTACAATACACTACCACAAAAAGTATCATTATAACATAAAAATTGGTAATAAAAACTCTTAGAAATAATTGCTTGTTGAGGCGGATATATAATATAATTTAAAAAAAATAAAAATAAAATTTTAGAATAGACATGTGTACTTGAATTTATTAATTTGTGTAAATAAATGACAAGTGTATAGCATGCCCAGCACTTCACATAGCTTATTTTTGTTCAGTCAATAAAAATATTAGAATGCATATTATTAATTTATAAATGTATGACTAAAAATTAGGAACTTAACAATTAGTAAAATATAATCCAACTGAGGGGTGGGGGGCCTAGGTCAGTTGGTTATGTATTTCTGCCATGCTCTGCAGGTCAAGTGTTCAAG
The DNA here is from genome assembly GCA_037957365.1 of Torreya grandis. NCBI lineage: Eukaryota > Viridiplantae > Streptophyta > Pinopsida > Cupressales > Taxaceae > Torreya > Torreya grandis. The sequence goes on along the minus strand of JARHVA010000166.1, from coordinate 5,438,347 downwards.
GTCCCCCCACCCCGTGGAACTGGATGGTTGTGTCTCGCCAGCGCCGCCAGTCACGTTAAAAAGTTTACCTGGTGAAACCTGGGGGTTTTCTAGTAACGGTTTCCCCCCGGTCTAAGTAAAAAAATATATATATAATCCATCACTATCCACTAACGTAGGACCCACAGATAACAACAACCACTTTGAATGTTAGCTTAACTATCTAATAGATATAATTGCTAGATTATTTAAGAATATTATTTTGTATATATCTTATTTATATTAATTATATTATTTAAGAATACTATTATGTATATATTTTACTATTATTTTTTTGAAAGAATTTAATTTTAGTATGATTATTATTTTCGTATCAATTTTTGTAAAACTTTTTAAAATTAAATGTGGTGATTAATTTTAAACATAATTTTTGAAAATTCAACTATAATTTCATAATTTAATTTTTAACAATCTAACATAATTGCAATTTTTAATTTCTATTAACATCTTTTCTAAAAATTATTGGTCCCTATAAATAATTTTGGAAAAAAAAACCTTATTAATATTCAAAATTATCATGGAGACAATTGCATTCGACACAAGCACATACACACAAATCATTTTAATATTTTTTTATTATTAAAGGTAAAGGTGGATTTTTTAAAGGGCCCACACCCTTTTACAAATATTTATATTTAGATATACTATTTATTGCATTATTTCATATGAAATTAGTTATAGATATGATTAGGCATGCATGGTGTGGATATTGCAACCAAGTGCTCTGCCTTTTGGAGTGTGATTCCAAACTTTCCACTCATATCTAACATTTTTGGACTTTGTGCATTTGGAAGACACCAATCAAAGCATTGAACAAGAGAGGCCACCCCTATGTGAACCATGTGATGAGCCAAAGATAACCCTGGACATATTCTCCTCCCTGATCCAAATGGAATCAGTTCAAAATTTTGTCCTTTATAGTCCATGTTTGACTCTAAAAATCTATCTGGAAAGAAACTTTCAGGGTCCTTCCATGATATTGGGTCCCGTCCAATTGCCCAAACATTCACAAACACCTGGGCATCCTTGGGTATAACATATCCATCTATTTCACAGGAGCTTTGGGCTTTATGTTGGATTAGAAGGGGTGCAGGAGGATGGAGGCGGAGAGTTTCTTTTACCACTCCCTGAAGATATAGAAGGTTGTCAATGTCTCTTTCTTGCACTATTCTTTCTTGTCCCACAACCTCGTCCAATTCTTTCTTTACCTTTTTCATTATCTCAGGGTTGTGTATAAGTTCAGCCATGGCCCATTCAATTGTGGTACTAGTCGTATCTGTACCTGCACCAAACAAGTCCTACAAGAATAACAACCATAAATATCATATCTTCCAAAATACTTTAAGATAATAAAATGATAAGATGAATCAATATTTTTTAACCAATCAATCATATAAAAATAAAAAAAATTGATAATTATATTTTTATTATAATAATATGTAATATATTTATTATATTAAAACAAATAATAAATAGCAAAACCTTACAAATAAATTAAGAATAATCGTAATTATTAAACTTATATGTAAATAAAATTAAAGTAAACATCAAAAATCTAAACTTAACTTGGGCAAGATCTTAAATTTATAGACACATGATCTTAAATTTTTAAACTTTTAACATATAATTTTATAAATTTAAATTTTTAACATATTTATATATAATTTATTAGAGTAGTTGGCCAAGATTCAAACATAAAAGTATAAAAATTAAATATAAAATAATAGATATAGAGGAGGTGGTGGATCATATTTTAAAAATTACTTAAGGAAAACTCTCGGGAACTAAATATATATTGTGCTAAGAAAAAAATTATAATATAATTGATAAAGTTTCACTAATAAAAACTAAAAATTAGAAAATATAAAAATATATAACACAAATATAAATTTTCGATTAAAATTATTGATTTCAAAGAAAAATATCTCTAAATCAAAATTGAATTATTAGTAAAAGTTAAAAAAGAAAAAAGAAAAACTAAAGTGAGTTTTATAATACAATGATATTCTAAATTGAATAGGATATGTAACCTGACATTAAACTATTTATTATTAAATATTTATATTGTAAATGAAGCCTTTTAAATTAAAATCAAATAATTATACTAAATTAAATAAATTTTAAATTAAAATTAAATTGTAATAAAAATTCTAAATTTTTTGAAATCATTGATTTAATAAAGTAAACATTTTCAAATGAATTAATTATAGAAATATGAATCAATCATAAAAATATAATGTAGAAATCATATAACAAAAAAAATTAACTTTTTGACCCAACTTTATTAAAAAATGGAATTATGACGCGCATCAACTTGTGGTATAGGGTTATTGATTTTACAAAACAAACACTATAAAGCTTTTCAACTGAGTTTAAAGTATAAAAATCTCTTGATTCGTAGTCTCATTAAAATATATGGAAGTTACTATTTCATTAGGGCTCAGACTTACCTTCTAAAGACAATATTAATCATACGCCCACCTTATTGATAATGTTTAATTAAATCTCCAAAATAAAATTAAATCTCCAATAAAAAAACAAAATAAATTAATTAAAAAAATAATTTATTTTAAAATTGACAAAAATAATGAAATAACATAATTATTACGTTATCAATCAAATTATAAAAGAAACTCACCAATCTATATATTTAATTAAATTAAAAAAATAGATTATAAATATATTACAATAGAGAAGTTAGAAAAAAATAAAAAGGTACTTACAAAGAAAATGTGTGTCAACTCCAATTTCGTAAAATTTTCTCCCGTCTCTGTTTTATTCTCCAGCAAAATATGAAGAAAATCTTTTTGGCTCGCCTCATTTCTCAGGGTCTGCAGCCGCTCCTCTATGCACTCGTCAAACAACTCTAATATAACCCCAATACATTTGGTTAACTTGCGCCTCACACTCTGTGGGTCTAAAATCCTGAGAAAAGGAAAAAAGTCCACCGAATTGGGCGCCGCGCTAACCACCATTGTTGTAGTGATGGCATCCTTAAACTTCCGTGAGTTTTCGGAGGCACCGTCGAACATATTCTTAGAAAATATCATGTTTCCCAATAAATTAACACTTGCTAAGAACGCCATGTGGCCGATGTCCACGCCAGATGCCTGCAATGAATCTCGGTAGATAGTTTTTATCATGGTGTTGATCTCAACACTCCGGAGATGCTGAAGGGCATCGAGGCGCTTCGGGGAGAAGAGCTCTGTGGTGCAGATGCGTCTGAGAGTGCGCCAGCGTGGCACGCAGTCCCGCCAGATGAAAGAGTGGTCGCTGTGGGAGAGACATGTAGCAGCGTCGATGACTGTGCGTGCTGACAGGGTTGGGTCCTGCGTTTTCAAGACCTGTTTTGCCATTGCAGGGGAGGAGGCGATGATGGTTGTTCTGAAGCCGAGACGGAGAGTCATTAAAGAGCCGTGAACCTTTGCCAGCTGGCAGAGGGACTCATGAGGATTTTTGCCTAGCTGGAGGATGTTTCCAATTAGTGGCAGGGGTCGGGGTCCAGGGGGCAGATTTTTGGATGCATTGCTGAAGTACAGGTTTGAAAATAGCAGATATAACAGAGCTATGCATGCGAGGATGGAATAAAAAGCTGCGCTCCATGAATTTGTGTCCATATTCCTCTTTTTTCTTTTTTCTTTTGTGTGTTATTTTTCATTGTAGTGTGTTTCAGAAGATATATATAGGGAAAAGTTTGGTTTACGAACTGAGAACCATATGAATTTTCGGTCAAATTTCAAAGCTAGCGTGCATAGTGTCCGTTGAATATGAAACAGCTGCGAAAATGAAAGCTGTCCGTTCGTCAAGGCCACCTATCTCGGCTATCGATTTGTGAAAGCAAATGCACCGACCAATTGGAGTAAATTTCAAAACGTCTGTAATGATGCACAAGAAAATTTAATGATATTATGCAATGACCAATGTAAATGTAATGATGCACAAGAAAATTTAATGATATTATGCAATGAAAGAAAATTTAATGATATTATGCAATGACCAATGTAAATGTAATGATGCACAAGAAAATTTAATGATATTATGCAATGACCAATATAAATGTAATGATTGATGCACAAGAAAATTTAGGACATTTAGTGATTTTTAAGCTTAATTTGTAATTGTTGGTAGGAATCACTCCGAAGTCTGGTTTAAAGTCAGTTGTGGGCATTTTTAGGTGTTTAAAGTTATCATAGTCAAAACATTTATAGGTAAGAAGCTTCGATCTTAACATCACCATCGGAAAGATTTAGAGTGGCCAGCAAGAATTTAGAACTCAAGTGGTAAATTGTATTGTATTTTACATGTCTCCCTATCATACCCTACTTCACTTTTCTAAGACCCAAAATTCATCAACCAAAATTTATTATTCTGATTTCATTTCACTCCATTGGAAGTGTGTCACTCTTTTTGCTTTTATTTTTTATTTTTTTTAAATTTTATTTATTAATTTTCATGTGTGTTTTTTAATATGTAGTGATGTATCCATGGTCATCAATCAAATCAAAAATTTATCTCCTTTACTTTACAATTTTATTATTTTCAAAGCACCTAGTTATTTTGAAGATTTTTTATGTATTCAATTAAAATGTCTATTTCAACATTTTATCTTGTAAACATAGCTTCACCAAGTCCATGGGTACGAGTACTACCATTGAAATCTTCTTTAAAAAGTCCTCCATTGAAAAATATAGCTTAAGTAGATCTTCATGTAATTTTGTAGCTTACTTTACTCCAGTGAGCCCTTCACCAACTATTACAAAATGAAGTGTCTTTTCTCTCTCTATGTTGCATCGTCCACTTCCATTTGTTTAGGTTTGACACACCATTTACGCATTTCTGCCTTACTTAGTTCCAAGGGTTCCATCTTTGTGTGGGTCGATGAAATGATTTCAAACCATCTATAAAAAAATAGATTGGGTAAATATCCTTCAAGATTGCTACCAAGCTAGAACGTTTCAAGAATACAAACACCATAAGCTTTTTTTTTTAAAAAAAATTGCACATTGTCATCACTGTAAACCTATTTCGGATTTCCATGCCCAAGTGGAACCATAACCCTAATATGTATTTTAATTGCTTCTATGTAGCCGATAAACTCAAGGAAGTTTGGAAGGTGACAAAAAGTTATGATAGTCTCGAATATGTCTTGGGATTTGAAAATTTCACTATGTGTTTATAATGAAAATTTCTCACTTAGACTTCATCTACTCATTGATGCAATTTTTTTTATGAGGTCAAATTTTGGGTGGGATTTTCAGGTGCTTAGGTGTTACAAATATCTAGAGAAAATTTTGAGACTCAAAATTAAATCTTTTATAGTATGTGTATAAAATCAAAATTTATCTTTTGGGCTTGGTTTCTATGTTAGAATAAAAATTGTGAGATTTTTGGAAAGTAAAATCTTTCTAATATTAATAGTCTTAAAAAGGGAAGACAAGGGGAATGATGTTTCAGCTAAATTTATTAAACAAATAGATGCACACACCAAATATAAATATATAAAGGGATACCAATCAAAAAATAGGTAAAACAAAACTATTTTTAAGAGTCTAATAAGAACAAAAGAACTATGCAAACTCATAAATTGGATTTGAGATGTAATTACCTTTGTGAAATTGCAGATTGAACTCAAAGGCATATGCAAATTAGAGAAAAATTATTGATAGATAGGAAACACAAAAAATCTAAATTGGTTAAGCAAATTAATGTGATCATATATGATAAGAATGAATTTCAAAATTCTGATCAAATCTTGAAAATAGAAAATGAGATCACAGGGACCAATTTTTTTATCTTGCATCTTGTTCAAAAATGCTTACTTCTCTATGACATGAATGTTTCAAAACATCTCTTTCATATTTTCTCCATGTTTATTCATGTATCAACTTGTGTGAAGTCCTATAAATAGTGATCTCATGATTATGCATTGTTTGTTTTTCAGTAGGCATTTTGAGAGGGATTTTGATTTGTTTAATGGTATCCTTTACAATCTTGCATGCCTTTAAATATCATAATGGAAGAAGGACATTGGAGATTTCTTATACACTACTTTCTTCTTCATATACTTGCAACATACCAGTCAAATCATCCTCATGTACTTGAATGCTTCTCACTATTTGCTTTTTTATTTAATTATAAAAAGGATCTTATTTTTAATAGGAAAACAAAGGAGAATTACTCTTTTTTATCACTATAAAAACTCATTGTGTTTGTGATTATAATTATTACACATAACCTCAACAATGTGCAATGTATGATGTTCATTTTTCCAATCATTTTCTTGTGAATTGGATAAATTCAAGCCAATAATAGGTTCTCCAATCATATATTACTCTTGTGTCAAACTATTATAATCTCCTTTGAAGTATTGATTGAAAATTGATTCTTTTAATCCAAGGTTATTTACTTTTGTAGCTGAGACCAAGCCATCACATACAATATTGAGATCTTTTTGCTCTCTAGCTTGTTAAGTATTTTGTGGGTCTTGACATAATCCCATTTCTTCTTTCTTGGTTTGCACATCTACTTCATTAGTATCAAATTCAATGAACATATGTTCATTTCATTTATGAAAGATAACTTCATTCTTCTTACACATTGTACATAATAAAACTAAATAAATTTATAACATCTCAATTTTGTACAATTGACAAACATTAATCAAGGCTCTATTTTTTAGTTATATACATCCCTATTGTTTAAAGGCTCACATTCATCATCTCAATGTGCCTAAATATTTATCATATAGAATGATCCACATCATTCTAATTAATGAGGTTGATTAGAGTTTATACATAGCTAAGCCATATTTGTAGAAAACACATAATAACATATATTTTATTCAGAGTATTAATTCATCATATGAAAGTACAATAAATAGAGAAAATTATCCTCAAAATGAGGAATCAACATTATCTTCATCCCTCATATATCTCAACCTCTCCTGGAATCTGTCAACTTGTCCTAAAGACTATCTTCTACAAGATATCTTATGAGAGTATTATTTATTGATCACATATATTATTATTATAAACATAGTTCATACTAAAATTTCATAATATTCCCCCCTTATTATGACAAGGGAGAAACACCATCATTTGTCTGATCATCGTACACGTGTCTTGACCTTAATCTGTACTACTTCCTTTCACTTTGATTATGGGAATAAATCAACCAAGAAATGGGAAAACTATCAACCAATCATGGGAACTTCCTCCAACAAGGTAATATGTATCAACCACCAACCATGCAAAGAGAAATACATCAAAATTTTTTTGGAACATCAACCAAACCAATTAAAAAGTAGTGGGAACACACCTACTAACTAATTTTAACAATAACATCTCCTGTTTTAGTACTGATGGTATGGATCTCCTATACTATGACACTTTTAGGAGATTATATTTGGAAATTATATGAACAGGGATACAATTTTATTCTTATTTTACACTATAGAAAACATGTAATAAATATTTTCAATACTACAAAATGATACCCCATCACTAGTGGCTAATGAGAGGTACAAGTTTCCTCCATCCTCGTTTTTCCTCCAGCCTCTAGTATAGTTGTCTAGTCTAGAAAGTCTTCATCATTATTTTGACCAACTGATTCTTTATCATTTGAGTAAGTAGTTTTCACTTTCCAATTACTTTATTCATCCCTTGTTTTAGAAATGAGAGCCTTCTCTTTAAGTTTCCCTTCAAAGATATCTTTTACTCTTTGTCTACAATATTTAACACCACGTCTGAGTTTTTTATAGTAACAACAAAGAAACCTTCTCCTTGAACTATGAGATCTATCTTTTGCGTAGTGTTTTTTTGGCTTAGATGTGGATTTGTTTTTATTTTTCACATTCATAACACTTTTTTATGGACCAATATTCTTATGTTATTCATATATCAATGAATAAATTAGATCTTCTAAGCTAGGATTTACTTTGCTTAGTGTAAAAACCATGTTTGAATAACTAATTGACATGTTATGTAGTAAGACAATTTTTGCATCACCATTAGGCACATCTACTTTTATACTTTCTAGTTGATTTAGAATGGATTGAAACTTACTTGTATGTTGAAACATGTTGTCTCTTTCTATTATAAGTCCAAATATCTTATGCTTCAGGGTCACTATTGCACTTCCTATTTGTGATCCAAATAGCTTGTTCAATGTTCCCAAAATAACATTTGAAGTCTTTGATAGGTCTATATGATTCAAGTATTCATCAAATAAGCCTAGACCAATAATTGTCATTGATATTTGGTCCTTGCTTTACCACTTGATTGCTTTATATGCATTAGTTAGTTTTGGTATTTTATCACTCATAATCTCCCACAAGTCTTTGTCAATTAGATGCAATTATGTTCTAAATTTCCATGTATGAAAATCTTTGTCTTCAAATTTTTCAATATAATTTAATTTGTCCATTTTTACCCCACACAACATAGACGTCATGTTCAATCAATAACGCATCTATTTATAATTGAATTAATAATGACAAAAGTCAACTAATAAAAATAACAGTTTTGACTCCAACACTGATTCATGACTTGACACAAATACGAAACAACCTTTAAAAAAAAAACTTTGACACTTTTAAAATTTTAATTTTGACAATAAAAGTTACATTAAGGACATAACCCAAAAAATTTAATCCTTAATTAATTTTTAATATTTTGACTCATTTATTAACTAAAATGATTTAAACTAAAGACTAAATGATTTTTAATCTCAAACCTAAATGATTTAATAAAAAGGACTTATGATAATTATAAAATGGTATGGGATTTGAGATTGACTAAGCTTGACATACATAACATATCCTATACTAATGCATTCCTCCATTTTAAAAACCTTTTTCAAAAAAGTTCACCCAATTTTGAAAATTTGAAAATCTGCAGTCTCACCCTTCCTATTCGACCTCTTCAGTGCGTATATGCTTGTGTCACTCTTTAACCATGATCTAAGCAATTGGATTCTATAATAATATATCATTTATTATTATTATTATTATTATTATTATTATTATTATTATTATTATTATTATTATTATTATTATAATAAGTAATAATAATTTATGTATTACAATAATAATAATATTTATAATTATAATTTAAATATAATATAATAATCTATATAATAAATTATAAATTATTATAATATATATTTAAGTTGAAGGCTTTATACAGTGGGGAACCTTTTAAGATTCATCTCATAAAGAGATAAAAAGATAGATGTTGTTTTAGCTCATTTAGGGACTATCAGGTGTAGGGAATTGTTGTTACTAGGTCTTTTGGGTAAGTGGAGCAGTCGTGGTGACTCCAGGTTAGTGGACCTTTATAATGAGTAAAGATGGTAGATCATGGCGACCAACACCAGATGGTATTGTAGGTGGAGGCATAGGAGGGGTTAGTGGTAGTGGTGCCCTAAGGGCATGAGTTTTGATATGTTATGATGGATGTGATTTTTATTTTGATACTCACCTATGTACCGATGATGTAAGATGTATATGAGAGAGAGAGGTTCATACATTGTTTCTTGTATTGTTATTTTATGGACACAATGTATATATTGATTATGTTCTAATGTTTAGATCTTCATTGATGTTTATGATAATGTTTTTATGAATTTTTATGCTCATGAGATGATACTAAAACTCTTTATCTTAGGCATGTGATGATGTTCATAGGTTCATGTATGTTATATCTATGGATATGATGTCATGATGTTTATGTTGATTTGATTATGTTATATGGTGATGTTTTTTCATAAATAAGATAATGTTCAATAAAATGATATATGATGATGTTTTGAATTGTTGTGATGTTTATGGTAAATATAATGATGACATGGTTTATGATGCTTTGTTTATAGATATGATATTATTGATGGATAGGATTTTCTTATGGAGAAATAGATGACGTGTGATGTGATTTATAATGTTTTGATCATAGATAGATAAATGATGTGGTTCATAGATATAGCTCATAATGTTGTGTTCTTCATTGATTTTTATGTTTGATGATCATAGAGAGTTAATGTGATTATGGTTAAGGATGTTATGAAAATACATAAAATAAGTTAGATAAAAAAACTAAATGTAAGAATTAATAAATGATAATTATGAGACATATGTTTACATGAACCAATGATAAGAGGGTAAAGAAAAATAATGATGCCATTTCATTAGTATAGACCTAAAAAACTGAATTTAGATTGGCTTAAGGAACTTAATCCTTTTGAATGCTTCACATTATCATGCTTTGGTTGATAAAATGGTATTGTGATCACATTGTGTCAAGTAAGCTCATAATCCCTTGATTGAAATATGATATAAAGGGGGGATAGGTGATGGGTGAAAAGGTATATGGGATGATAGGTAAGATAACCTTTTATGGGTTAGTTTGCCCTTCTATAGGTGACCTAAGAACCAAATTAGACAAGTCCATATCTTAATTCTAGCTGTAGACTAATATATGTAAGAAGTCTACTAATGTTATATATGAAAGCTAATTGCAACCTTCTTGGGATTCTAATTTAGATATAGGGTATTTTGTTTATTACTTTTATTTGCGATAGTTTGTGAAGTTGATGAAAGTGGGAAGCTTCAAATGATTTCTTTTGACCCATTTGACTTAGCCATCATTCAAGGAAATGGTCTAAATTTGGGCTTATATGTTTGGTAGTTGTCCTTCAAGCGAGTAGTCTTTCTTTTAATCAATTTAGAGGATTTTTGCACTGCTATCCTTCAAGGGAGCAGTTTACAATGCTAGAAATATATGACCCAAATGATATTTGTTTTGGATTGCAATGTTTATATACATGGAGAAGTTTAATTAGGATTAGAGGTTTACCTTTATGAGGGAAAGACTTTCATCATAAAGAAGGTTAAAGGTAGGTAAAAGGAATGGTTTGAGGAACAAATGATCATGAGATTCCATCTTGTTAGATATGAAAAGTATTCATGAGAACCATGCCATGGGTAGATTTATGGTACCCACGTTTAATATTAGGCTATAACTATGATGGTTAATCACATGGTTCTATGTTGTAATCACTTTTCCTAAAAGGGAGATGGATAGGTAGATGAAGGTGAGAATCTCATAAATCAAGGGATGAAATTAATTTAGAAATTAAGGTGAATTTGATCCTTCTTTAACAAAATAAATGATCCATATACAAAGCATTAAGAGTCTTAGGTTCTAGTTTGCCTTTGAGAGAGATAAAATGACAAGCTCCTGATCCATACTTATGGGTGATAATGTAGGGTCAAAGCCAATTGAAAAAAAAATTACCTCTTTTAATTTTCTCCATGTTGGTGACATGTTGGTTTTCCATAAGGATGATGTATCTGATATTGAATTCTTATTCCAAGTAGCTCAAGTCGTGATAGTAATTCTTGATAATATTCACTCTCAAAAATAATCTCTTGCAATGATATGTGAAGAAAATGAATCTGGACTTTGAGAGGCAAAACTACCTTTGCTCCAAAGACTAGGGAGAAAGAAGTATCACTTGTAGAGGTTCGAATATTGGTGTGATAGGCCATTAAAGTTAAATAGATGTGAAAATACCAATCCTAACCTTAAAATCTTACTAACTTTATCAACATTTTCTTAGAGGCTTCTACCTATCCATTTGCTTGTGGATGGTAAGGCAAGGAAAAGATTAACTTAATGCCAAATGCATCACAAAGACCTTGGACTTTCTTTTTCTTGCAATATTTACCATTATCAGTGATGATAATATGGGTACACGAAAATGATAGATATTATGGTGGTTGATAAAGTCAAAACTATTTTCTACTTATGTAAATATTAGTGGAATGGCCTCCACCCACTAGGTAAAATACTTAATAGTGGTAATGATGGATTGGTGTCTTTGTTATGAATGAGGATTGATTTATCTAATAAGATCAAGGCCCAATTGTGAGAATGGCCAAAATTATTTGGATAATTAAAGGCAATGGGCAGGTACATGGTGTAAATTAGCATGTTGTTGACATTTGACATACTTCTTTAAATAATCATAATAGTCTTGGTTGATGGTGGGACAATAGTATCAAAGGTGATGGATGTGTTTAGTGATAGATAAACCACTGAAATGTCCCCTACAAATTCTATCATGTGTTTCTTTGATAGCATGAGAAGCTTCATGACTACTAAGGAAACAAAGAAGGAGGCCATAAAAGCCACATTTGTAAAGGATTCCTCCTAGTATGGTATAATGAGAGGTACTTTGAACAAAGGCTCTTCGGGAATTCTAAGAGAGGTTAGCAAGAATGATACCGAGGTTAAGGTAATCAAAAAAATTCATACCATATGTCTAATGGATAAATTTCCACATTATAAATGATAGGAAGCTTAGAATGGATATAAGATAGGGTGATAAAGTGATGGAGAGTAAGAAAGAGTTTAGAGTTAGAAGGTTGAAATGGGATTTTGGAAGCAAGGGAAGCCATTATCTTCATGAACTTGTTGGTATATTGTGGAACAAATTAGATAAGGTAATGATGAAATGATGCCAAGAATAAGTATAAAAGTTGTTTATACTTTAGTAAGACTTCATTCTTAAATTGGTTATATCCATTGACCTGGTTTACCACAAGTTGGGAATTAATAAAGACAATGATTGTCTTGACTCTCAAGGCTAGAGAGGTCTGGAGACCTATGACTAGGGTTTCATACTCAACCACATTTTTGGTATACTTGAAGTCAATTTTAATGGAAAGGGTAAGAGGTTTACTATTGAGGGGAATGAGAATAACTCTAGGACCCCAACCACATTAAAATTTAGAGCCATCAAAAAACATGGTAATTTAGTAGGTATGATCCTCTTGAGAAAGGGACATGATGGACTCTTCTAGAAATGCAAGAAGAATAGGTTGGTTATTTGTTAGAGGAGCTTCAGCCAATAGAACAACACTCACTTTCCCTTTAATTGACTTTTTTTATAAGGAACTCAAGATCAAACTTAGCTAAAATCATGAGCCACTTGGCCATACATTGGTTTTGTTTTGGTTTGGAGTGCATGTACTTGAGTGAGACAGTGTTTGTGATGATGTAGTTTTGTGATTAAGAAGATAATGGTGATGATTGGAAGCTATGGATATGAGTACAAGGTAAAGTTTTTGAAGATGAGAGTATCGAGTCTCATACTTGATAAGTGTTTGACTTATGTAGTAGACAACTTGCTCTTTGTTCTATTCATGATAGTGAACAAGCATTACCCCTAGGGAATGGCCATTGGCAAAGATGTAAAGGTAGAAGTGTTGATCCTTTTTAGGTGGGGTAAGAATAGGTGGAGAAATAAGGTAATCTATGAGCAAATCAAAGGCTTGTTGACAGTCCTTGGTCCACTTAAATGAGTTGTATTTCTTAAGGAGATGGTGAAAAGGTTGACATCTATTTGATAATTGAGAGATGAAATGTCAGATTGATTGGAGCTTCCCCTAAAAGCTATGGAGTTGATTAAGGTGGGTTGGAGGTGACATTTCAAGGATTTCTCTAACTTTGGTAGGGTCTACCTCAATTCCTCAAAGAGAGATAATGAATCTAATAAGCTTTCCTGAAAGGACCCCAAAAATACATTTTTTGGGGTTGAGTCTGACATGGAAATGGATACGGAAATTGATGATCATTTTTAAAACATCTAGATGATCCTTATGATATTTATATTTCTCAAGGAGATCATTTACAGAGTCCTCTATGATTTTATGGATTAGGTCATGAAAGATATAGGTCATGTCATGCTAGTAGGTTATGCTACCATTATTTAAACCAAAGGGCATAAATCTATTAAAAAAAATTCCCCATGGGGTGATGAAAGAGATTTTATGTTGATCTTTAGGAGAAATTAATATTTAGTTGTATCCCAAGAAACCATTCATGATAAATAATATCTTGTGGCCAACTATAAGATCAATAAGTTGGTTGATACTGAGAAAAGGAAAGTCATCCTTTGGGAAAGCAAGGTTAAAGTTACAAAATTTGATACAAATTTGAAGTCCTCTTGTGGGTTTGGTAATGGAAATAATGTTAAAAACCTATTGGGGATAGTCATTGGGTTGGATGAAGTCAACAGATAACAGGCACTGAAGCTTTTCTTTGACTAGAAGAGTGATGTGAGGGTGTATCCTATGAAGCTTTTGTTAGATAGGCTTAGCATTAGGATGGGTGACAATGTTATGGAGAGTGATAAAAGACTCAATTATTGGCATATCATTATAGGACCAAGAAAATTCTATGATATGGTCATGAAGGAAGGAAGGATAATCTTGTTGTTATATGGAGTTTAAGGATTGTCTGATCTTGATGATGTGAGGCTTATCTTGAGTACCCAAGTTGATGTCAATGGTAGATTCATTGAACATGGTTTGGTTCCTAGGAGTAAGATATTTATGGATATAAAAATCCCCCATACTAAGGTAGGTGAGAATGGAGTCATCATCTTGATGTTGGATGGTGTTGATGGTAGGAGAATAATTTTCTACCATTTTAAGATGGATGAGAGGAAGGGTTTTTGTTCAAACATCATTTTGATAGGATAGGGGGCCTAAACTAATGGTATTGATAAAAAAAAGGTTAGGTGGGATGATATCAAAATCCTCAGACTTTGAGGGAGATGAGTCTAGTGAGGATGGGACATCCTCGTCAATGGTGGTGATGGGTTTAGGTGAGGTTGGTTCTTTTGGTGGTATAAATCTAAAGCCCAATAACTCATGAGGGTTGTTGGGTTTTAATTATGGGTATTTATTGAGGTCTATATTCATGAAGGCCAAAGTCAAACCCCTTTCAAGCACATATGTAAAGGTATGCTTTGGCTTTTCTCATTTTGTTGAGATAAGAGAAGTTTGAGGCGAATGGTCAGATATGATGGGTAGTGGCAAAAGCAAGAAGTGGATGATCAAGTCCCCTATAGATAAATTTAGTTTGTTATTTTGGTGGCCCAAAAGGGATGATGTTTTTGATGTTAGTTTCATAACTAAGATCAAGGGTGAGGTTCCCATACTCTTGAGGAGTACGAAAAGTATCCAAGGCTAGAAGACAGTATGCTCAAAATGAAAGATATTGAAATGTGGGTTCCAAGGGGTCATCTACAAGAATCTAGGAATAAGTTATGGATGATCTTGTTGAAGCTTCATCAACTATATGGGTGGAGTTGTAAGAACATCATTGGGTCGGTACATCATATTACAAGATGCAAAAGGACTAGGGTCACTCGATATGGCAATGACATGAGCTTCATGCTCAAATTTGACACAATGATGTAGGGTGAAATGAAAACAACTCATAGCACATATCCAAGGGCATAAAATTAAAATGTTGTATTATAACTTTCCCTCAACAAGTGACAAGCCTAGGCCAATAATAACCTACACCTTCTCACCCTAACATGGGAATATTTGAAGAGTCTAGTCCAATAATAACCTACCCTAACGATCTTGGTAGTTGTGGTTCTTGGAGATAAATGTCCTCCTATTGTCCCATCATATAACTTCTTGAGAAACAACACAAACTAATCATTATCTATGCATCTCAATAGCACACCATTGATATTTCTCATAAAAAACACACCATTCGCAAGACAAAAGGGAATAGATTACAATGTAAATTATCTCCTTTGTGATATACTCATATTACTAATATAATCACAATTTTGAATAAATTTCATCACATCTTATGTCCAAATATGTATATGCAAGGAACCAGCTAGTTGGGAGTAATCATGATTGACTAGAACCTCTTCTTTTGACTCATGAAGATTTGAAGCTATGTTTTCACAAAGGCCTTTACCTCTTACTATTTTTTTTACTTTCATATCAACATAATATTCCATCACCTTAGTGATCCACCCTACTCTATTATCACTAAGGTATCTGCTCAATAGAAACTCCTTGGTACTAGGATGAGAAACCATAACATGAATTTTATTTTTTGAAATGATATTCTTGAACTTATTTAATCCCCTTACAGAAATAGATACTTTTTTCTCCATAAAGGTTTAATTGACTTCATAATATTCTAAACCTTGATTAAAGATTGCAATAGGTTGCTCTAAACTCTCATCATTCTTTTGTATTAACATGGCAGATATAGTATCAAGGTTAGAAAATAAATACAACATGAATTCTTTAGTAAAATTAAGATTCACAAGTGTAGGAGCTTCTACAATTTCCTTCTTTATGACTTCAAAAATAATCTTACCTTCCTTAGTCCACAAAAGACCTAATTTTTTCAGAACATGGTTGTGATACGTTTGACCAAAGATGCAAACCCATGTATAACCCTACTTAAAAAATGTATCTCACCTAGGAAACTTTGGAGACATTTCTTATGAATGTGAAATATAGGCCAAAAATATCCTATATCCTTTCAAGATCAATATCCAAAATATGTTTGTAAATAATGTGTTTTAAGAGCTTACCTTCATGGACAATAAAGATGCATTTATTTGGATTAAGAGATACTCAATGTTGCCTACATATTTCAAACAATTATCTCAAGTGTTTCATATTATCATTAGCATCTTTAATATATATATATATATATATATATATATATATATATATATATATATATATATATATAGATAAACCAATAACATCTAATTAATCAAACCTTTGAAGGCCATGTCCATTACTCTTTGAAAGGTGGCACCGACATTAGAAAAATTTAATGCCATATTACTATAATAAAAAGTAACCCAATTAATGGTAAATGTTATCTTAATATAATCATCTTCATTGAATCAAATCTAATTATAACTTGAATATCCATCTAAAGGGGAGAAATGTTGAGAACCTGAAACAATATGCCAAGTCTGATCCATTGAGGGTAAAGGATAGTGATCTTTTAGTGACACCTTATTAAGTTCCCTAAAGTACTCACAAAGTCTTATCTCCCCTTTATTATTTCCATTAGGCAAAATATTAGCTACCCATGTTGAACTCTTGATAGGAAAGATTATTTCAGATTCAAGGAGTTTAGTGAGCTCTAACCTCATGATTTTCTTAACCTTAGGATGAATGTGTCTTTGTTACTGTCTAATCGATTTAAATCTAGATTATAACTAAATAGTATGGTGTGATAGGCTAGGATCAAAACCTTTTAGGTCATTATACTCCAAAGCAAAGGTTTCATGAAAATATCCACACAAATCAATGAATGCTTACTTCTCTAATGTAGAACATACCTAACCTAGTCTGAGGAGTTTGTCCTTGAACATTAAGACACTTTCATAATTATTTTATTTTATATACATACTCACATTTTAATTTTTTAATTGATAATTCTCATTGAATATAATTTATAAGGTCACCAAACCCATAGGTATCTTATTGGTTAATAGTTGCATAATCTAATCACCCAATTGTTCTTAGAACTTCTTTTAATTCCTTGAAGAAAACTCAACCTCATTTTATAGGAAGCATGCAATGTTTATATAACCTCACACACTCACCAATAAACTTAATTATTAGGTACAGAAGGTTCGATAATGATCTTAATATGAGACTATTTTCCCTCCTCTTTCGTGGCAGTTGGAGTATCAAGTTGAGCTTGTATATCAGCTAGTATGTCATCATGACTATTATGATCCCTTAGAACTGATTTTATATTGAATCCATTAAAGTTTTCAATAAAATACCATAACCTATGCTTTTATGACTTAATCAAATGGTTCTTTGGATTAGACATATTCCTTACCTAATGCACCACTAATTCACTCACTCTATATACTTGCAAGTTCTTGATTCCTTTTCTCTTTGCCCATTGAATGCCATAGGTCAAACCTTCATACTCAGCCACATTAAAAGTAAAAATAAAATGAAATATATATTAAGCATAATAATGTTTTTTAGATGTGTATAAAAACATAGTGCCAAATCCTACACTAACTTTACTTCATGAACCATCAAAAAACATCTTCCTTGGCAAGTAGAGGTGTTGGTACTCCTTCATGTATAAAATACACTCTTAAATCAGTTTCCTTCAAAAAATCATTAAGGATCATCTTAAAAAGTGTTAATTCCATATTATTTAATAAATAAATGTGAAATACCCTCAAGCTTAGAATATGTGCCATCATCTACAATAGAGTCCTTTTCTTCATGGGCCGCACAATTCAAATTGGAACTTGTCTCAATGTAAGCTTCAATATGAAACCTTGCAAAAGACTATGTTTTGTTTATAACCTTGGACCCATACCTTATTGTAAAGGCTAAGAAGGACCAATCAACTAAGAGGTAGCCACCTATCTTGGCTATGAATTCCCTTGATAAGTAGATTGTAAGGTTGGCTAGGAGATCAACAACAGCTATGTCTTACAAGATAGGAAAACTAGGACAATCATGTAAGAAAATATTTAAGTTTTTAATAAGTCCCATTGTTTTGGTATGTGTACCATATAATTTAAGGAATCCTTTACTCTAAAGATCATACTTTAGATTTAATTTATCAGCTACCACCTTGGGCATGACTAAAGTTAAAGTTCCACTATCAACTATGCATTTATGAGCTAGATTTTTACCCATTATGAGAGTGAGATAGAATGGAGGAGGTTTCTCAGTTATGGTAGATGGTTAATCAATTGTATTATGAATAATTTCAAGGACAACATGACCTTGACTTTGATTTTAAGGAAGGACACTAGTAGAGATAGCAGATAACTTATTTTGTAGGAGCTCTTTCTGACCAGGCATATGTAGAACATCCCTAATGGAAAGGGATGATTTAGTACTCCTTAATTAATCTATAGTGTTTAAATAATCCATACATAATTTATCATGGATTATTGGAGGAAAGGAAGTCCCTAGAGTTTTAGGAGTTGGAGTGCCTTGAACAATCCTTCCAACATTCTGATTTGGAAGATGTGCAGTGTTATTTGAAGTTGTTACACCTACAACCATAAAGTTTTTCTTAATATAAGCATTGAATGACCCTATAGACACATTAATATTTCCACCTATATCCTTTACCTTGGCTCTAGTATTGTCTATAACCAAGGTTCCTTGGTTAAGCACAAAAGTATCCTCAACTAGGAATTTGGTGAAGATCTCTTTTTGAGGCTATTCACCTTCACTTGTCTACATCATCACTTCATCTTTTACTAAGAAGAGGTGAGTATCCTCTCCTAAATAAAAAAAAAAACTACTCTTTACCTTCATTATAATCCATAAATTTGCCTTATTTGCAATTCCTATATTGCAATAAATTATTGTGCATAGGTATCATCTCCCTTGCATTGGTAGTAGAGTTAAGATTGTATACATTGGCAAGCCTATTGGGAATAGGTTGCCATTTGCCTCTTTCTCTTTAAAATTATTGACCATACTTTTGTTGATAAGGGTAAGGATTCTAATAGTCACATTGTTGTATATTACCTCTTCCATGTCTAGCTTCCAACCATTGAATGGATGCATCTTTGTCCATGGCATTATATACCTTATTAAGAGAAAATTTAGGCTTGGCATTGGCATTGAGAGTTTTAGCCACATCTAGAGCATTATAAAAATAATGAGATAATAAAGGCATAGACACTTTAGGTCGCAATCTTCCAGCTTGAATGAGATTATTTTCAGATTTCATACCAAGATCATATGCTTCAAAAATTGTGGAACCACCAATGTATTGAAGCATGAAAGTAATTTTAGTGCCAATAGCTCTCAAAAGGTTATAAAAACAAAGTTGAGAGGTGGCCTCATAGGAGGAGGTAGTCTATTCCAAGTCTTTTGGAACCTCTTGTTAAAATCATACATTATTTATTTGGATCCTATATTAATCACATTAAGTTGATGTATGAAAGAGGCATAGTAAGTCTCATTTCAAAATATTGAAGTGAAAAACATTATAAATTCATCCCATGATGTGATGCATCCACCTTCTAGAGTACTATACCAATCAAGAGCCTTCCCTCTAAGGGATATGGTAAGGATTCTAATGGAAATATTCTCTTAAGTGATATTATGGAAGTTGAAAAATTTAGAGACATATCCAATGTGCTCACTGGGCTTAACATGACTCTCACCATTGAATATAATCACACCTTTTATGTCATTAGGAGGAATGGCATCACATGCTTGAAAGTGAACTATATTTTCTACATTGAATATAGTAAAATCATGAGGTCTAGCCATTTTTTCTTCAATATCTTCAATTTATTCAACTTGTCACTCCCATGACTTCCCTTGCTAGAAAAATCATCTTGATCTTCAAATTAAAAATTAGGAGAATGATATTAAACTCCAAGTGGAAGTTTAGGTTGAATGAGTTGGTCAATGGGAATGAGAACTCCTCTAGATGATGATCTACTGAGAACCATCAATTACAAAAGAAAGTCTATAATAAGACAATGGATTTGAACTAGATTTACCTTTATGAACTTTATAAATGCTAAGTAGTACATCAATTTATAGTTGATGTTATCAAGACCAACATTAACCTTGATAAGTTGTCGTGAAGATAGATCCCACTAGGTATCTAATAACTATTGTCACCAAATCTTGCACCCTAGAAGAAGGTTTTTAAGATTTTTATATATTTGGGAAATATTGGAACATTTCCATGTATTTGGGTGTATCTATATTGGAAATGAGTCTCTTGGTTTAAAGTTTAGCTACCTAAATGTATCTTGAAATGCTCTTATTTATGCTAACTAATTACTTATGGGAAAAAAAGTTAGGGATTGCAAGAATTGAACCTAATATAAAGGAGGTGATACATAATATGGTATTACATAAGACTTTTCACCTCTTTCATAGAGAGACAATGTCCACAATGCTAGCCTAAGAGTCTTAGAATGCACTAGCATCAATGTTTCAATATGAAGGTATAGTGCATATAAAATATCTAAGGTGAATGAAACTATAGCTAAATTATAGATACTAATGTTCATTTTACACTTAAAATACACTCATACATTTAATAACACTTCACATGACCTATCAAGCTGAGATAACTTGCATCAAATATGGGGGGATTGAGAAAAAGTAAGGATATATAGATATCACTTAACTATTCACTATATACCTCTTCACACATTTTGATAAGATGTTGTTTGAACTTGAAAGAGATTGAATTTATTATGCTAAGTAAAATTAAAATTTCAAAACTATCAAGGATTCACCATACATGGGGTGGTATTAGATTACAAAGGCCAAAATGGTAGCTACTTGGAGAACTTTAGAAAGAGGAGAAAATATTAAAATTCAAAGGTCACTAGAGCACATGTCCAACCGATAAGAGGAGTTACACTTGTATGAGGATGAATTAATAAATAAACCATCTAAGGTCTAATGGGGAAAATAGATCTCAAATATAAAAATTCTTGAAATGTGGCACAAAGCTCCCTTTACTAGGCACAAGGAATGGTCTTTCAGCATGGATGATCTCTCAAGCATTTGAAACTAAATTAGAGAGATTTGACACATATGTATTGTCTAAGAGAGGTTTAAACATACTATGATAGTCATAATAGGTTCTCCTAACTAATATCTATCTTATAGACACTTGTACTCACAATCTTCAGTCATTCATTGATTCCATAGACTTCATTCTTTACATCTAGTAGTCACTGTTTATCTTAGACCTCAACTGAGCTTTCCTGATTACATATGAGTTCATAGATATGGATTTTCTAAAAAATAATTTTATCCTACATAGTTGCTCATATGGAATTTCCATACCACATTGCTCATTTTATTCTAAACTATGTATGCAATAACTACTTGCTCCGATAGGAAATGGCTCTTTGGGTCAAAAATTATTTGTTAAAAACCAACTCAAACCAATCACATTGTTCCAACTTATATTTATTCTCATTATTATCATTGATCCTTGATATCATATCCTAAATTTTTAACCTCCTACACACCATATGATCAAGATGTATGAAGGAATGTTGGCCTTCAATTTTCTACCATGAAGATCCTTTGACATGTTGACTTTCACTAGCATTGGTGGATCAAGATGTACAAGTGAGTGCTAGATGTATATCTCATGTGGCCCAATTTATTTTTAGTTCATATACACCATTGGATCATTGGTACAATTGCACACTGACCATTCATCTATATTGGACCCACCATATTATTAGTCAAGCTCATTTCATTGGATCTCTACTTATCAAAATTATACCATTGGATCTTGTCCAACCTATAACTTTTTAAGGAATTTTAACCTAGGGACCTTTTGACCTATTTGAACCAAGTGAAAAATATTAGATCTAAGTGTTAGTATGGAAGCTAATATGGACCATTAGATATTGATCAACTTAAAAACCTGTAAGGACCTTTTAAATATAAATGAATTCTTTACGAAGATCAAAATTGATGCTTACAAGAATGTTCTACTCTCTTTCAATATTCATAACTTGAGTTACATAACTCATGTGAGCATAAAATTTTTACAGCATGTTCATTACACAAATATCTCTATGGTGCTACAAAATTTTGTCGTATGGAGATTCCTGAGTGAAATTTTTGAATACACAAGTGATCTAGTCTATTTATTTATGGATGGTATCCTAGTGACAGTCTAGTTCACTTAGGATTGTGCTTGAACTACTTCTTGATCTGTGAAATCCCAAATGAACTTCTTGAGCCCTGTTTAAACTATATCCATGATTATGACTATATGGACAACATGAAAACCTATCACTTGAATAAATGACTTTAAAATGACACCTAAGACACCAAACGATATAAGGACTAATCTATATTATGACCATAAATAAAATGACATATGATATGACATCAAATTATCTACAACATACACTATGACATTATAAAAATCTCCTATATGAAATCCTGACTATAGGGGTTTGATCCATTTTGACCTATGGTAAAAATGGTCAACATTCTTAGTGATTTAAGCATAGCATGTCATGTGAAGTGTTTTTAAATGTATGAGTCTATTTTAAGTGTATAATGAAATTTAGTATCTACTATTGAGCTATAATTTCATTCACCTTAGATATTTTTCATGCACCACACCTTCATATTAAAACACTAATTCTAGTGCATTTTAAGACTCTTAGGTTAGTGTTATGGACATTGTCTTTTCTTGAAATAGGTATGATAGTCTTGTGGAAAAACTTATAGTGTATCATCTCCTTTATAGTAGGTTCAATTATTTTAATCTCTAACTCTTTTACCCATAAGTAATCAGTTAAGCATAGATAAGAGCATTTCAATATATATTCAAGGATCTGACCCTTAATCCTAGAAGATGATTTTAAATATAGGTACACCCACATACCTAATTTTTTTTTTATGTTACCCAAATCTGAAATAATCTTGAAAAACATTTCCTAGGGTGTAATACTTGGTGACAACATGACACTAAAAATGTTATTAATTTTGATAAATAATAATCTCTGACATAACATGTAATCATACAAAATATTCCACTATTTATTCAAGTTGAACTACAAACTATATGATTCAAATGAGTATTGATTGATGGTGGTTATGGATTTAACATTTTCAGTAGACCTTTCTTACAAAAATTGAGTATTAACATTCAAAGATACAATAATTAAATCAAAATATCAAAAGGTTTCATGAATATGCATGACAATTACTAGGAATTATATGTTTGGATGTAAAATTGGGACCTAAAATAATGTTTACTTTATTTCATGTTATGCACAATCATCTACATTATAATCTATTATTGGGTTAACTTTGAATACATATGATGATATAAGTACCATCTAAATTACATAGGTGCCTTAAATTCATGCATTAAGGGTACTCATAAATATCATGTGGATGATAACCCTTTAAGATATTATTAAGGCATCTCAATAAAATCTAGATGACCCAATATTAGATATCACCCCTCTTTCTCAAGTCATCCCTTGGGACCAAATATATACATATGAAATTAGAGTCAAGTAATGACAATAAGCAAAAAATAATAATGAAGGTTACAAATGGACAAAAAAGAGTTACATTAAACATAAAAGGAACTTGAGAGATTGAAAATAACACAAACAAAGGTAAAAATATAAATCCAAAAACTACAAGAGGAATATGAAATTTTAAAACAGAGAAATCACAAAAATAATAGCTATAAATTCAAAATATGCAAATAGAACAACTTGAATAGGACAAGGTACAAAAGGGAAAACAAGGTTGTAAGTGGAGAAATAAAAGTTGTATAAGGCGCCAAAAAAACAAAGTATCAAAAAATAGCATCAACATAACTTGGATCAATCAAATCCTATTTATAAAATTTCTTTATTATTTAATTGGTAAGTTTAATATGGCAATGTTTAAGATTATTTTGATACTGATGATGATGAAACCACCATGGTTTAAATGATAAATGATCAAATATCCAACCTAAATTTAAAATACTAAAATAAATATTTATCTCACAGATTATTCATAACCATTTGTCACAGGGTATACCATGATGATTCAAAATCAATAGCCAAACATCATCTAGATACAAAGAATAAACCTCATTTAGATATTTCTAAATGTGATAATGTGAACATTTATTGCATTAGTAGACCCCATATGGCATTTGTGATAAATTTAATGAATAATATATAGAGTAGACCATTGGACATTCCATTCTGGGCTCTTTTTTATATTCTTCATCTTGGCAAAGATCAAAGCTACATAGAAAAGTCAAAAACTGGATAATATATTTCAAACATATTAGTATTAAATTGTCTATATTATTTCATATAGAAGATTAAAAATATATAGGAAATGAGTTTCCTATATTCAGGATGGTTAAATCCCTATAATCTCTTGACCAAATAATATCTTGAATAAATAAACATTATATATGAATATATTGTTAATAAAAATATATTTGAGTAACTAACAAATAACTAAAACAAATCACCCTATATATTATTGTTATGCATAATAACAATAATATACTAAACAACTATTAACATGTTATTATTTACTATAAATAATTACATTATTAAAAAATAATAATGTGAACAAACCTCAACATTCACCCCCTTATGAACGTTATTAATCCTGATCTACACCTCCTTAATGTGAGAATGGGGAGAATATACATCTTCAACAAATGGCCTAAATAGAATCATATCCTAACTCATACTTTTAGGTTTACATACTAATGTCTAAATATTTTTATCTAGATCTTGCTGCATAATACCACTACAATGTGAAGAATGCATCCCACATTTATGCCATGCGAATCTAATGGACGTTTCACTAGCCAATCATATCCATAAAGAAGTAAATCAATGAGAATATCTATGCATTTAGGAATTTTGTAGTTAATTGCCCTCTTATATCATTTTTTCCACATTCCATTATACCTACACTTTCCCTTTTTATATCAATATCAACAGATTTCCAAACTAGTAGGATAAAACACACACAATATGAAAAAATGAAATATCATGAGGAATAAATCATCATTGTCATCTTATGTAGCCTTTGTTAATGTTTGTTGCCACTCAAAAAATAAAATCATAAATAATTTCCACTTCCATTAAATAACTATCCTTCGCATTAGCTGATTTGGTAAAAAGTACACAACACTAAAAAAATAAAAAAACACACCATGATGAAAATAACACACAACTAAAAAATATGCCACTAAAGCAAAATTTGGCCTTGTCACTAGTGGCTAACAAGAGGATCTGGAACCTCTAGCCTTTGTTTTCTTCATCCTCCAGTATAGGGAGCTACTTACTTTCTTTGTAAGTGCTTGATGTATTCTTTTGCATTAATTCATTGATGATTTCATGGTTGGACATCCTCTCGTTCAATGTCTACCTCATTCAAATTCAAACTTATGACACAAAGTATATCGATTACAATTTTCACACAAGATTTTGACTCTTTACTCATTTTTTATTTTGACAATATGACTAAATGATAATGATGACTTTTAAAAAAATTTAATTACATATATTTACTATGGACCCAAAAAAAACTATTGATACTGTGAATTTTTATGACATGACTATTTTTACAATATAACCTACTTAATACAAAAATACAAAACTATTACCTTTGATGACAAAAGACTTAAATACGCTTTGGTATTTTTGTGGACAATAACCTATCTAACATAAATATGAGACTTTAATAATATTAACATCTATTTTCAATACAACAAAAAGCTATTATTGAAAATTTGACCTATTAAAACTAACAATAAAAACTATTGACTCTTTATGGATTTAGTTCTAAACAATGAAGATAGCTAAATTATATGACTTGACACCTAAAACTTTGATAAGAGTTTAGGACATTAAAAATAAATACTTTAAAACTCTCATTGTAAAAAAAAAACCTAGCAAAAATGAAGGAAGCCATGCACGGGCAGAGAAAGATGGGTTGAGCTTGAGCCTTGTTTGACTTGTAGTCCTCATTTCATTTTGATATAGAAAGAACAATTTTTAGAGAGGGAAAGCAAAGAATTATTAAAACCACATATCAATGCAGATATGATAGCATTTACAAATATAATCAAAGAAACAATGGATGTTTATAGAATATATGGGTCACCTATCATTTGTTAGGTAGTGTAATGTGTTTTCCTAGCTTGGGCAAAGGACTGTGTAAACTATTCGCTTTCCTTGGTATGATTTATATTTTCATTTCTCTAAAGCTTTTCCCCTTTGCTTCACATAAATTATCAATCCTCCAAAATAGAAGTATGAATAACTCATAACAGTAGGCCAATTTGCATGATGACAATAGCCATGAGTTTTGATGTGCTTATCTCAATTCTTGGATTTGAAAGGCATAAGAATAGAAGTACAATAATATTAACCAACAATTTTAATCACTTTTAAAAAATTAATATTCATCAAGGCTATGCTCAAAACTTTGTAAAAGAATTTTTAAAAAATGATATGTTGAACTCCTTTAATCCATACATCTCCTCATTTCCTCTTATTTTGACCCAAAAAATTACTAATTCTACAATAAATTTTAATAAAAAAATTCCACAATTAGATCAATAAAACCATACTAAGGTTGCCCCAAGATTGCTCCAAAATTCCATTATAGGCACAAGACTAATAAATATTTGATACCAGATCTTAGGGAAGATCAGAACCACACAAAGAAAGCCAAAAAAGAAATAATTTATTTCAAACACAATAACATTAAATTTTATATATTATTTCATATGGAAGATTAAAAATATATAGGAAATTATTTTATTATATTCAGGATGGTGAATTCCCTATAATCTCTCAACCAAATAATCCCCTGACTAACCAAACACTATATATAAAAATATCTAACAATATTTTTGAGTAACTACCAAATAATTTTAAAAAATCACCCCATATATAATAATAATAATAATAATAATAATAATAATAATAATAATAATAATAATAATAATAATAATAATAATAATAATAATAATAATAATAATAACATATTATTTTTTATCTAACAATAGTTACATTATTACAAATTAATAATGTGAACACACCTCAATGCTTCATACTCTTGGTGCTTAACCATTTGACTTATGCATGTCCATTTCAAACAAAATTAAAGATGATTTAAACTTTACTTTTAGAAACTAAAATTCTTAATTTTTCTATTGTAATTATATCATTGCATTACATAATGAGGCATTTTTGGATTTGCAAGAAATGACAGTTCCAACAACTCTTAGTCCCCAAATGTTTGTCAACACATTCTCCATTGAAGTACAGGAGATCATTTTGAGTTGTACTAAAATTATTTTAAAATAATTATAAAAATATTGATCTTGTTAATTTTATAAAAATATTTGGTTATTTCTTACATAAAAAATTAAATGAAATAATTGCTAAAATAAACACAATAATTAGGGGTCATCAACCTATTGAGGGCATGGTAGAAACAAATATGGAGGGAAATACGTAATAATTTCTACAGGTGCCCTTGCAGCGATTTTTAAGAAGAAAATGCATGCAGAGTTCTATTGCAGTTCCATAGTAACCTTACACTCATGGTGTCGGTATAGCTTCATAAACATTCTTAGCTTCTATTGAATTAACAAAAATGTTAATTTTTTCATTATAATATGTTAATCCCCTATAAAATATAGAGTGGCATAATCTATAACGCAAATACCAAAGGGTCTGGCAGACATTCCATAATTTAGATGCAATAAACAAGAGAAAGGTGCGCTAAATTAAATTAAGTTTTTCATTTTTATTATATGTTAATTTTAATATTATCTTTATATTATCTGTCATTTTTGTGAATTTTAGTTCAATTTTAAGGGCATTCTCCCTCTCAAAAGATAAATTTCACAGCACTACCACCACCACCTCACCCAACCCTATAAATAATGGAAGAATGAAATGTATGTTTAGGCAAGTATAGAGTGGTGGCATTATTCAATAATAACTTCTGATTTTCCAAACTTTTCACTTGGTGGTCTACCCAGTACAATGGGAACAACAATTCTTCATAATATTGATTTGGATTAATAGTTTTTGGGGATTGATAGTAGCACACCCATGGGTTTTTTTAACCCTCATGATATGATACAGGGATCTCATCCCACTGAGCCTTTACAGTGACCTCATACACCCAACTCTCCACCCAGCATTAATGAAGGCAATCATCTTAAGGAGATTCCACTAATAGATGTTAATTGTACTTTTTAAAAAAATTTCTCATTAATTGACAGAGAATGCTAAGGCCTATGTTACAAATTTTTTTATTGATAACCTTGATGATTTAAGAACATGGGAGTATCAGGCAAAAGTATTGATTTATGATATAAATGCATGTTTTTGAAACCACAATCAATGTATTCAATTCTACTCAATGGTTGAAAATTAGTTGATAAAAACTGATGTTTTATTCAACTAATTAATTTTTCAAAGTGTTGTCGTGAGTAATAGCTTTAATGATTTTGTTCTTAATATAATGTTAAACAAGCTTGGGAACTTAAATATAGTAGCCTATGTGTATTATAACAAATGGGAAAACATCAAAAGCCATGTAGATCTTGAAAATGCTAATAAAGAAAAATATGTGATTACTTTCTCTTTATTATTTTTTATAATTAATTTTTTTTTGTTATTTATTTTAATTAATTAATATTTTTTGTTCATTTGTAGTCAAAATATACAAAATGGAAGAACCTTAATCATGTTTAGTAAAAAAAAATAAAAAATCTAATATAATTATAATTTATAATTTCAATTAACATCCCTTCTAAAATTATTGTTCCCTATAAATAATATTTGAGAATCCTTATTAATATTCTAAATTATCATGGAAACAATTTTATTTGACATAAGCATGTACACACAAATCGTTTTAATTAATTTTTTATTATTAAAGGTAAAGGTAGGTTTTGAAAGCACCCACCCCCTTTTATAGAAAGATTGAGATATAATATTTATTGTGTTATTTCATAATAAATTAGTTTTAGATATGATTTGATATGCATGGTGTGAATATTGCAACCAAGTGCTCTGCATTTTATAGTGTGATTCCAAACTTTACACTCATATCTAACATTTTTGGACTTTATGCATTTAGAAGACACTAATCAAAACATTAATCAAGATGAGCCAAAAATAACCCCAAACAAATTATCCTCCATGATCCAAATGGAATTAGTTTAAAATTTTGTCCCTTATAAGTCTGCGTTTGACTCTAAAAATCTATCCCATAAGAAACATTCAAGGTCCTTCCATTATGTCCGCACCAGATGCCTGGAATGAATCTATGTAGATAGTTTTTGTCATGGTGTTACCCTAAACAATCTAGAGATGATGAAAGGCATCTAGGTACGTCATGGAGAAGAGCTCTATGGTGCAAATGCATTTTAGAGTGTGCTAGTGTAGGCCGTAGTCCCACCAGATGAAAGAGTGGTCATGCTAGGAGAGACATGTAGCAATGATTATGACTATGCATGCTGAGTAGATGGGGTCCTACATTTTCAAGACCTAGTTTTTCATTGCAAGGAAGGACATGATGATGGTTGTTCTAAATCTGAGACAGAGAGTCATTAAAGAGCCATAAACCTTTGCCATGTGACAAAGGGACTCATAAGGGTTTTGACCTAGATAGAGGATGTTTCCAATTAGTGGCAAGGGATGGGGTCTAGGGGCAAATTTTTGGATGTATCTTTTAAGTACAGCATTGAGAATAGTAGATATAACAGAGCTATGAATGCGAGCATAGACTAAAATTCCACGCTCCATGAATTTTTATCCATATTCCTTTTTTTCCTTTACTAGGTTATTTTTATTTGTTGTGTGTTTAAGAAGTTACATAGGTAAAAGTTTGGTTTATTAACTAAGAACCACATGAATTTTTGCCTAAATATCTCAGCTACCGATATCTAAATGTAAATGCACTTATCATGATTCCCATCCATTTGAATTAAAATTCAAAACATCTATTTTCTTGATTCAGAGATAATATCCAATGACCAATATAAATTTAATGAATTGATCTACCCTGTACTAATAAACTCATCCATTTTAAAAACAATATTCAAAACTTTTCACCCTTTTTGAAATTTTTGAAAATTTGCAGTGTCACCCTTCCTATTTGGCATCTTTAGTGTGTATATGATTATGTGTCACCCTTCATGTCATTAATAATGATGCTTTAAGAAATTAGATTCTCTAATATATAAAATATTATATTATTATAGTAATAATTAATATATTAAATATAATGTAATATATTTTTGTATATATAGTTTATTTAAAAAGATGAAATTATTATTATATAAATTGTGAAATTATAATTTTTTTAATATATTACAATTTTTAAAGATAAATATCACATTTTAAGGGTATCTTTATTAATAACTTAAAATTTAAATAAACTATTTACTTTGGCTCAATGAACTATCCATTAAGGTATTTTAAGCATAATTGTCATAGAAAAAATATACTGACATAAAATATTTTTACATGTATAAAATTAATTACATTTCATAGACTTAACCAAGTTTAAATCCTATCAAATCCCATTACCACAATAAATGAAACAACAAAAATAAATTTCTAAAGCTACCAATAGTTAGTCAATTACGATGAGCTAGTCACCTCACCAAGTGTCATCATGAGCTCGAACAGCATTCTGGACTCGATCATTCCCCATCACCTCAAGGCCTTGGCATATCATCAATTGCATACAAGAGTGAGCCTTCAAAATGAAACCCATCTACAAACCTGCTCCCCTTGATGCCCCTAACAAGGAAAATTTTCATGTTTTTTATTCTCTTTTTACGAGCCTCTTACACCTTGACTATGCCCTTATTATCTTCCCACCATGTAGGTGCCTAAAATTTACCATGAGCAAAGCCACAAAGAAACCATTTAATCACATGTAGCCTCCTTGACAACCTGTACACAGTTCTCCACTTTGCTAGCTAAGGGAGAGGGGCTAACATTTATTCTCTCTCCCTCTCTTCCCTAGAACACAATGCATCCAATTATTTGACAAAATTTATGAGGGTAACAAATATTTCCTTTAGATCCCTAAAAAGGAAAATGGTACTAATGCATTCATCCATTGTAAAAATGTTATTAAAAAAAATTCACCAATTTTTGAAATTTTGAAAAACTATAGTCTCACCCTTCCTATTCAGCATATTCAGAGCGTATATGCTTGTGTCATCCTTCATGTCACTAATAAATATGATTTAAGAAATTAGATTTTGTAATAATATATTATAGATTACTATAATTTATTATTATTATTATATACACAAATTTTTTCAAAAATTGAAATTGTTATTATATAAATTGTGAATTTTTTTTGAATATATTTATTAATAATATAAAATATAATTTATATTATTTATAAATTTATTGTTATATTATAAAAATAAATATGTATAATAATAATAATATATTAATAATAATACTATATATTATTAATAAATTAGTAATAGTAATTTATATATTACAACAATAATAATATTTATAGTTATAATTTAAGTATAATATAATAATATATATTATAAATTATATATTATATATTAGGAAGCCACTTTCATAGATTTGTTTCAGAATCTTTTGATACCCTCTCCATAGTTAAAACACTATTAGGTGTATATCCAACCTAAAAATGTCTTATTAGTCTCTATCGTGCAAAGTACTAAAGGAATCAATTGAAAAAATATATTTTTATTCTAGCCAATCAAAACTTTCTAAAAAATATAATATCTTATCAAATCTATGTTTAACATCAAATATTATGAAATATTCTTCTACATATTCATATAAAATATTTCAATTATATTAATATTATAAGTAAAAATAATTTAAAAACTAACACGTTACAATACACTACCAAAAAAATATCATTATAGCATAAAAATTGGCAATAAAAACTCTTAGAATTGATTTCTAGTTGAAACAGATATATAATATAATTTTAAAAAAATAAAAATAAAATTTTAGCATAGACATGTGTACTTGCATTTGTGAATTTATTTAAATAAAAGACAAGTGTACATCATGTTCAACACTTCACATAACTTATTTTTGTTCAGTCAATAAAATTTTTAGAATGCATATTATTAATTTATAAATGTATGACTAAAAATTAGGAACTTAACAATTAGTAAAATATAATCCAACACTATCCACTAACGTAAGACCCATAGATAACATTATTTAAGAACATTTGGATGCTAGCTTCACTATCTAATAGATATAATTTCTAGATTATTTAAGAACATTATTTTGTATATATCTTATCTATATCAATTTGATTATTTAATAATATTATTATGTATATATTTTAAAATTAATTTTTTGAAAGAATTTAATTTTAGTATGATTATTATTTTCATAAGAATTTTTGTAAAACTTTTAAAAATTAAATGTGGTGATTAATTTTATACATAATTTTTGAAAATTCAACTATAATTTGATAATTTTTTTTTAACAATCTATTGTAATTGTAATTTCAATTAACATCCTTTATAAAATTATTTGTCTTTATTAATATTCTAAATTATCATAGAGACAATTGTATTCGACACAAGCACATGCACATAAATCATTTTAATAATTTTTTTATTATTAAAGGTAAAAGTGGCTTTTTGAAAGGGCCCACACCCTTTTACAAATATTGAGATATAATATTTATTACATTATTTCATAATAAATTAGTTATAGATATGATTCGGCATGCATGGTGTGGATATTACAACAAAGTGCTCTGTCTTTTAGAGTGTGATTCCAAACTTTCCGCTCATATCTAACATTTTTGGACTTTGTGCATTTGGAAGACACCAATCAAAGCATTGAACAAGAGAGGCCACCCCTATGTGAACCACGTGATGAGCCAAAGATAACCCTAGACATATTCTCCTTTCCAGTCCAAATGGAATCAGTTCAAAATTTTGTCCTTTATAGTCCACCTTTTGACTCTAAAAATTTATCTGGAAAGAACCTTTCAAGGTCCTTCCATGATACTGGGTCCCTTCCAATTGCTCAAACATTCACAAACACCTGGGCATCCTTTGGTATAACATATCCATCTATTTCATAAGAGCTTTGGGGTTTATGTTGCATCAGAAGGGGTGCAGGAGGATGGAGACATAGGGTTTCTTTAAGTACAACATGAAGATAAAGAAGGTTGTCAATGTCTCTTTCTTGCACTATTCTTTCTTATCCCACAACCTTGTCCAATTCTTTCTTTACCTTTTTCATTGTCTTAGGGTTGTGTATAAGTTCAACCATGGCCCATTCAATTGTGGTACTAGTAATACTTGTACCTGCACCAAACAAGTCCAGAAAAAATAACAACTATAAATATCGTATATTCCAAAACACTTTAAAATAATAAAATAAAAAGATGAATCAATTTTTTTTAACCAATCAATTACATAAAAAGAAAAAAAATTATAATTATATTTTTATTATAATAATATGTAATATATTTATTATATTAAAACAAATAATTAAAAGAAAAACCTTACAAATAAATTAAGAACCATAATTACTAAACTTATATATAAATAAAATTAAGAAGAACCATAATTATTAAACTTATATATAAATAAAATTAAAAAGAACCATAATTATTAAACTTATATGTAAATAAAATTAAAGTAAACTTCAAAAATCTAAACTTAGCTTGGCCAAGATCTTAGATTTATAAACACATGATCTTAAATTTTTAAACCTTCAACATATAATTTTATTAAATTAAATTTTTAACATATTTATTAATAATGTATTAGAGTAGGTGGTCTAGATTTAAACTTTAAAGTATAAAAATTAAATATAGAATAATGCAAAATAATATGATATAGAAGAAGTGGTGGATCATCGTTTAAAAATTAGTTAAGGAAAACTCTTAACAACTATATTTATATTGTGTTAAGAAAAAAATTATAATATAATTGATAAAATTTCACTAATAAAAACAAAAAATTAGAAAATATAAATAATAGGAAAACATAGAATAGTTTAGATGTACAATGAAATCAAAAACTAAAAATATAAAAACACAAATATAAATATAGGTTTTCGATTAAAATTTACAATTTTTTTCATTTATATTGATTTAAAAGAAAAATATCTCTAAATCAAAATTGAATTATTGATAAAAGTACAAACAAACCTAAAGTGGGTTTTATAATAGATATAAAAAGCCGCGCTCCATGAATTATTTTTGTCCATATTTTTTTTTTTTTTTTTTTTTACACTTTAGTGTGTTATTTGCCTAAAGTTTGGTTTACGAATTTTCAGCGTCTCTAAAATAGTATCCATAACGAGAAGAAGCAAAGTAGAATCGATGAAGGCCGCCTAAATATCTCAGCTATCGATTTCTGAAAGCAAATGCACCGACCAATTGGAGTAAAATTCAAAACGTCTGTTTTCTTGCTTGGGAGATATTATGCAACGACCATTATAAATGTAATAAACTCATCCATTGTAAAAATCTTATTCAAAAAAATTTGCCCAGTTTTGAAAATCTGCAGTCTCACCCTTCCTATTCGGCTTCTTCAGAGCGTATATGTTTGTGTCACCCTTTAACTACGATCTAAGCAATTGGATTCTGTAATAATATATCATATACTCCTACAATTTTTTTTTATTATTATCATCATCATCATCATCTTATTTTTTTAAAAAACTGAAATTGTTATTATATAATTTATGCATAATTTTTTTAAAATATATTTACTAATAATTTAAATTAGATTATTATAATATATTAATAATATATATAATATAATTTAAATTATTAATTAATATATTTTTATATAATAATAATAATAATAATTAATTTTATTATATATATTATTAATAAATAAGCGATAATAATTTATGTATTGTAATAATAATAATATTTATAATTATAATTTAAATATAATATAATAATCTATATAATAAAGTATATATTATTATAATATATATTTACGTCGGAGGCTTTATACAGTGGGGAACCTTCTAATATTTGTCTCACAAAGAGATAAAAACACAGAGGTTGTTTTAGCCCATTAAGGCACTATCAGGGGTAGGAAATTGTTGTTACCTAGTCTTATTGGTAGTGGTGGTGACTCCAGGGTAGTGGGCCTCTACAATGAGTCAGGATGGTAGATCATATGGACCAGCACCAGATGGTAGTGCAGGAGGAGGAATAGGAGGAGTTAGTGGTAGTGGTGCCCCAAGGGCATGAGATTCAAAATGTTATGATGGATGTGATTTTTATTTTCATACTGACCTATGTGCCGATGATGTGAGATGTATATGAGAGAGAGGTTCATACATTGTTTCTTGTATTGTTATTTTATGGACACAATGCATATATTGATTATGTTTTGATGTTCAGATGTTCATTGATGTTTATGATAATGTTTATATGATTGTTTATGCTTATGAGATGATATTCAAACTCTTTAGATTAGGCATGTGATGATGTTCATAGGTGTTCATGTATGTTATATTGATGGATATGATGGCATGATGTATATGCTGATTTGATCATGTTATATGGTGATGTTTGTTCATAGATAGGATCATGGTATATAGAATGATATATGATGATGTTTTGAATTGTTGTGATGTTTATGGTAAATAGAATGATTACATGGTTTATGATGCTTTGTTCATAGATATGGTGCTTTTGATGGATAGGATGCTATTATGGAGAAATAGATGATGTGTGATGTGATTCATGATGTTTTGATCATAGATAGATATATGATGTGGTTCATGGATATAGTTCATAATGTTTTGTTCATCATTGATGTTTGTTGTTGATGATCATAGAGATGTAATGTGATTATGGTTAAGGATATAATGAAAATACATAAAGTAAGTTAGATAACGAACTAAATGTAGGAAAAAAATAAATGAGATGTATGAGATGTATGTTTACATGAACCAATGATAAGAGGATAAAGAAAAATCACAATGTCAATCATTCATAAAGACCTAACAAAGCTGAAGTTTGATTGGCTTAAGGAAATTAAGCCTTTTGAATGCTTCACATTATCATGCTTTGGTTGACAAAATAATGTCGTGATCACATTGTGTCAAGTAAGCTCATAATCCCTTGATTAAAATATGATATAAAGGGTGGGTAGGTGAAAAGATGGATGGGTTGATAGGTAAGATAACCTTTTGTGGGTTAATTTGGCCCTTCTATAGGTGACCTAAGAACCAAATTAGACAAGCCCGTGTCTTAATGCTAGGTGTAGACTGATTGATGTGGGAAGTCTACTTATGTTATATATGATTGCTGATTGTGGCTTTTTTAGGATTCTGATTTTGATATAGGGACTTTTGTTTATTGCTTTTGTTTTTGATAGTTTGTGAAACTGATTGAAGTGGGAAGCTTCAAATAATTGCTTTTAACCCATTTTACTTAGCCATCCTTCAAGGGAATGGTCCAAATTTGAGATTATATGTTTGGTAGTTGTCTTTCAATATAGAAGCCTATCTTTTAAGCAATTTAGAGGATTTTTGCATTGCTATCCTTCAAAGGAGCAGTTTACAATGCTAGAAATATGTGACCCAAATGATATTTGTTTTAGATTGCAAGGTTTTTAGACATTGACAAGTTTAATTAGGCTTAGAGGTTTACCTTTATAAGGGTAAGACTTTTAGCACAAAGAAGGTTAATGGTAGGTAGAAGGAATGGTTTGAGGAACAAATGATCATGGTATTCCATCTCGTTAGATATGAAAAGTATCCATGAGAACCATGCCATGGGTAGATTTATGGTACCCACCTTTAAGATTAGGCCATAACTGTGATGGTTAATCACATGATTCTACATTGTAATCTGTTGTCTTCAAAGGGAGAAGGATAGGTAGATGAAGGTGAGAATCTCATAAATCAAGGGATGAGATTAATTTAGATAGTAAGTTGAGTTTGATCCTTCTTTAAAAAAATAAATGACACATATACAAAGCATTGAGAGGCTTATGTTCTAGTTTGCCTTTGAGAGAGGACAAATGACATGCTCTTGATCCATACTTATGGGTGATAATGTAGGGTCCAAGCCAATTAAATAAAAATTTACCTCTTTTGATTTTCTTCATGTTGGTTTTCCTTAAGGATGTGGTCTCTGATATTGAATTCTTGTTCAATTATGTGTGTGTTGTAATCACATTTGATTCATTATTGGTAGGCATAAATATGGTTGAGTACTATGAGGTGATGTTTGAAAAGTAGCTCAAGTCGTGCTAGTCATTTTTGACAATAGTCGCTCTCAAAAATAATCTCTTGAAAAGATATGCAAAGAAAAAGAATCTAGACTTCAAGAGGGAAAACTACATCTGCTCTAAAGACTAGAGAGAAAGAGATACAAATTGTAGAGGTTTTAATGCTAGTGTGATACACCATTAAAGTGAAAGGGATGTGTAAATGCCAATCCTAACCTAAATCACTAACTAATTTGATCTATTAAGCATGGGATATACTTAGGGGAGGTGAATCAGTATATTATAAATCTTAGAAATTTTCCCTTAATCAAATTCCACTTTAACATACATTCAATATATGCAATAAAATTGAAATAATAAACACCACACAAGATAGAGAGAGACACCAGATTTAACGTGGAAACCCAATGTGGAAAAAACCATGGAGAACAATCTCAAGTATATGAATGAGCACCAAATCAAACTAAAATATTTGAAAGCACCAACTTGTAGGAGCACCAACCCCTTTGCTGAGCACCAACACAACAACTATTCATGAGCACCAACCCACAAGAGCACCAACCCATTTGCTGAGCACCAAAACAACAACAATTCATGAGCACCAACCCACAGGAGCACCAACCCCTTTGCTAAGCACCAACATAGCAATAATTCATGAGCACCAACCCATAGGAGCACCAACCTCTTTTATGTATACCACACAACTATCTCTCAATGTTGTTATCTCAACAAATGATAGTTCATTAAAATATTTATTTTCTCTCTCTCTCCTCTGCTCTTCTAAGCTAGATATAACAAATACAAATAATACTCATCTCTCACACACTTACAAATGGCTTCTTAGGCCTTTATTTATAGATTTCCAAATGACCTTTGGCCTTCCTCCTTTGTGACCCTTCAATCTTCATGGAAAATGGCACCAAAATTGCATGACCCTTTGTATCCTTGCATTTGAAAAGTCATATGGTGACCCTTAATAAGCAAAAACATCCTTTCCTCTTTTGTCTTTATTTTGGTGACTTTTCATATTCCTCAAAGTGTCCCTTTATGATAAATTGCAGCCTTCCTCTTTTGTCTTCACTTGGTGACTCTTGGAATTCCCAAAGCATGGAAAAATGCGTCCCATTCTTATTTTGTCTTTACGTAGTGAATCTTTGACTTCTCCATGGGCCCTTCTTTTGTCTTATATGCAACCAAAAATATATTCATTGATATTAAATAAATATTAACACACATTAGCCAAGATATAACTATTAAAAACATAATTAAATGCAATGGGGCCTTTATCACCAATAATGATAGACCTTTGACATCAATGAGAATATTTTCAACAATCTCCCCTTTTATCATTGATGGCAACCTCAATCTTGAAATTGCCACATCTTAAAATTTGTACATACTGTCATCTGAAAACATACAATGACTCCCCCTTAATGTAGCAACATGTACCTATTCCCTGTACCTATTTCTACACTTGTACCTGTTATTCTCCCCCTTTGACATCAATGGCAATGGGCCTACTTGGAGCTAACACTTAGCTCCCCCTCAACTAATGCTAAATTTTAATGGCAAAAAGTAAAAGAAATCACTCCCAACTTATCTCATAGATACCCAAATGTGTCTTTTGGTAGTGCCTTTGTGAAAATATCTACAGTCTGCTCTGTAGTATTGATATGTTCCATCTTAACCTATTAATGTGTAACCTACTCTCTCAAGAAGTGATATCTAATGGGAATATGTTTTGTTCTTGAATGCATTACTGGATTCTTTGAAATATTTATAGAACTTGAGTTATCAAAAATAATGGAAATAGGTTCATCATATTTTATCTTGATATCTTCCAAAGTTTGCTTCATCCAAAGCACTGTCAGGATCTTAGAGTACAATTGATTACTTTTGTATAAGAAACTAAACATGGAATTGAAACCAGAAGTAATAAGTAACTAGAAACCAGAAACAACAAATAATAAGAGACACAAGAGACAACCAATCTATATTAAACTCTTCCAGAAGGAAATACAATAAACAAATCTCTCTCTCCTCACACCTCGTAGATGTACAATAATTCTCTCTCTCTCTCTCTCTCTCTCTCTCTCTCTCTCTCTCTCTCTCTCTCTCTCTCAATTACAATCAACTCAATTGCTAAATTGTTCTACATGCTATGAGGATCTAACCCTACTATATAGTATACTACAACACTAGGGTTCATGAGCCATGCATTCGCCACCCTTAGATCCACCTCTTAAATCAAAGGCTCAAATCTGTTTTCCTAAAAATAAAATTCTGGAAATGCACAGAAGTCGGTGATGACCGATGCCGGCCAACCCCTAACCGATGTCGGTTGGTTCTGACTAATGCCGGTCAACCTATAACTGATGTCGGTTGGTTTTGATTGATGCTTGTTATTGTGTAAGCCCAACAACCTCCACATTAGCTTATTAGT
Organism: Torreya grandis; assembly: GCA_037957365.1. Classification (NCBI taxonomy): domain Eukaryota; kingdom Viridiplantae; phylum Streptophyta; class Pinopsida; order Cupressales; family Taxaceae; genus Torreya; species Torreya grandis. The sequence continues at coordinate 5,398,231 of JARHVA010000166.1, read as the reverse complement.
GAAGCTTTTAACTCCACAACTCAACAATCTCCCACTTAGAGATAAATAGCTGCACATGTACCTGTACAACAACATCCTCTAAACATCTATGGCATGTTTCGCCCTCTTCAAGTTCAATCTTGAAGACAAAAAAAGTTTAATGAAGATTCAACTTCTCCTTTGTTACCAGCTTTGTTAACATATCAACAGGGTTCTTATCCGTATGGATCTTTTCTAGCTTCAACTGTCCATCCTCCAATCCCTGTCTAATGAAGTGGTACCTAAGCTGTATATGTTTGGTTCTTGAATGAAAGGCTAAATTCTTTGCCAAATGAATTACACTTTGACTATCACTATACAATCTGCAACTCTCTTGCTCCTTTCCCAACTCTTTCATGAATCGAGTCATCCAAATCATTTCATTGCTAGCCTCTGTGACTGCAATGTATTCTGCCTCTGTAGTAGACAAGGCAATAACCTTTTACAACTTTGAAATCCAGCTAACCATCATTCCACCAACAGTGAACACATATCTTGTGGTGCTTCTCCTACCATCCAAGTCACCTACCATATCCAAATCTACATACCCATGTAGAGAAGTGTTTGACCCTCCATAGCATAAATGTCTACTACTGGTCCCTCTTAGATATCTGAGAATCTACTGAACTAATTTTTAGTGTTCCTTTTCTAGATTTGCCATAAACTTGCTGACAACTCCCACTATTTGGGCAATATCTAGTCTAGTACATACCATTGCATACATCAAGCTCCCAACTGCTGAAGCATATGGAACTCTACTCATGTACTCAACCTCATCATGTGATTTAGGACACTATTGTTTGCCCAACTTGAAGTTTCTAGCCTTACGTGTGCTTACTGATTTTGCATCCTCTCCAACACCTTATTCACATAATCCTCTTGAGACAAAATCAAAATGTGATTTTTTCTGTCTCTTTTAATACTCATGCCAAAGATTTTATTTGCTGCTCCTAAATCCTTCATGGAAAATGTGTGAGCTAATTTTACCTTAGGCTCAGTAATTTCCTGCATGTGTGAACCTGCAACAAGCATATCATCTACATACAGTAACAAGATAATATAACTACCATTATCCAATTTGTTAAAATAAACACAATGGTTAGATTGACATTTACTAAAACCATGCTCTATCATAAACCTGTCAAACCTCAAATACCATTGTCTTGGAGCTTGCTTAAGACTATATAAGCTTTTCTTTAACTTGCACACAAGTTTCTCCTTACCTTTGACCTCAAAACCTTCCAGCTGATCCATATATATCTCTTCATCCAAATCTTCATGAAGAAATGTTGTCTTAACATCAAGTTCCTCAAGATGCAAATTCTCAATAGCAACTAAAGACAATATAGTCTGAATAGAAGTCATCTTTACTACAGGAGAAATTTTTTTACCAAGATCAATACCTAGTTTCTGTACAAATCCCTTTACTACCAACCTGGCCTTATGTCTCATTTGTCCATTGTCTCCTTCCTTTAACCTATATACCCATTTGTTTTTCAATGCTTTCTTTCTGGCTGGCAACTCAACCAAATCTCACATATGGTTCTCTTCAAAGGAATCAATTTCCTTATTCATGCCATGCTCCCACTATTTCTTGGATTCTACCTGCATTGCCTCATCAAAACTTTCTAGTTCTCCACCATTAGTGAGCAACAAGTAGTATAAAGAAGGGTAATAATGAATTGGAGGTTTACTTACACTTTCAGACCTCCTGATGGGCATTTGAGACTCATTTACAGCTTGTTGTCCACCCAAATTTTCTTCTGATAGTGACCAATCCCAGTCATCTCTGATCGATGTTAGTCTGCACCCTATCGATGTCGATTCCTCCTGATCGACACCGATTTCCACCTGATCGATGTCAGTTTCCACCTGATTGACGTTGATTTACACCTGATTGATTTCAGTCTCTAGGTTTTTTTGAGTGATGATTTTTACATGTGAGCTCATTTTAGATCCTAACCTTTTCCAAATCAAGATTGTCCTGCTCAAAATTATTCAGTCTCTTGAGCTGATCACTGTACATCACCTTCTCATTGAAAACTACATCACAGCTTCTAATAATTTTGTTATTTTTTAAATTCTACAACCAGAATTTGAAATCTATAAAATCATAACCAATGAAAGTACACCGCATAGATTTAGCATCTAGCTTCTTTCTATTTTCTTTATCAATGTGCGTAAGAGCTCTAAAACCAAAAACTCTAAGAAATGAAAGATCAACCTTTTTACCTATCCAAACCTCTTTTGGAATTCTACCATCCAGTGCAGTAGAAGGTCCTTCGTTAATTAGGTAAACTATAGTATCTATAGCTTCTACTCGAAACTGTAAGGCCAAACCAGCATACAACCTCATACTCTATGCATGCTCCATTATTGTTTTATTCATCCTTTTAACAACTCCATTTTGATGAGGTGTCCTTAGAACCATCCTTTTCCTACATATTCCACTCATAGAATAGTAACTATTGAATTTATTGCTACAGTACTTACCACCATTGTCAGATCTAAGGCACTTCAATCTCAAACCTGTTTCATTCTCAACCAAAGCTTTTTATTTATTGAATGTGTCAAAAATATCAGATTTTCTCTTTATGCAATAAACCCATACCTTTTTTGTAGTATCATCAATGAAAGAAACATAATACTTTGATCCTCCAATAGAAGCTACCTGAGCTGGTCCCCACACCTCTATGTGAACAAGCTCCAACTTGTGCTTCTTCTTTCTTGACCCAGTTTTGAGAAACCTCACTTTCTTCTATTTCCTAAAAATACAATGCTCACAAAAATCTAGATCTATGTTTTTCAAATCTAAAAGCTTACCTTTTGACTTAAGAACATTCATTTCCTTCTCACTCATGTGACTAAGCCTACAGTGCCACAACTTTGCATCTACATTTGAAGTAGATAAAATAGAAGGAGAATAATTAGTAATACAAGTAGATAGATAAAGTGTACCTACTCTCTTCCCTTTTGCTAATACAAGTGCACCCTTGAAAACTTTCCAAGATTCAGCTGTGAGAGTTACTATGCAACCCTCATCACCCAACTTTCTTGTAGAAATCAGATTCCTCTTTAGGATGAGTACATGCATGACATCCTTCAACACCCCTGTGTTTGCATTCTGCAATTTCAGCTACACTTTTCCTTTGCCAACAATTTTACAAGGCTCATCATCCCCTAAATAATTTATTTAAAAATCTCCATGGACATAATCATTGAAAAATTCTCTATTTGGGGTTGCATGAAAAGAGGCACCAGAATCTAAAACCCATGATTCTACTTTATTATACAAAAAAAATATAAGAGCATCCTGTGCAACAATACCTGCAACTTTTGCTTCTTTATTACCTTCATGCTAATTTTCTTTGTTATCCTTCAACCAACAATCTTTCTTTACATGCCCTTTCTTTCCACAATTCCAGTAGGGTATTCTTCCATTTCTAGATTTGGATCTACTTTCCATCTTTGACCTTGATTTCCCTTGCTTGCCCTTCTCTCTTTGCCTTCCTCTGCTTTCAACACTTAAAGCATTACCTGATATTTCCCCTGTGCTTTTCCTACAAATTTTTTCATTCAAGATTACACTAACAACATCATTAACTTTTAAGATATTTGAAGCAGATGCAGTATTACTAACTGCCATTACCAAACTATGCCAACTTTCAAGTTAAGAGAATAAGATTAAGAGAGTCCTAATTTTATCATCAAAAACTACTTTGACTGAATTTAACTGATTTACTATTGTATGGAAATCATTAACATGACTAGATATAGATCCATCTTCCTGCATTTGCAAATTAAATAATTGCTTCATAAGATATACCTTATTTGAAGCTAAGGGTTTTTCATATAAATTTGCCAAAGTATCCATTAACTCTACCGTTGTCTTTGCCTGTGATAAGTTAGAAAACACAGAAGCTGACAGGCTCAACCTTATAGATCCAAGAGCCTTTCTATCAAGAACATTCCATTTTTTATCTTCCATATTTGTGGGCTTCTTTGAAACCCCACCCAATGGTAAATATAGATCTTTTTGATACAGATAATCTTCAATCTGCATCTTTCATAATTGATAATTCTTGCCATTGAATTTATCCATTCTTAGTTTACTTTCTTCTGCCATTGCTTTGCTCCCACTCAATCAGCAACCCCTATGAGTGAATTCTATAATCAACAAACACTAACACGCTCTGATACCAATTGTCAAGATCTTAGAGTACAATTGATTACTTTTGTATAAGCAACTAAACAGGGAATTGAAACAAGAAGTAATAAGTAACTAAAAATCAGAAACAATAAATAATAGGAGATACAAGAGACAACCAATCTATATTAAACTCTTCCAAAAAGAAATACAATGAAGAAATCTCTCTCTCCTCACACCTCGTAGATGTACAGTAATTCTCCCTCAAGAGTTCTCTCTCTCTCTCTATCAATTACAATAAACTCAATTACTAAATTGTTCTACATGCTATAAGGATCTAACCCTACTATATAGTATACTACAATATTAGGGTTCATGAGCCATGCATTTGCCACCCTTAGATCCACCTCTTAAATCAAAGGCTCAAATCTATTCTCCTAAAAAATAGAATTCTAGAAATACACAGAAGTTGGTGATGACTGATGCCGGCCGACCCCTAACCGATGTCAGTTATTTTTTACCAATGCCAGTCGACCCCTAATTGATGTCGATTAGTTCTGACTGATGCTGATTACTGTGTAAGCCTAACAACCTCCACATTATCTCATTAGTGAAGCTTTTAACTCCACAACTCAACAATTACTTGAGTATAACACAGTTCTATTGCAATATATTCTACTTTAGCTATAAAAAGTGATACTAAATTTTGCTTCTTGCTTAGCCATGATACTAAGCTATCACCAAGGAAGTAACCTCCTCCACTTGTACTCTTTATGTCATCCAAGCACCCTACCCAATCTGAATCTGTATAAGCAACTAAAGTGAAATATCTACTTGTGGGATACCATAATCCATAATCCAATGTCCTTTTGATATATCTAAATATTTTTTTCACCAATTGAATATGACTATCTTTTGGAGATGACTGATATCTTGCAACCATACCTACTGAATGCATGATGTCTACCCTTGATGCTGTCAAATATAAAAGACTACCAATAATAGATCTATACAAATATTGATCTATAATAGGTGAAACTTCAACCTTAGTCACCTTATTTATTGTACACATTGGTGTGCCAACTGGTGTCCAATCCTCAAAACCATATTTCTTTAACATTTCCTTGGCATATTTACTTTGAGATATGAAAATTATTTTATTTGATTGAAATATTTGCAATCCTAATAAAAATGATAATTCTCCAAGCATAGACATCTCAAATTTATTTTGCATTCTATCAGAAAATTCTTTTGTCATCTTTGAAATATTTACTCCAAAAATGATATCATCAACATATGCCACAATAATCAATTGATGCTCACCTTCTATTTTGATGTAAATATTACTATCAACAAATCCTCTCTTGAATCCTTGATCTTACAGGTACTTATCAAGTCTTACATACCAAGCTCTGGGAGCTTGTTTCAATCCATACAATGCTTTCTTCAATCTGTATACATGGTTACTAATATTTGAGAGAATAAATCCCTCAGGCTACTCAATGTAGACCTTTTCTTCAAGATTCCCATTTAGGAAGGTATATTTGACATCTATTTGAAACACTTTAAAATTTTTAAACATTGCATATGCAAGAAAAATTCTAATAGCCTCTAACCTTGCCACTAGTGCAAAACATTCTTAAAAATCTATTCCCTCAATTTGAGCATATCCTTTACATACTAATCTTACTTTATTTCTAGTCACTTCTCTATTTTCATTCAACTTCTTTCTTTAAACCCATTTTGTTCCTATTACATTGTGATCTTTTGGTCTAGGCACTAATTCCCAAGTATCATTATTTTCTATTTGATTTAATTTTTCATCCATAGCCTTAACCCAATTATCATCATGTCTAGCTTCTAAAAATGTTCTAGGCTGAATTTTAGATAACAAAAAGAAATCAACTTGTTCAAAATCACTTACCATCATTCTTTTGGTGCAAATTCCTTCATTTATGTCCCTGATGATGTCACTTTCATTATGATTTATTTGAATGTATTTGCATGGAGTTTTGGTACCCTTTTTCTCCTTCTCATCATCTTCATTTAATTCTTTAAAGCCTTCCTCTTCAATGATTTTAGGAATATCTATTGGATCATTGATTCTTTGTGTTCCATCTTCTTCTATCTTGACACTTGCACGTTCAACAATTTTTTTGGTTTTTTTTTTATAACATTTATAAGCTTTATTTTAGTAAGAATAACCATGAAATATACCTTCATCTACTCTAGATTCAAACTTACCATGTTTTTTATTAATTTTATTTATGAAGCATTTGCTACCAAAAACTTTGAAATAATCAACTATTGTTGGTTTGTCTTTCCATAGCTTATAAGGAGTCTTTTCACTATTGAATCTTAATAATACTCTATTCTAAATATGCACTATTGTACCAACTACCTCTCTCCAATATTTATCTGCTATCTTAGATTCATTTAGCATTGTCCTCACCATCTCCTAAATTGTTCTATTTTTCTGTTCAACTACTCCATTTTGTTATAGAGTTTTAGCTGCTGAATAATGTCTCTTTATTCCATGATCTTCACAATACTAAATAAATTGATCTAACATGAATTTTCCTCCTTGATCTGATCTTAGACACTTAATCTTCAAACTAGTTTCATTTTTAGCTAATACTTTGAATGCTTTGAAATGTCTAAAAGCTTCTAATTTTCTCTTTAAAAACATTACACAAGTCATATGTGACAAATCATCAGTAAGCAACATGAAATATTTATCACCTCGAGTACTTTGATTCCTCATAGGTCCACATAGGTCAGTGTGAATAAGCTCTAGCATCTGCTTGGTCTAGTACTCTTTTGTTTTGAATAGCCTTCTAGCCTACTTTCCGCACTGATAAAGTCCACAAATCATGTCAGATGGGTTTGTAATCTTTTTAAGATTTTTGAATACTTGTTTTTTTTTTGTTGACAAGATTTTCAAAATTCATGTGCCACAATCTCTTATTCCATAGCCAAATTTATTCAATCTGACTCAAACAACATCTTTGACCTTTGATGTTTGATAGCATATACAAATTATTCCCTATTCTTTGAGCATCTGCGACCAATACATCTGAATCTTTTATTCTAATTTCATAACCTTCTGCATAAAAATTTACTATTTTTCCTTGATCACACATTTGACTTACACTCAAAATATTATTCTTAAGACCTTCTACATATAAAACATTTTCAGTTTTAGTTCTACCATTATCCAAACTTAGTGTACCTTTTCTAGCAATTCTGGCAGTAGTATTGTCTCCAAACTTTCCTATGTCACCATTGATCTTCTTCAAGGTTATGAACTTGATCTTGTCTCCTACCATGTGCCTCAAACATCCACTATCAATGAACCATTGCTTTTTTTCATTTCTTACATGCAAAGCTGGTTGAACCAACATAAAATCTTTAGATTGTTTCTTCTACCATGTCTGAACCTTCTTCTTGATGAATAGAGCCTTGAAACTCTAGTCCTTCTTGACTGAATTGAACATACTTCTACAGTACTGAGCTATGTGTTCTAAGTTGTTACACTTTCAACAAATTATGGCCTCTTCATCAAAGCTTGATAGAGGAGCAAAAGAGTTGTAGCTTCTGCTTGACTCTACATGACTTACTTTTTCCTTATTTCTGAGACTGTTATCCCTTTTTCTACATTCTAATTCTTATGACCATATCCATTACAATTAAAATAATAATCATAAAAATAGGACTCGTTTGTGTATCTTTAACATGATTGCCTTTTGTAGCTTTGTTCCCTCTAGCCTTCTTTGTTTGAGATGTCTTCTGTATTTTTCATTTCTTCCTTTTTTTTCTCCTCTTTTGTAAGAGCTTCAACATAGCTCTTTTTCTTTTAAAATCTGATACCTATCTTATCTTATATTTCCTTTTGGCTTTCTAATATCTTATTCAGCATATTAGTGTTATTCTCAAATTGTAATCATTGCCTGCTCTATCATTGATTGCTTTATTTGTTTTATCAAGATCTACTTTTAAAGAGGAAATTTCAATAACATAACTTTCACATTATTTTCTTACTATTTTAAACTATGCCCTAATATATTATTCATTATTCTTGGCTTCTTCAAAGTGTGCTTGTAGATCTTCAATTATTTCCTTTGACTCCTTTTTATTTTTCTTGATCTGGTGCTTCAATCTTCAATTTTTCTTTTCAACAAATTTTAACTCTTCTAAGTCACAAAGGAGTTCACCTTCTAGATTCACTTTGGCTTCATCCTCTTCTTCTTCTTGATCATTTGTTCTTTTGCTTGCAGAGGCATCTTCATGTATGGCCATCGTGTGCTTTCCTGATCTACCTTCAAGCTATAAAACTTTTTCAAAAGGAACCTACTCTGATACCAATTGTTAAGCATGGTATATACTGAGAGGTTGGGGGTGAATCAATATATCATAAATCTTATAAACATTCCCTTAATCAAATTCCACTTTAATATGCATTCAAGATATGCAATAAAACTAAAATAGTAAACACCACACAAGATAGAGAGAGACACTAGATTTAATGTGGAAACCCAATGTGGGATAAACCATAGAGAATAATCTCAAGTATATTAATGAGCACCAACTCAAACTATAATATTCATAAGCACCAACTTGCAAGAGCACCAACCCTTTTGTTGAGCACCAACACATCAACTATTCATGAGTCCCAACCCACTAAAGCACCAACCCCTTTGTTGAGTACCAACACAACAACAATTCATGAGCACCAACCTACAAGAGAACCAACCCCTTTGTTGAGCACCAACATAACAATAATTTGTGAGCACCAACCCACAGGAGCACCGACACCTTTTATGTATACCACACAACTATCTCTCAATGTTGCTATCTCAACAAATGATAGTTCATTACAATATCTCTTTTCTTTCTCTCCTCTACTCTTCTAAGCTAGATAGAACAAATACAAATCATACTCATCTCTCACACACTTACAAATGGATTCTCAAGCCTTTATTTATAGCTTTCCAAATGACCTTTGGCCTTCCTCCTTTGTGACCCTTTAATCCTCATGGAAAATGGTGCTAAACTTGCATGACCCTTTGTATCCTTGCATTTGAAAAGTCATATGGTGACCCTTCATAAGAAAAAATATCCTTTCCTCTTTTTTCCTTATCTTGATGACTTTTCGTATTCCTCAAAGTGTTCTTTCATGAGAAATTGTGCCATTCCTCTTTTGTCTTCACTTGGTGACTCTTGAAATTCCCCAAGATGACTCTTCATGGAAAAATGCATCCCATTCTTCTTTTTTCTTTACCCCATGACTCTTTGACTTCTCCATGGGCCTTTCTTTTGTCATATATGCAACCAAAAATATATTCATTAATATTAAATAAATATTAACACACATTAGCCAAGATATAACTATTACGAACATCATTAAATGCAATGGGGCCTTTATCATCAATAATGATAGACCTTTGACATTAATGACAATATTTCCAACATGGTCAACATTTTGTTAAGGATTTTTTTAGAGGATTCTGCCTATCCATTTTCTTGTGAACGGTAAGGCAAGTAAAATCTTGAATTAATTTCAAATGCATGACAAAGACCTTGGAATTTATTTTTCTTGAAATATTTATCATTGTTGGTGATGATATTATGGGTACACCAAAATGATAGATGATATGGTGGTTGATAAAGTTGACTATATTTTTTGCTTTGGTAGAGATGAGAGGAATGTCCTCCACCCACATGGTGAAATACTTAATAGTGGTAATAATGGATTGGTGTCTTTGTGATGAATGAGAACTAATTTATCTAATAAGATCAAGGCCCCATTGTGAGAATGGACAAAAATATTTAGATACTTGAAGGCCATGGGTAGGTACATGGTGTAAATTAGCATGTTGTTGATGTTTGACACACTTCTTTAAATAATCATAATATTCTTGTTGATGGTGGGCCAATATTAGCCAAGGTGAAAGATTTGTTTAGTAGTAGCTAAACCACTAAAATGTCCCCCATAAATTATGTCATACATTTCCTTGATGGCATGAGAATATTCATGAATGTTAAGGAAACAAAGACGGAGTCCATCAAAGCCACATTTTTAAAGGATTCCCTCTAGTATGGTATAATGAGAGGTACTTTGAACAAAGGCTCTTTAGGCATTCTGAGAGAGGTTGGGAAGATGATACTGAGGTTAAGGTAATAAAAAAAAATCATACCATATGTCTAGTGGAGAAATTTCCACATTATAAATGATAGGAAGGTTAGAATATATAAGATAGAGTGAAAAAGTGATGGATGGTAATAGAGATTTTAGAGTTAGAAGGATGAAATGGGATTTTAGAAGCAAGGGAAGCCATTATATTCATGAACTTTTTTGGTAGATTGTGCAACAAATTGGATAAGGTAATGATAGGATGATGTTGAGTGTACATATACAAGTTATTTATAATTTAGTAAGACATCATTCTTAAATTGGTTAGATCCATTGACCTGGTTGACCAAAAGTTGGGAATCACCAAATACACTAATTATTTTGACTCCCAAGGTTAGAGTAGTGTGCAGACCTATGACTAGGGCTTCGTACTCAGACACATTATTGGTGTACATGAAGTCAAGGTTAATGGTAATGGGAAGAGGTTTACCATTGAGGGGAATGAGAATAAATTTAGGACCCCCACCACATTGGCACTTGGATCCATTAAAAATCATGATCATTTCATAGGTAGGGCCATCTTAAGAAATGATCATGATGGACTCTTCTATAAATGCAAGAGGAAGAGGTTGGTTATTTGGTTGAGGAGATTCAACAAATTGATCGTCAATCATTTTCCATTTATTTTAATTTTACTGAAGGAGCTCAAGATCAAACTTAACTAAAATAATGAGCCACTTAACCATACACTAGTTTTGGTATAGTTTGGAGTGCATGCACTTGAGTGGGCCAATGCTAGTGTTGATGTACTTTTGTGATTAAGAAGATAATGGTGAATATTGTAATCTATTAAGATGAGTGAAAGGTAAAGTTTATTAGGATGGGAGTACTATGTCTCATATTATATAAACATTTAACTTATGTAGTAGACAACTTGCTCTTTGTTCTATTCATCATGGTGAGCAAGCCTTGCCCCTAGGGAATGGTCAGTGGTAGAGATGTAAAGGTAGAAGGGTTTATCTTTTTTAGGTGGGGAAAGAATAAGTAGAGAAATAAGGTATTATTTGAGTGAATCAAAGGCTTTTTGACATTCCTTGGTCCACTTAAAGGAGGTATCTTTCTTAAGTAGATAGTGAAAAGGATGACATCTATCCAATAATTGAGAAATGAAACGTCAAATTGATTAGAGTTTCCCCTAAAATTTACAGAGTTGCTTAAGATGGGTTGGAGGTGGATTTTCAAGGATTTATCTAACTTTGGCAAGGCCTACCTCACTCTATAGTTGAAATTTCCCTATGGGGTGATGAAAGAGGTTTTATGTTAAGCTTTGGGAGTAATCAATATTTGGATGTATCCCTAGAAACCATCCATGAGAGATAACATCTTGTGGCCAACTGTAAGATCAACAAGTTGGTCAATGCTAGGCAAAGGAAAGTCATCCATTGGGGAAGCAAGGTTAAGGTCACAAAAGTTGATACAAAGGAAAAGTCCCCCTGTGGATTTGGTAATGGCAACAATGTTAGAAACCCATTAGGGATATTCATTGGGTTGGATGAAGTCAACATATAAGAGGTTTTGAAAATTTTCTTTGACTAGAAGAGAGATGTGAGGGTACATCCTAAAAATCTTTTGTCAGATAGACTTATCATCAGGATGGATGACAATGTTATGGAGAGTGACAAAAGGTCAATTTTGGGCATAGCCTGATAAGACTAAGAAAATACTATGCTATGGTCATGAAGGAAAGAAGGGTAATCTTTTTGTTCTATGGAGTTTAAGGATTGTCTAATCTTGACGATGCAAGGGTTAACTTGAGTACCCAAGTTGACATCGATGGTAGTAGATTTATTCAACACTATTTTATTCTTAGGAGGAAGAGATTTATGGTAAGAAAAATACCCCATACTGAGGTAGGTGAGAATGGAATCATCAACCTAATGTTGGATGGTGTTGATGGTAGGATAATCATTTTCTACCATTTCAAGATGAAGGAGAGGAAGGGTTTTTGTTTGACCATCCTTTTAATAGGTTATGGGGCCCAAACTAATGGTATTGATAAAAAAAATGTTAGGTAGGATGATATCAAAATCCTAAGACTTCAAAGGAGATGGGTTTGGTGAGGATGGGACATCCTCATCAATGGTGGTGATGGGTTTAGGTGAGGTGGTTTTTTTAATGGTACAAAAATCATCTAGATACAAACATTAAACCTATTTTAGGTATTTATAAATGTGATAATGTGAACACTTGTTGCATTAGTAGATCCCATATGGCATTTGTGATAAATTTAGTAAATAATTTTTATGGTAGACCAATGGACATTCCATTCTATGCTCTTTTTTATATTCTTCATCTTGGTGAAGATAAGAGCTACATAGAAAATTTGAAAACTAGATACTATATTTCAAACATATTAATATTATATTATCCATATTATTTCATACAGAAGATTAAAAATATATAGGAAATGAGTTTCCTATATTCAAGATGGTTAAATCCCTATAATATCTCAACTAAATAATCTCTCAACTAACCAAACACTATATATTAATATATTGTTAATAATTATATATTCGAGTAACTTCCAAATAACTAAAACAAGTCACCCCATATATTATTATGCATAATAACAATAATATATAAATAATTATTAATATGTTATCATTTACTAACAATAATTACATTATTAAAAAATAATAATGTGAACACACCTCAACATTCAATCCCTTATGAATAGTATTAATCATGATCTACACCTCCTTAATCTGAGCATGGGGAGAATATACGTCTTCAAGAATTGGCTAGAATAGAATCATATCCCAACGCATACTTTTAGGTCTACTACTAATATCTAAATATTTTTATATGAATCTTATTGTACATTACCACTGCTATGTGAATAATGCATCCCGTATTTACACCATGTGAATGTAATGGGCGTGTCACTACCTAATCATCTCCATAAAGAATTAAGACAGTGAGAGGATCTATACAGTTAGAGGATTTTTTTTATTTAACTACCCTCTTATATAAATATTTCCACATTCCATTATATCTACACTTTCCCTTTTTACCTAAATATCAATGGATTTCTAAACTGGTAGGGTAAAATGAAATATCACAAGGAATAAATCTTCATTGTCATCTTATGCAGCCTCTATTAATGTTTATTTCCACTCAAAAAATAAAAGCATAGATAATTTTCACTGCCACTGAATCACTATCCTTGGCATTAGCTAATTTGGTGAAAAATTATACCACATTGAAAAAATAAAAAAAATATACCATGATGATAATAACACACAACTAAAAAATACGCCACTAAAGTAGAAAGTGCCCTTGTCATTAGTGGCTAGCAAGAAGATCTAGAACCTCCAGCCTCTATTTTCTCCATCCTCTAGTATAGGGAGCTACTGACTTTATTTATAAGTGCTTGATGTATTCCTGTGCAGTAACGCATTGATGATTTCCTAGTCGGACATCCTCCCTTTTAGTGTCTATCTCATATCTAGCCTCAAAATTCTTTAAAATTTTGAAGTCTTGATTTTGCATATTTCAGAGATTGGTTTCCACCAAAAGTGCATCGATTACAATTTTGACACAAGATTTTGACTCTTTACTCAATTTTTATTTTGACAATGTGACTAAATGGTAATGATGACTTCTTAAAAATTCTAATGACATATATTTACTATGGACCCAAAACACAATATTGACACTTTGAATTTTTATGACTTGACTCTTTTAATGACATAACCTACTTAATACATAAAATACTAAATTGTTACCTTTTATGGACATTAACCTATTTGACATAAATATGAGACTTTAATAATATTAACATCTATTTTTAATACAACAAAAGGTATTATTGAAAATTTAACCTATTAAGATTAAAAATAAAACTATTGACTCCATATTGATTTAGTTCTAAACAACGATGATAACTAAATTATATGACTTGACACCTAAAATTTTGATAAGATTTTAGGACATTAAAAATAAATACTTCAAAACTCTCACTATAAAACAAACCTAGCAAAAATCATGGAAGCTATGCATGCGCAGAGAAAGATGGGTTGAGCTCAATCCTTGTTGGACTCATAGTCCTCATTTCATTTAGCTATAGAAAGAAAAGTTTTTAGAGAGGGAAAGAAAGGATTTATTAAAACCACCTATCAATATAGATATGATAGTGTTTACAAATACAAGAAAAGAGGAAATGGATGTTTATATAATATATGTGGCACCTATCATCTGTTAGGTAGTGTAATATATTTTATTGGCTTGGGAAAAGGACCATGTAAACTATTCATATTCCTTTGTATGAATTTTATTTTGCTTTCACTAAATATTTTCCCCTTTTATTCACATAAAAGATCAGTCCTCCAAGACACAAGTTTGAATAAATCATAATAGTAGGCCAATTTGCATGATGAGAAGAACCATGTGTTTTGATGTGCTTCACTCAATTCTTGGATTTGAAAGGTAGAAGAATAGAATTACAACAATATAATCCAAAAATTCTAATCTCTTTTAACAAAGTACTGTTCATCAAGGCTATCCTTAGAACTATGGAATAGAATTTTTAAAAAATGATAAGTTGAACTCCAATCCATACATCTCCTCATTTTCTATTGATTCGACCCATAAAATTACTAATTCTAAACTAAATTTTAATTTAAAAAAATCCACAATTCGAGAAACAAAACCTTACAAAGGTTGCCCCAAGCTTGCTTCAAAATTCCATTATAGGCACAAGATTAATAAATATCTGATACCAGATCTTAGTGAAGAATAGACCCACACAAAGAAAGCTGAACATAAAATAATATATTTCAAACACAATAATATTAAATTATATATATTATTTCATACAAAAGATTAAAACTATATAGGAAATGAGTTTCTTATAATCAAGATGGTGAAGTCTGTATAATTTCTCAAGCAAATAATCTCCTGACTACCCAAACACTATATACAAAAATATTATTACTAACAATATATTTGAGTAACTACCAAATAATTAAAACATATCACCCTATATATTATTGCCATAATAATAATAATAATAATAATAATAATAATAATAATAATAATAATAATAATAATAATAATAATAATAATAATAATAATAATAATAATAATAATAATAATAATAATAATAATATACCAAACAACTATTAACTCATTATTTTTTTTATCAAACAATAATTACATTATTACAAATTAATAATGTGAACACACCTCAACACTTCATACTCTTGGTACGTAAATATTAAAAATGATTTAAACTTTGCTATTAGAAATTAAAACTCTTAGTTTTCCTATTGTAATTATATCATTGCATTACACAATGAGGCAGTTTTTGATTTGCAAACATTGATAGTTCCAACAACTCTTAGTCCCCAATTTTTTTATCAAAACATTCTCCATTGAAGTTCAGGAGGTCATTTTGAGTTATACTATAATTATTTTAAAATAATTATAGAAATATTGATCTTGTTAATTTAAAAAAATATTTGGTTCTTTCTTACGTAAAAAAATAAAATGAAACAATTGCCAAAAGAAATACAATAATTAGGGGTTGTCAACCTATTGAGGCCATGGCAGACACAGATATGGAGGGAAATACATAATAATTTGTACAAGTGCCCTTGCATCCACTTGTAAGAATAAAATGCATGTAGAGATCTATTTCAGTTCCATAGCAACAATACACTCATGTTGTGGGTATAGCTACATAAACAATCTTAGCTTCTATTGAATTAACAAAAATGTTAAATTTATCATTGTAATATTTTAATCCTCTATTACATATAGAGTAGCACAGTCTATAATGCAAACACCAAAGGGTCTGGTAGACCTTCCATAGTTTAGATGCAACAATAAGAGAAAGTTGAGTTAAATTAAACTAAGTTTTTCATTTTTAGTATATGGTAATTTAATATTCTCTTTACTTTATTTGTCATTTTTAGTTCAATTTTAAGGCAATTCTCCTTCTCAAAGGATAAATTTCACAACACCATCACAAACACCTCACCCAACCTTGTAAATAGTGGAAGAATGAAATGTTTGTTTAGGCAAGTATAGAGTAGTGGCATTGTTCAGTAGCAACTTCTAATTTCCCAAACTTTTCACTTGCTGGTCTACCTAGTGCAATGGGAACAACAATTCTTCATAATATTGATTTGGATGAATAGATTTTGGAGATTGATAGTAGCACACCCATGGGTTTTTTAACCCTTATAATATGATATAGGTATCTCCTCCCACTGAGCCTTTACAGTGACCTCGTACACCCAAATCTACACCCAACATCAATGAAGGCAATCATGTTAAGGAGATTCCATTAACAAATGATAATTGTAATTTTTTCTGATTTCTCATTACTGACAAAGAATGCTAAGGCCTATGTTACTAAATTTATTATTGATAACCTTGATGATTTAAGAACATGGGAGTATTGGGCAAAAGTATTGATTCAAGATATAAATGCATGTTTTTGAAACAACAATCAATGTAGTCAATTGTATTCAATGGTTGAACATTAGTTGATAAAAATTGATTTTTTATTCAACCAAGAAGTTTTTGAAAGTGTTGTAGTGAGTAATAGCTTTAATGATTTTGTTCTTTATTTAATGTTAAACAAGATTGAGAACTTAAATGCAGAAGTCCAAGCATATTATAACTAATGGGCAAAGAACAAAAGCCTCGTAGATCTTGCAAATGCTAATAAAGAAAAATATGTGATTACTTTCTCTTTATTTTTTTTATAAAATAGTTTTTATTAATTATTTTAACTAATTAATATTGTGTGTTCATTTGTAGTCAAAATATACAAATTGGAAGAACCTTAATCATGTGTTGTCAAGAAAAAATTAACAATCTAACATAATCGTAATTTATAATTTCAATTAACATCCCTTCCAAAATTATTGATCTCTGTAAATAAGTTTGGAAAATCCTTGTTAATATTTTAAATTATGATGGAGACAATTATATTTGACACAAACACATATACATATGTCATTTTAATTAATATTTTAATATTAAAGGTAAAGGTGGGTTTTGAAAGTGCCCACCATCTTTTATAGAAAGATTGAGATATAATACTTATTGCATTATTTCATAAGAAATTAGTTATAGATATGATTTGATATGCATGGTGCGAATATTGCAACCAATTTCTCTATGTTTTGTAGTATGATTCTAAGCTTTCCACTCATATCTAACATTTTTGGACTTTGTGCATTTAGAAGACACTAATCCAAACATTGAACAAGATGAGAAAAAAATAACCACAAATATATTCCACTCCCTGATCTAAATGCAATCTGTTTAAAATTTTGTTCCTTATAGTCCGCCTTTAATTCTAAAAATCTATCTCGAAAGAAACTTTCAATGTCCTTCCATTATATCCACAACAGATGCCTAGAATGAATCTCTATAGATAGTTTTTATCATGGTGTTGACTTGAACACTCCATAAATGCTAAAAGGCATCGAGGCACTTCAGGGAGAAGAGCTCTATGGTGCAGATGTATCTGAGAGTGTGCAAGCGTGACACACAGTCCCACCAGATGAAAGAGTGGTCATTATGGGATAGACATGTAGCAGCATTGATGACTCTGCATGCTGGGAAGATGGGGTCTTACATTTTCAAGACCTATTTTTCCATTGCAGGGGAGGAGGCGATGATGTTCATTTTGAAGCTGAGACGGAGAGTCATTAAGGAGCCGTGAACCTTTCCCAGGTGATAGATGGACTCATGAGGGTTTTTGCCTAGCTAGAGGATGTATCCAATCAGTTGCAAGGGATGGGGTCTATGGGGTAGATTTTTGGATGCATTGTTTAAGTACAACTTTGAAAATAGTAGATATATAAGAGCTATGAATGCGAGCATAGAATAAAAAGCCATGCTCCATGAATTTATGTCCATATTAATTTTTTTCCTTTGTTGCATTATTTTTATTGGTTGTGTGTTTCAAAATTTATATAGGCAAAAGTTTGGTTTATGAACTTAGAACCACATGAATTTCTGACTAAATATCTCAACTACTGATTTTTGAAAGCAAATGCACTTGTCATGATTCCCATCCATTTGAAGTAAAATTCAAAACATCTATTTTCTTGCTTCAGAGATAATATAAAATGACCAATATAAATGTAATTAATTGATCCGCCCTATGCTAATAAACTCATCCATTGTAAAAACCTTATTCAAATCTTTTTGACCCTTTTTTGAATTTTTGAAAATCTGCAATGTCACTCTTCCTATTCAACATCTTCAGTGCATATATGCTTGTGTATCACCCTTTATATCGTTAATAATGATGCTTTAAGCTATTATATTCTCTAATATATAAAATATTATATTATTATGGTAATAATTAATATATTAAATATAATATAATATATTATTGTATATACAGTTTATTTTAAAAGTTGAAATTATTATGATATAAATTATGAAAGTATAATTTTTTTAATATATTATAATTATTTTAGATAAATATCATAATTTAAGGGCCTTTTTCCTAATAATAAAAAAATAAAGAAACTATTTGCTTTGGCTCAACAAACTATTCATTAAGGTATTTTAAGCATCATTGTCATAAACAAAATATACTGACATAAAATATTTTGATATATATAAACTTAATTACATTTCATAGACTTAACCAGATTTGATTCCTATCAAAACCCATTACCACCATAAATGAAACAACAAAAATAAATTTCTAAAGTTACCAATAGCTAGTCAATCACGATGCGCTGGTCACCTCCCCAAGTGTCATCATGAGCTTGAACAACATTCTGGACTTGATCAAGGCAATCGCATATCATCAACTGTAGACAAGAGTGATCCTTAAAAATGAAACCCATCTGCAAACTTGCACCCCTTTTAACAATCTAATATAATTATAATTTGTAATTTCAATTAACATTCTTTCCAAAATTATTGGTCCCTATAAATAATTTTGGAAAATCCATTTTAATATTCTAAATTATCATGGAGACAATTGTATTCGACAGAAGCACATACACACATCATTTTAATATTTTTTTACTATTAAAGGTAAAGGTGGCTTCTTTAAAGGGCCCACACCCTTTTAAAAATATTTATATTTATATATACTATTTATTGCAGTATTTCATATAAAATTAGTTATAGATATGATTATGCATGCATGGTGTGGATATTGCAACTAAGTGCTCTACCTTTTTGAGTGTGATTCCAAACTTTGTGCTCATATCTAGCATTTTTGCACTTTGTGCATTTGGAAGACACTAATCAAAGCATCGAACAAGAGAGGCAACCCCTATGTGAACCATGTGATGAGCCAAAGATAACCCCGAACATATTCTCTTCCCTTGTCTAAATGGAATTAGTTCAAAAGTTTGTCCTTTATATTCCACCTTTGACTCTCAAAATCTATCTGGAAAGAAACTTTCAGGGTCCTTCCATGATACTGGGTCCCTTCCAACTGCCCAAACATTCACAAACACGTGGGCGTCTTTGGGTATAACATATCCATCTATTTCACAGGAGCTTTGGGCTTTATGTTGGATTAAAAGGGGTGCAGGAGGATGGAGACGAAGGGTTTCTTTTACCACTGCCTGAAGAAAAAGAAGGTTGTCAATATCTCTTTCTTGCACTATTCTTTCTTGTCCCACAACCTCATCC
Source organism: Torreya grandis (assembly GCA_037957365.1). Taxonomy (NCBI): domain Eukaryota; kingdom Viridiplantae; phylum Streptophyta; class Pinopsida; order Cupressales; family Taxaceae; genus Torreya; species Torreya grandis. The sequence continues at coordinate 5,378,243 of JARHVA010000166.1, read as the reverse complement.
AATTCTTTCTTTACCTTTTTCATTATCTCAGGGTTATGCATAAGTTCAGCCATGGCCCATTCAATTGTGGTACTAGTCGTATCTGTACCTGCACCAAACAAGTCCTACAAGAATAATAACCATAAATATCATATCTTCCAAAATACTTTAAGATAATAAAATAAAAACATGAATCAATATTTTTTAACCAATCAATTATATAAAAAGAAAAATATCAGTAATTATATTTTTATTTTAATAATATATAATATATTTATTATTTTAAAACAAATAATTAGAAAAAAAGCCTTACAAATAAATTAAGAAGAACTATAATTATTAAACATATATGTAAATAAAATTAAAGTAAACTTCAAAAATCTAAACTCAACTTCAGCAAGATCTTAAATTTATAAACACATGATCTTAAATTTTTAAACTTTCAAGATATAATTTTATAAATTTAAATTTTTAACATATTTATATATAATCTATTAGAGTAGGTGGCTAAGATTCAAACTTAAAAGTATAGAAACTAAATATAAAATAATATGATATAGAGGAGGTGGTGGATCATATTTTAATAATTACTTAAGGAAAACTCTGGGAACTAAATTTATATTGTGTTAAGAAAAAAAATTATAATATAATTGATAAAGTTTCACTAATAAAAACTAAAAATTAGAAAATATAAAAAGTATATAACACAAATATAAATATAGATTTTCGATTAAATTTTACAATTTTTTTCATTTATATTCATTTAAAAGAAAAATATCTCTAAATCAAAATTGAATTATTGGTAAAAGTAAAAAAAAAAAACCTAAAGTGAGTTTTATAATAGAATGATATTCTAAACTTAATAGGATATGTAACCTGACATTAAACTATTTATTATTAAATATTTATATTGTAAATGAAGCCTTTTAAATTAAAATCAAATAATTATACTAAACTAAATAAATTTTAAATTAAAATTAAATTGTAATAAAAATTCTAAATTTTTTGAAATCATTGATTTAATAAATTAAACATTTTCAAATGAATCAATTATAGAAATATGAATCAATCATAAAAATATAATGTCGAAATCATATAACAAAAAAAATTAACCTTTTGACCCAACTTTATTGAAAAATAGAATTATGACCTGCAACAACTTGTATAGGATTATTGATTTTACAAAACAAACATTATAAAGCTTTTCAACTGAATTTAAAGTATAAAAATCTCTTGATTAGTAGCCTCATTAAAATATATGGAAGTTACTATTTTATTATGGCTCGGACTTACCTTCTAAAAACAATATTAATCATATGCCCACGTTATTGATAATGTTTAATTAAATCTCAATAAAAAATTAAATCTCCAATTAAAAAATAAAATAAATTAATTAAAAATAATAATTTATTAAATAATTTATTTTAAAATTGACAGAAATAATGAATTAACATAATTATTACGTTATCAATCAAATTATAAAAGAAACTCACCAATCTATATATTTAATTAAATTTAAAAAATAGATTATAAATATATTACAATAGAGAAGTTAGGAAAAAAAAAAAAAAAACTTACGAAGAAAATGTGTGTTAACTCCAATTTCGTAAAATTTTCTCCCGTTTCTGTTTTATTCTCCAGCAAAATATGAAGAAAATCTTTTTGGCTCGCCTCATTTCTCAGGGTCTGCAGCCGCTCCTCTATGAACTCGTCAAACAACCCCAATATAACCCCAATACATTTGGTTAACTTGCACCTCACACTCTGTGGGTCTAAAATCCTGAGAAAAGGAAAAAAATCCACCAAATTAGGCGCCGCGCTAACCACCATTGTTGTAGTGATGGCATCCTTAAACTTCCGTGAGTTTTCGGAGGCACCATCGAACATATTCGTAGAAAATATCATGTTTCCCAATAAATTAACACTTGCTAAGAACGCCATGTGCCGATATCCACGCCAGATGCCTGCAATGAATCTCGGTAGATAGTTTTTATCATGGTGTTGATCTGAACACTCCGGAGATGCTGAAGGGAATCGAGGCGCTTCGGGGAGAAGAGCTCTGTGGTGCAGATGCGTCTGAGAGTGCGCCAGCGTGGCACGCAGTCCCGCCAGATGAAAGAGTGGTCGCTGTGGGAGAGACATGTAGCAGCGTCGATGACTGTGCGTGCTGACAGGGTGGGGTCCTGCGTTTTCAAGACCTGTTTTGCCATTGCAGGGGAGGAGGCGATGATGGTTGTTCTGAAGCCGAGACGGAGAGTCATTAAAGAGCCGTGAACCTTTGCCAGCTGGCAGAGGGACTCAAGAGGGTTTTTGCCTAGCTGGAGGATGTTTCCAATTAGTGGCAGGGGTCGGGGTCCAGGGGGCAGATTTTTGGAGGCATTGCTGAAGTACAAGTTTGAGAATAACAGATATAACAGAGCTATGCATGCGAGGATAGAATAAAAAGCCGCGCTCCATGAATTTGTGTCCATATTCCTTTTTTTAATTTCCTTTTGTGTGTTATTTTTCTTTGTAGTGTGTTTCAGAAGATATACAGGGAAAAGTTTGGTTTACGAACTGAGAACCATATGAATTTTCGGTCAAATTTCAAAGGTAGCGTGTGTTTCAGAAGATATAGTGTCCGTTGAATATGAAACAGCTGCGAAAATGAAAGCTGTCCGTTCGTCAACCATATCTCGGCTATCGATTTGTGAAAGCAACTGCACCGACCAATTGGAGTAAAAGCCAGTGATTCCCATCCAATTGGAGTAAAATTCAAAACGTCTGTAATGATGCACAAGAAAATTTAATGATATTATGCAATGACCAATATAAATGTAATGATGTACAAGAAAATTTAGGACATTTAGTGATTTTTTAAGCTTAATTTGTAATGGTTGGTAGGAATCACTCTGAAGTCTGGTTTAAAGTCAGTTATGGTCATTTTTAGGTGTTTATAGTTATCATAGTCAAAACATTTATAGGTAAGAAGCTTCGATCTTAACATCATCATGGGAAAGATTTAGAATGGCCAGCAAGAATTTAGAATTCAAGTGGTAAATTGTATTGTATTTTACATGTCTCTCCAAAGTACCCTACTTCACTTTTCTAAGACCCAAAATTCATCAACCAATATTTTTTATTCTGATTTCATTTCATTCCATTGGAAGTGTGTCACTCTTTTTGCTTTTATTTATTTATTTATTTATTTTTTAATATTATTTATTAACGTTCATGTGTGTTTTTTAATATGTTGTGATGTATCTATGGTCATCAATCAAATCAAAAATTTATCTCCTTTGCTTACTTTACAATTTAATTATTTTCAAAGCACCTTACTATTTTAAAGATTTTTTATGTATTCAATAAAAATGTCTATTTCAATATTTTTTCTCATAAACATAGCTTCACCAAGTCCATGGATACATGTACTACCATTGAAATCTTCTTTAAAAAGTCCTCCATTGAAAGATATAGCTTGAGTAGATCTTCATGTAATTTTCTAGCTAACTTTACTCCAGTGAGCCCTTCACCAACTATTACAAAATGAAGTGTCTTTTCTCTCTCTATGTTGCATCGTCCACTTCCATTTGTTTAGGTTTGACACACCATTTAACCATTTCTCCCTTACTTAGTTCCAAGGGTTCCATCTTTGTGTGGGTCGATAAAATGATTTCAAACCATCTATAAAAAAATGCATTGGGTAAATATCCTTCAAGATTGTTACCATGATAGAATGTTTCAACAATACAAACACCATAAACTTTTTTTTTTTCAAAATGCACATTGCTAGCACTGTAAACCTATTTGGGATTTCCATGCTATATTTTAATGGCTTTTAGGTAGCCGATAAACTCAAGGAAGTTTGGAAGGTGACAAAAAGTTATGATAGTCTCCAAAATATCTTGGGACTTGAAAATTTCATTATGTGTTTATAATGAAAATTTCTCACTTAGACTTCATCTACCCATTGATGCAAATTTTTTATGAGGCAAAATTTTGGGTGGGATTTTCAAGTGCCTTAGGCATTACAAATCTCTAGAGCAAATTTTGAGACTCAAAATTAAATCTTTTATAGTATGTGTTTAAAATCAAAATTTATCTTTTGGGCTTGGTCTCTGTGCTAGTACAAAAATTGTGAGATTTTTGAAAAGTAAAATCTTTCTAATACTAATAGGTTTAAAAAGAGAAGACAAGGGAAATGATGTTTGAGCTAAATTTATTAAACATGCAGATGCACACACCAAACATAAATATATAAAGGGATACCAATTTAAAAATAGGAAAAACAAAACTATTTTTAAGAGTTTAATAAGAACAAAAGATCTATGCAAACCCATAAATTGGAATTCAGAAGTAATTACTTTTGTGAAATTGCAGATTGAACTCAAACGCCAATGCAAATTAGAGGAAAATTATTGATAGATGGGAAAAACAACGGATCTAAGTTGGTTAAGCAAATGAATGTGATCATATATGATAAGAATGAATTTCAAAATTCTGATCAAATTTTAAAAATAGAAAATGAGATCACAAGAACCAATTTTTTTAATCTTGCATCTTGTTCAAAAATTCTCACCTCTCTGCGACATGAATGTTTCAAAACATCTCTTTCATATTTTATCCATGTTTATTCGGGTATCAACTTGTGTGAAGTCCCATAAATAGTGATCTCATGATTATGCATTATTTGTTCTTCAGTAGGCATTTTGAAAGGGATTTTGATCTCCTTAATGGTATCCTTTATGATCTTGCATGCCTTTAAAAATCATAATGGAAGGACATTGGATATTTCTTCTACACTGCTTTCTACTTCATATACTTGCAACATAGCAATCAAATCATCCTCATGTACTTGAATTCTTCTCACTATTAGCTTGTTTTATTTAATTATAGAAAGGATCTTATTTTTAATTGGAAAACAAAAGAGAATTACTCTTTTCTATCACTATAAAAACTCATTGTGTTTGTGATTATATTTATTACACATAACCTCAACAATGTGTGATGTATGATCATTTTTCCATTCATTTTCTTGTGAATTGGATAAATTCAAGCCAATAATAGGTTCTCCGACCATATCTTCCTCTTGTGTCAGACTATTATAATCTCCTTTGAAGTAGTGATTGAAAATTGATTATTTTGATGCAAAGGTATTTCCTTTTGTAGATGAGACCAAGCCATCACATACAATATTGAGATCTTTTTGCTCCCTAGCTTGTTATTTATTATGCAAGTATTGACATAATCCCATGTCTTCTTTTTTTGTTTGCACATCTACTTCATTACTATCAATTTTAGTGAACATATGTTCATTTCATTTATGAAAGATAACTTCATTCTTCTTACACATTGTACATAGTAAAACTGAATAAATTTATAACATCTTCATTTTGTACATTTGAAAAAAATTAATCAAGGCTCTATCTTTTAGTTATATACCTCCCTATTATTTAAAGGCTCGCATTCATCATCTCATTGTGCCTAAATATGTATCTTGTAGTATGATCCACATCATTTTAATTAATGAGGTTGATCAGAGTTTATACATAGCTAACCCATATTTGTAGAAAACACATAATAACATATATTTTATTCAGATTATTAATTCATCATATGAGAGTACAATAAATAGAGAGAGTGATCCTCAAAATGAGGAACTAACATTTTCTTCATCCCTCATATATCTCAACCTATCCTGGAATCTCTCAACTTATCCTAAAGACTATCTTCTACAAGATATCTTATGAGAGGATTATTTATTCATCACATATATTAATATTACAAACATAGTTCATACTAAAAGTTCCTAATATTCGCCCCCTTAGTATGAACGAGGGAGAATCACCATTGTTTGTCTTAGTAGCATACATGTGTCTTGAGCTTCATCTATACTACTTCCTTTCACTTTGATTATGGGAACAAATCAACCAAGAAATGGGAACACTATCAACCAATCATGGGAACCTCCTCCAAGATGGTAATATGTATCAACCACCAACCATGAAAAGGGAAATACATAAAAAAATTGGGAACATTAACCAAACCAATCAAAAACTAGTGGGAACACACCTACCAGCTACTTTTAACAAGAACATCACCTGTTGTAGTACTAATGGTCTAGATCTCCTATACTATGACACTTTTAGGAGATTATATTTGGAAATTATGTGAACATGGATACACTTCTATTCTTATTTTATACTATATAAAACATGTAAAAAATAGTGCCAATACTACAAAATGGTACCCCGTCATTAGTGGCTAATGAGGGGTACAAGTGTCCTCCATCCTCCTTTTTCCTCCAACCTTCAGTATAGTTGTCTAGTACAGAAAGTCTTCATCATTGTTTTGACCAAATAATTCTTTATCATTTATATAAGTAGTTTTCACTTATCAATTAATTTATTCATATCCTTTTTTAGAAATGAGAGTCTTCTCTTAAAATTTCCCTTGAAAGAGATCTTTTACTCTTTGTTTACAATACTTAACACCATGTCCAGGTTTTCTATAGTAACGACAAAGAAACCTTCTCCTTGAACTATGAGATCTATCTTTTACATAGCATTTTCCTCGCTTAGAAGTGGATTTGTTTTTATTTTTCACATACATAACACTTTTATATAGACCAATATTCTTTTGTTATTCATTTATCAATGAAAAAATTGGATCTTCTAAGCTAGGATTTACATTGATTAGTGTAAAAACCATGTTTGAATAACTAATGGACATGTTATTTAGTAAGACATTTTTTGCATCATCAGCAAGCACATATACTTTTATACATGTTAGTTGATTTAGAATAGATCAAAAATTACTTATATGTTGCAACATGTTGTCTCTTTCTATTATAAGTCCAAATAGCTTATGCTTCAGGGTCACTATTACACTTTCTATTTGTGATCCAAATAGCTTGTTTAATGTTTCCAAAATAACATTTGAAGTCTTTGATAGGCATATATGATGCAAGTATGCATCAAATAACCCTAAACCAATAATTATTAGTGATTTTTGGTCCTTGCTTTCCCCCTTGATGGCTTCATCTGCATTAGTCAGTTTTGGTATTTTACCACCCATAATCTCCCACAAGTATTTGCCAATCAGATGCAATTGTATTCTAAATTGCCAAGTATAAAAATCTCTGCCTTCAAATTTTTTAATGTAATTTAATTTGTCCATTTTTACCCCACACAATATAGACGTCATGTTCAATCAATAATGGATCTAATTATAATTGAAGTAATAATGACAAAAGTCAACTAATAAAAAAAACACTTTTGACTCCAACACTAATTCATGACTTGACACAAATACGAAACAAACTTTTTAAAAAAACGTTGACACTTTTTAATTTTTAATTTTGACAATAAAAGTTACATTAAGGACATAACCCAAAAAATTAATCCTTAATTAATTTTTAATATTTTGACTCATTTATTAACTAAAATGACTTAAACTAAAGACTAAACAAATTTTAATCTTAAACCTAAATGATTTAATAAAATAGAATTATGACAATTATAAAATGGTATGGGTTTTGAGATTGATTGAGCTTCACATACATAACATATCCTATACTAATCTATTCCTCCATTCTAAAAATCTTATTCAAATAAATTCACCTAGTTTTGAAAATTTAAAGTCTCACCCTTCCTATTCAGCCTCTTCAGTGCGTATATGCTTGTGTCACCCTTTAACTATGATCTAAGAAATTGGATTCTATATTATTATTATTATTATTATTATTATTATTATTATTATCATTATTATTATTATTATTATTATTATTATTATTATTATAATATAGACTAATTTTTTTCAAAAACTAAAATTGTTATTATATAATTTGTACAATAATAGGGTAGTGGTGCACCACTACCCTCATGTCAGAGGACTATTATTATATTCTATTCTATTATTATATATATTATTAATAAATAAGAAATAATAATTTATGTATTACAATAATAATAATAATAATATTTATAATTATAAATTAAATATAATATAATAATATATATAATAAATTATATATTATTTTAATATATATTTAAGTCAGAAGCTTTATACAGTGGAGAACCTTATAATATTCATCGCATGAAGAGATAAAAAGATAGATGTTTTTCTAGCTCATTTAGGCACTATCATGTGTAGGGAATTATTGTTACCAGCTCTTTTAGGTAGGTGGAGCAGTCATGGTGACTCCAAGTTAGTGGGCCTCTATAGTGAGTCAAGATGGTAGATCATGGTGACCAGCACTAAATGGTAGTGCAGGTGGAGGCATAGGAGGGGTTAGTGGTAGTGGTGGCCTAAGCGCATGAGATTTGATATGTTATGATGGATGTGCTTTGTATTTTGATAATCACCTATGTGTTGATGATATAAGATGTATATGAGAGAGAGGTTCATACATTATTTCCTATATTGTTATTTTATGGACATAATGTATATATTGATTATGTTCTAATGTTTAGATGTTCATTGATGTTTATGATAATGTTTTTATGATTTTTTATGCTTATGAGATGATATTCAAACTCTTTAGCTTAGGCATGTGATGATGTTCATAGGTGTTCATGTATGTTATATTGATGGATATGATGGCATGATGTTTATGTTGATTTGATTATGTTATATGTTGATGTTTGTTCATAGAGAAGATAATGATATATTGTATAATATATGATGATGTTTTCAATTGTTGTGATGCTTATGGTAAATATAATGATGACATGGTTTATGATGCTTTATTCATAGATATGAGATTTTGATGGATAGGATGCTATTATGGAGAAATAGATGATGTTTGATGTGATTTATGATGTTTTGATCATAGATATAGCTCACAATGTTGTGTTCTTAATTGATGTTTGTGTTTGATGATCATAGAGAGGTAATGTGATTATGGTTAAGGATGTAATGAAAATACATAAAATAAGTTAGATAACAAACTATATGTAGAAAAAAATAAATGAGAATTATGAGACGTATGTTTAGATGAACCAATGATAAGAGGGTAAATAAAAATCACGATGTCATTTCATTGGTAAAGACCTAAAAAAACTGAAATTAGATTGGATTAAGGAAATTAACACTTTAAAATGCTTCATATTATCGTGCTTTGGTTGATAAAATGGTGTTGTGATCACATTATGTCAAGTAAGCTCATAATCCCTTGATTAAAATATGATATAAAGGGGGGATAGGTGATGGGTGAAGAGGTAGATGGTTTGTTAGGTAAAATAACCTTTTTTGGGTTAGTTTTCCCCTTCATGGGTGACCTAAGAACCAAATTAGACAAGTCCATGTCTTAATGCTATGTGTAGACTAATCGATGTAGGAAGTCTACTAATGTTATATATGAAAGTTGATTGCAACTTTCTTGGGATTCTAATTTTGATATAGGGTCTTTTGTTTATTGATTTTATTTTTGATAGTTTACAAAGTTGATCCAAGTGGGAAGCTTCAAATGATTGCTTTTGACCCATTTGACTTAGCCATCCTTCAAGGGAATGTTCTAAGTTTGGGATTATATGTTTGGCAGTTGTCCTTCGAGGAAACAACCTATCTTTTAAGCAATTTAGAGGATTTTTGCATGCTATGCATCATGGGAGCAGTTTACAATGCTATAAATATATGGCCCAAATGATATTTATTTTGGATTGTAAGGTTTATACACATGGAGAAGTTTAATTAGGCTTAGAGTTTTACCTTTATGAGGGCAAGACTTTTATCACAAATAAGGTTAATGATAGGTAAAAGGAATGGTTTGAGTAACAAATGATCATGGGATTCCATCTCATTAGATATGAAAATTATCCATGAGAACCATGCCATGGGTAGAGTTATGGTACTTACCTTTAAGATTAGCCTATAACTATGATGGTTAATCGCATGGTTCTATGTTGTAATCTCTTGTCCTCAAAGGGAAAGGCATAGGTAGATGAAGGTGAGAATCTCATAAATAAAGGGATGAAATTAATTTAGATAGTAAGGTGAATTTGATCCTTCTTTAATAAAATAAATGGTGCATATACAAAGCAGTGAGAGGCTCAAGTTCTAGTTTGCATTTGAGAGGGGACAAATGACAAGATCCTAATCCATACTTATGGGTGATAATGTAGGGTCCAAGCCAATTGAAACAAAATTTTCCTCTTTTGATTTTCTCCATGTCAGTTTTTCATAAGGATGAGGTATCTGATATTGAATTCTTGTTTAATTAGGTGTTTGTTGTAGGCATGCTTGATTCATTCTTGGTAGACATGAAGATGGTTGAGTACTATGAGGTCATGTTTGACAAGTAGCTCAAGTCATGATAGTCATTCTTGACAATATTCACTCTCAAAAATAATCTCTTGCAAAGATATGCGAAGAAAAAGAATCTAGACATCAAGAGGCAAAACTACCTCTACTCCAAAGACTAGAGAGAAAGGGGTATCACTTTTAGAGGTTTAAATTCTGGTGTGATAGGCCATTAAAGTGAAAGGGTTGTGAAAATGACAATCCTAACCTAAAAAACTGACTACATTAGTCAATATTTTGTTAATTATTTTGTTAGACGCTTCTACCTATCCATTTACTTGTGGATGGTAAGGTGAGGAAAAGATTAACTTAATGCCAAATGCATCTCATAGACCTTGGACTTTCTTTTTCTTGAAATATTTTCCATTATTAATGATGATATTATGGGTACACCAATATGATAGATTATATAGTGGTTGATAAAGTTGACAATATTTTCTACTTTGGTAGAGATTAGAGGAATGGCCTCCACCCACTTGGTAAAATACTTAATAGCAGTAATGATGGATTGGTGTCTTTGTGATGAATGAGGATTAATTTCTCCAATAATATCAAGGCCTTATTGTGAGAATGGCCAAAAGTATTTGGATACTTGAAGTCCATGGGTAGGTACATGGTGTAAATTAGCATGTTATTTACATTTGACATACTTCTTTAAATAATCATAATAGTCTTGGTTGATGGTGGGCCAATAGTAGCCAAGGTGAAGGATGTGTTTAGTGATAGATAAACCACTAAAATGTCCCCGACAAATTCTATCGTGTATTTCTTTGATGGATTGAGAAGCTTCATGAATACTAAGGCAATGAAGAAGGAGGCCATCAAAGCCACATTTGTAAAGGATTCCCCCTAGTATATTATAATGAGAGGTACTTTGACAAAGGATCTTCAGGCATTCTAAGATAGGTTGGGAGGAAATATACTGAGTTTAAGGTAATCAATTTTTCTTTCATACCATATGTCTAATGGAGAAATTTCCACATTACAAATAATAGGAAGGTCAGAGTGGATATAAGATAGGGTCACAAAGTGATGGATGGTAACAAAGAGTTTAGAGTTAGAATGTTGAAATGGGCTTTTGGAAGCAAGGGAAGCCATTATATTCATGAACTTGTTGGTATATTTTCAAACAAATTGGATAAGGTAATGATCGAATGATGCTAAGAGTATGTCTACAAGTTATTCGTAATTTAGTAAGATATCATAATTAAATTGGTTAAATCCATTTATATAGTTGACCACAAGTTGGAATTCACCAAAGATAGTGATTGTCTTGACTCCTAAGGCTAGAGTGGTCTGGAGACCTATGACTAGGGATTTATACTCAAATACATTGTTGGTACACTCGAAGTCAATTTTAAAGGAAACGTGAAGAGTTTTACCATCGAGGGGAATGAGAATAAATCTAAGATCCCCACCACATTCAAATTTAGAGCCATCAAAAAACATGGTCATTTAGTAGGTACAGTCCTCTTGAGAAAGGGTCATGATGGACTCTTTTAGAAATGTAAGAGGAAGAGGTTGGTTATTTGGTAGAGGAGCTTCAACTAATAGATTAACAATCATTTGACCTTTAATTGAATTTTTTAGAAGGAACTAAAGATCAAACTTAGATAAAGGCATGATCCACTTAGCCATATGTTGTTTTTTTTATGGTTTGGAGTGCATGTACTTGAGTGGGTCAGTGTTAGTGATGATGTAGTTTTGTGATTAAGAAGGTAATGGTGATGATTGGAAGCTATGAAGATGAGTAAAAGGAAATTTTTTTGAATATAGGATTATTGAGTCTCATACTCTATAAGTATTTGACTTATGTAGTAGACAACTTGCTCTTTGTTATGTTCATCATAGTGAGCAAGCATTACCCCTAGGGATTGGTCAGTGGTAGAGATGTAAAGGTAGAAGGGTTGATCCTTTTTAGGTGGGGTAATAATAGGTGGAGAAATAAGGTATTATTTGAGTGAATTAAAGGCTTGTTGATAGTCCTTGGTCCACTTAAATGAGGTGTCTTTGTTAAGGAGATGGTGAAAAGATTGACATCTATTTGATAATTGAGAGATGAAACATCAGATTGATTGGAGCTTACCCTAAAATCTATGGAGTTGATTAAGGTGGGCTAGATGTGACATTTCAAGGATTTTTCTAACTTTGGTAGGGTCTACCTCAATTACTAAAAGAGAGACAATGAATCCAATAATCTTTCTTGAAGGGACACCAAAAATACATTTCTTGGGGTTGAGTCTGAAATGAAAATGGATAAGGCAATCAAAGATGATTTTTAGAACATCTAGATGATCCTTATGATATTTATATTTCCCAAGGTGATCATCCACAGAGTCCTCTATAATTTTATGGATTAGGTCATGGAAGATATAGGTCATGGCATGCTAGTAGGTTGTGTTACCATTATGTAAACCAAAGGGTATAGCTCTATATCAAAAATTTCCCTATTGGGTGATGAAAGAGATTTTATGGTGATATCTTGTGGCCAACTATAAGATCAACAAGTTGGTAAATACTAAGCAAAGGAAAGTCATCATTTGGGAAAGCATGGTTAAGGTCACAAAATTTGATACAAAGATGAAGTCCTCTTGTGGGTTTGGTAATGGAACCAATGTTATAAACCCATTAGGGATAGTCATTGGTTTGGATGAAGTCAATAGATAAGAGGCATTGAAGCATTTCATTGACTAGAAAAGTGATGTGAAGGTGCATCCTGTGAACCTTTTGTCAGACATGCTTAGCATCAAGATGGGTGAAAATGTTATGGAGAGTGATAAAAGGGTAAATTATAGTCATAACATGATAGGAAAAATAAAATGCTATGCTATGGTCATGAAGGAAGGAAGGGTAATCTTGTTGTTATATGGAGTTCAAGGATTGTCTAATCTTGGCAATGTGAGGCTTATCTTGAGTACCCAAGTTGACATCGATGGTGGATTCATTAAACTTGGTTTGGTTCAGAGGAGTAAGATATTTATAGATATAAAAATCCCCCATACTGAGGTAGGTGGGAATGGAGTCATCATCCTAAATTTGCATGGTGTTGATGGCAGGAGAATCATTTTCTACCATTTTAGGATGGATGAGAGGAAGGGTTTTTGTTTGACCATGCTTATGATAGGATAGGGGGACCAACCTAATGGTATTGATAAAAAAAGGGTTAGGTGGGATGATATTAAAATTGTTAGACTTTGAGGGAGATAAGGTTGGTGAGGATGGGACATCCTCATCAATGGTGGTGATGGGTTTAGGTGAGGTTGGTTCTTTTGGTGGTATAAACCCAAAGCCTAATAAATCACGAGTGTTTTTGGGTTTTGATTATGGGTAGTGCATGAGGTCCCTATTTATAAATTCCAAATTCAAACCCTTTTCAAGCACACATGTAAAGGTATGCTTTAGCAAATGTGGGTTTGTTGAGATAAGAGAAGTTGGAGGCAAATGGTTAGATATGATGGGTAGTGGCAGAAGTAAGAAGTGGATGATCAAGTCCCCTATAGATAAAATTGGTTTTATGATTGGGTGGTCTAAAAAGGATGATGGTTTTGATGTTATGTTAATACTAAGATCATGTGTGAGGTTCCCATACTCTTGAGGATTAGGGAAAACATCCAAGGCTAGAAGACGGTATTCTCCAAATGAGAGATGTTTTAATGCAGGTTCCAAGGGGTCCTTTATAGGGATATGGGAATAAGGAATGGATAATATTTTTGAAGCTTCATCAACTATGTGGGTGGATTTGTAAGAACATCATTGGGTTGGTACATCATATTACAAGATGTAAAAGGACTAGGCTCAATCGATATGGTGATGACATGACCTTCATACTCAAATTTGACACAATGATGTATGGTGGAGGGAGACAAATCATATCGTGGATCGAAGGGCATCAAAGTAAAATGTTTTATTGGAACCTTAATCTCAACAAGTGACAAGCCTATGCCAATAATAACCTACACCTTCTCACCCTAACATGGGAATTTTTGAAGAGCCTAGGCTAGTAATAACCTATCCTCATAATCTTTAAAATTATGGTTCTTGGAGAGAAATGACCTTCTATTTTTCCATCATAGAACTTCTTGAGAAACACCCCAAATTGATCATTATCAATGCGTCTCAATAGCACACCATTGATGTCTCTCATAAAAAACACACCATCCATAAGACAAAAGGCAATATATTGAAATCTAAAGTATCTCCTTTGTGATCTACTCATATTACTAGGATACCCACCATTTTGAAGAAATTTGATCACATCTTGTGTCCAAATATGTATATGCAAGGAACTAGCTAGTTGGAAGTAATCATGATTGACTAGAACCTCTTATTTTGACTCATGAAAATTTGAAGCTAAGTTTACACAAAGGTCTTTACCTCTTACTAATTTCTTTGCTTTGATATCAACATCACATTCCATCACCTTAGTGATCCACCCTGCTCTATTCTCACTAAGGTCTCTACTCAATAGAAAATCCTTGGTACTAGGATGAGAAACAATAACATGAATTTTATTTTTTGAAAACATATGCTTTAACTTATTTAATACCCTTAAAAAAAATACTTGTTTATACATAAAGGTTTACTTGACTTCATAATATTCTAAATCTTGACTAAAGAATGCAATAGGTTGCTCTGTACCCTCATCATTGTTTTTGCATTAACATGGCTGATATAGATTAAAGGTTAGAAAATAAATACAACATGAAGTATTTAGTAAAATTAATATTCACAAGAGTAGGGGATTCTACAATTTCCTTCTTTATGACTTCAAAAATACTCTTACCTTCATTAGTCCACAAAAAGCCCTGATTCTTTCAGAGCATGGTTTTTATACGTTTTACCAAAGATGCAAACCCAAGTGTGAACCTACTTAAAAAAATTATCTCACCATAGAAACTTTGGAGACATATCTTATTTAAGGGAAATATATGCCAAGAATATCCTCTATCCTTTCAAAATCAATATCCAAAATATGTTTGAAAATAATGTGTTTAAAGAGCTTACCTTCAGGGACAATAAAGATGAATTTATTTGGATTAAGAGATAATCCATGCTTCTTGCATCTTTCAAAAAATTATATCAAGTGATGCATATGCTCAGTATCATCTTTAGGAAAAACTATTCTACGATCTAGATAAACCAATAACATCTCATTAATCAAACCTTTGAAGGCCATGTCCATTTCTCTTTGAAAGGTGGTACCAACATTTGAAAAATCAAATGCCATATTCTTATAATAAAAAGTAACCCAATTAATGGTAAATGTTATCTTAATATAATAATCTTCATAGAATCAAATATAATTATAACCTTAATATCCATCTAGAAGAGATAAATGTTGAGAACTTGAAACAACATGAAAAATCTACTCCATTGAGGGTAAAGGATAGTGATCTTTGAGTGACCATATAATTTAAGGACTCCTTTACTATGAAGATCATACTTTAGATGCAATTTATCAGATACCACCTTGGGCATGACTAAATTTAAAGTTCCACTATCAACTATGCAATTATGAACTAGCTTGTCACCCACTATTAGAGTGAGATAGAATGGAGGAGGTTTCTTAGTTCTCGTAGATGGCTTAGAAATGGTAGTAGGGATAATTTCAAGGACAACATGACTTTGACTTTGATTTAAAGGAAGGACACTAGTAGAGATAGTGGATAACTTACTTTTTAGGAGCTCTTTCTGACGAGGCATATGTAGAACATCCCAAATGGAAAGGGATGATTTAATACTCTTCAATGAATCTATAATGTTCATATAATCCATACCTACTTTATCATGGATTCTTGGAGTCAAGGAAGTTCTTAGAGCTTGAGGAGTTGGAGTGCCTTGAACACTCCTAACATTTTGATTTAGAAGAAGTGAAGTATTATTTGATGTTGTTACACCTGAAACCATACCTTGTTGCTTAATATAAGCATTGACACATTACTAACACCACCTAAATCCTTTCCCTTGGATCTAGTATTGTCTACAACCAAGGCTTCTTGGTTAAGCATAAAATTATCCTCAATTAGGAATTTGGTAAAGATCTCTTTTTGAGGCTACTCACCTTCACTTGTCTACATCATCATTTCATCTTTGACTGATAAGAGGGGAGTATCCTTTCCTTCAAAAAAAATCCTACTCTTTACCTTCATTAGAATCCATAAATTGGCCTTATTTCCAATTCGTTTGTTGCACCAAATTATTGTGCATAGGTATCATCTCCCTTTCATTGGTAGTAGAGTTAAGATTGTATACATTGGCAAGCCTATTTGGAATAGTTTACCATTGGCCTATTGCTCTTTCAAATTTTTGACCATATTATAAGGGTAAGGATTCTAATAGGCACATTGTTTCATATTACCTCTTCCATGTCTATCTTCCAACCATTAAATAGATGCATCTTTGTCCATGGCATTATTTACATTCGTAAGAGCAGATTTAGGCTTGGTATTGGCATTAAGAGTTTGAACCACATCTAGAGCATTAGAAAAATCATGAGATAATGGAGGCATAGACATTTTAGGTGGCAATGTTACAGCTTGAATGAGATTATTTTCAGATTTCATAGAAAGATCATATGCTTCAAAAATTGTGGAACCACCCATGTATTGAATCATGACAATATTTTAGTGCCAATAGCTCTCAAATAGGTTAGGAACACAAAGCTGAGAGGTGGCCTCATAGAGGAGGTAGTATATTTCAATTCTTTTGGAACCTCTTGTTAAAATCATACATTATTTATTTGGATCCTATATTGATCACGTTAATTTGATGTATGAAAGAGGCATAGTCACTCTCATTTCAAAATCTTGATGTCAAAAACATTCTAAATTCATCCCATGATTTGATGCATCCACCTTATAGATTACTATACCAATCAAGAGCCTTCCCTCTAAGGGATATGGCAAGGAGTCAAACGTAAATGTTTTCTTAAGTTATTTTATGGAAGCTACAAAAGTTAGAGACATATCCAATGTGTTCACTAGGTGTAACATGACTCTCACCATTTAATATAAGCACACCTTTTATGAACCAAATTAGTAGGAATGACATCATATGCTTGAAGGTGAACCAAATTTTCTATATTGAATATAGTTAAATCATGAGGTCTAGCCATTTTTTATTCAATGTCTTCAATTTATTCAACTTGTTCACTCTCTTGACTTCCCTTGCTATAAAAATCATCTTGATCTTCAAAGCGAAAATTAGAAGGATGATATTAAACTCCAAGTGGAATTTTAGGTTGAAGGAGTGGGTCAATGGGAATGAGAACTCCTCTAGATGATGATCTACTGAGAACCATGAATTATGAAAGAAATTTTATAACAAGACATTGGCTTTGAACTAGATTTACCTTTATGAAGTTTCCAAATGCTAAGTAGTACACCAATTTATAGTTGATGTTATAATGACCAACATTAACCATGATAACTTGTCTTAAAGATAGGTCCCACTAGGTATCCAAGAACTATTGTCACCAAATCCTACACCTTAGAAGAAGTTATTAATGCTTCTTCTATATTTAGGCAACATTGAAGCATTTCCAAGTATGTGGGTGTATATATATTAGAAATGAGCCTCTAGGTTTAAGGTTTAGCTCCCTGAATATATCTTGAAATGCTCTTATTTATGCTAACTAATTACTTATGGGGAAAATAGTTAGGGATTGTAATAATTAAACCTAGTCTAAAGGAGGTGATACATTAGATGGTCTTATATAAGACTTCATACCTCTTTCACAAAGATATAATGTCCACAACACTAGCCTAAGAGTCCTAGAATGCACTAGCATCAATATTTCAATATGAAGGTACATTGCATGAAAACTATCTAAGGTGAATGAAACTATAGCTTAATAGTACATACTAAAGTTCATAGTAGACTTAAAATAGACTCATACATTTAATAACACTTCACATAACCTGTTAGGTTGAGATAACTTGCATCAAATATGGAGGGATTGAAAAAATTCAAGGATATATAGATATCACTTAACTATTCACTATAGATCTCGTCACACATTTTTACAAGATGATGTATGAACTTGAACTAGATTTCATTTATTATGCTAAGATAGAATATAATTTCAAAACTAGTAGTGGTTCACCATACATGGGGTGGTATTAGATTACAAAGTCCAAAATGGCAGCTACTTGTAGAACTTTGGAATGATGAGAAAAGATTGATATCCAAAGGTCAGTAGAACACATGTCCAAATGATAGGAGGAGTTACAATTATATGAGGTTGAAGTAAGAAATAGACCATGGAAGGTCTATTGGGACAAATGAATCTCAAAACTAAAAATTCTTGAAATGTGGCACAAAGCTCCCTTTGCTAGGCACAAGAAATGGTCTTTCATCATGGATGATCTCTCGATCATATGAAACTGAATTAGAGAGATTATACACATATATATTATCTGAAAGAGGTTGAAACATACTATGACAATTATAATATGTTTTCCTAACTACTAGCTATCTTATAGACACTTGTATTCACCATATGTCATCATTCATTGATTCCCTAGATATCATTATTTACATATGGTAGTCAATGTTCATCTTAGATCTCAATTGAGCTTTCATGGTGACATATGAGTTCAAAGAGATCAATTTTCTAAAAAATAATTTGATCTTACATAGTTGCCCATATGGAATTTCCATGCTACGTTGCTCATAATATTCTAAACTATGTATGTGATAACTACTTGCTCTGATTGAAAATGGCTCTTTGGTTCAACAATTATTTGTCAAAAACCAACTCAAACCAGTCAAATTGTTCCAACCTATATTTATTCTCATTTTTCTCATTGATTCTTGCTATCAGATCATAAATTTTTAACCCCCTACACACCATATGATCAAGATGTATGAAGGAATGTTGGCCTTCGATGATTTTCCATGAAGATCCTTTGACATTTTGACTTTGACTCTCATTATTGGATCAAGATGTACAAGTGAGTGCTAGTTGTAGATCTCATGGGGCCCACTTTATTTTTAATTCATACACACCATTAGATCATTGGTACAATTGAATGCTAGTTATTGATCTAGATTGGACCCACCATCTTATCAGTTAAGCTCATCCATTGGATCTCTACTTATCAAACAAACACCATTAGATCTTGTCCAACCTGTATCTTTTTAAACCTAGGGACCATTTGACCGATTTTAACCAAGTGTAAACCATTAGATCTAAGTGTTAGTATGTAAGATAATATGGACCATTATATATTGAACAACTTTAAACCCTTTAAGGACCTTTTGAATATAAATGACTAATATATGAAGCTCAAACATGATGCTTGCATCAATGTTCTACTCTCTTTGAATCTTCAGAAATTGAGTTAGAGAACTCATGCAGGCTTGAAATTTGTATAGTGTGTTCCTTGCATGAATATATCTATTTTGATACAAAATTTTGGCTTATGAAACTTTATGAATGAACTTGTTAAATGCACAAGTGATTTGGTCTATTCATTTTTAGATGACATCATGGTGACAATCTAGTTCACTTTAGATTGTGATTGAACTTCTGCTTGATCTTTGAAAGATGAAATGAATTTTTTGAGCTCTATTCAAACTATTTCCATGATCATGACTATTTGGACACCATGAAAACCTATCACTTGCATATATGACTTTAAAATGACTCCTAAGACACTAAACAACACAAGGACTAAGCTAGATTATGATGATAACTAGAATGGCAAAGGACACGACATAAAATGAACTAAAAAATACCCTATGACATTATAAAAAGCCCCTCTATGAGATCATGACTATAGGGGGTTAACCCATTTTGACTTGTGGTAAAAATGGTCAACATTCGTAGTGATTTCAGCATAGCATGTCATGTGAAGTGTTTTTAAATGAATGAGTCTATTTCAAGCGTATAATGAAATTTAGTACCGACTATTGATTTATAGTTTCATTCACCTTAGATATTTTTCATGCACCACACCATATTAAAACACTGATTCTAGTGCATTCTAGGACTCTTAGGTTAGTGTTTTGGACATTGTCTTTTTTTGAAAAAGGTATGATAGTCTTGTGAAAAAACATCTAATGTATCACCTCCTTTATAGTAGGTTCAATTATTTTAATCCCTAACACCTTTCCCCATAAGTAATTATTTAAGCATAGATAATAACATTTCAAGATATGAAATAAGTTTAAACAACTTCTTCTACGGTGCAATATTTGGTGACAACAAGACACTAAAAATGTTATTACTTTTGATGAATAATAATTACCAACATAACATGCAATCATACAAAATATTCCACTATTCATTCATGTTGAACTACAAACTAAATGATTCAAATGAGTATTGATTGTTGGTGGTTATGGATTTAACATTTTCAGTAGGCCTTTCTTACAAAAAATGAGAATTAACTTTCAAAGATACAATAATTAAATCAAAATATTAAAGGGTTTGATGAATATACATGAAAATCACTTGTAATTATATGTTTGAATGTAAGATTGGGAACTAAAATAATGTTTACTTTATTTCATGTTATGCACAATCATCTACATTATAATCTACTATTGGGTTCACTTTGAATACATATGATGATAGTAGTACTATCTAAATTACATAGGTGCCTTAAATTTATGCATTAGGGGTACTCATAAATATCATGTGGATAATAACCCTTTAAGATATTATTAAGGCATCTCAATAAAATATATATGACCCAATATTAGATATAAACCCTCTTTCTCAAGTCATCCCTTGGGACTAAACATATACATATGAAATTAGAGTCAAGTACTAACAACAAGAAAACAAAATAATGAATGTTACAAATGGACCAAAAAGAGTTACATTAAACATAAAAGGAACTTAAGATATTGAAAATAACACAAAAAAAAAGGTAAAAATATAATGACAAAAATTATGAGAGGAATACAAAATATTGAAAAAATTACACAAAAATAATAGCTATAAATTCAAAATATGCAAATAGAAAAACTTGAATAGGATAAGTTAATAAAGGGGAAAGAAGGTTCCATGTGGAGAAATAAAAGTTGTATAAGGCACCAAAAAAGTACTAAGTATCAAAAAATAGCATCAACATAACTTGGATCAATCAAATCCTATTTCAAAACTCTCTTTATTGGTTAATTGGTAAGTTCAATATGGCAATATTTAAGATTATTTTGATAGTGATGATGATGAAACCAACATGGTTAAAAATATAGATGATAAACTATCCAACCTAAATTTCAACCCCTCAAATAAATATTTATCTCATAGATTATTCATAACCATTGCTCGAGGGGTATACAATGATGATTCCAAATCAATAGCCAAACATCTTCTAGATATAAAGAATAAACCTCTTTTAGGTTTGTCTAAATGTGATAATGTGAACACTTCTTTCATTAGTAGATCCCATATGGTATTTGTGATAAATTTAGTGAATAATTTGTAAGGAAGACCATTAGACATTCAATTATAAGCTCTTTTTTATATTCTTCATCTTGGCGAAGATCAGAGCTACATGGAAAAGTTGAAAACTAGATAATATATTTCAAATATATTAATATTATATTGTCTATATTAATTCATATAGAAGATTAAAAATATATAGGAAATGAGTTTCCTATATCAAGATGGTTAAATCCCTATAATCTCTCAACTAGCTAAACACTATATACGAATATATTGTTAATAACAATATATCCGAGTAACTACCAAATAACTAAAACAAATCACCCCGCATATTATTATTATGCATAATAACAATAATATACTAAATAACTATTAACATTTTATTATTTACTAACAATAATTATATTATTAAAAAATAATAATGTGAACACTCGTCAATATTCAACCCTTATAAACATTATTAATCTTGATCCACACTTTTTTAATGTGAGCATGGGGAGAATATACATCTTCAAGAATTGACCCACCTAGAATCATATCCCAACTCATTCTTTTAGGTCTACATACTAATGTCTAGATATTATTATCTGGATCTTGTTGCACATTACCACTACTATGTGAAGAATGCATCCCGTATTTATGCCATGTGAATGCAATGGACGTTTCACTAGCCAATCGTCCTCATAAAGAAGTAAGGTAGTGAGAAGATCTATGTAGTCAAAAGATTTTTATAGTTAACTACCATCCTATACAACTATTGCCACATTACATTATATCTATGGTTTCCCTTTTAATCTAAATATCAAGTGATTTCCAAAGTATTAGGGGGAAGATACACACTATTAAAAAATGAAGTATCACGAGGAATAAATCCTCATTGTCATCTTATGTAACCTATGTTAATGTGTTTTACCACTCAAATAATAACATCATAGATAATTTCCACTGCTACTGAATAACTATCCTTGCTTTTAGCTGATTTAGTGAAAAGTAACCACATTGAAAAATAAAAAAACACACCATGATGAAATTAACAAAACTAAAAAATATGCCACTAAATCAAAAAGTGGCCTTATCACTAGTAGCTAACAAGAGGATCTAAAACCTCCAGCCTCTATTTTCTCCATCCTCCAGTATAGGAAGCTACTTAATTTCTTTGTAAGTGATTGATGTATTCTTATGTAGTAATGCATTTATGATTTCATGGTTGGACATCCTCCCATTTGATGTTTACCTCATATCCAACTTCAAAATTATTTCAAATTTTGATGTCTTGATTTTACATATTTTGGAAATTGGTTTCCACCAAAAGTGCATCGATTACAATTTTGACACAAGATTTTGACTCTTTACTCATTTTTTATTTTGATAATATGACTAAATGGTAATGATGAATTCTTAAATTTTTTAATGACATATATTTACTATGGACCCAAAACAAAATATTGACACTTTGAATTTTTATGACATGACTCTTTTGATGACATAACCTACTAAATATAAAAAATACTAAACGGTTGCCTTTGATGACAAAAAACTTAAATACAGTTTGGGATTTCTAGGGACATTAACCTATTTGACATAAATATGAGACTTTAATAATATTAACATCTATTTTTAATACAACAAAAAGCTATTATTGAAAATTTGACCTATTAAGACTAATAATAAAAACTATTGACTATATATGGATTTAGTTCTAAACAACGAAGATAACTAAATTATGTGACTTGACACCTAAAAATTTGATAAGATTTTAAGACACTAAAAATAAATAATTTAAAACTTTCACTATAAAAACAAACCTAGAAAAAATGAAGCAAGCCATGCATGGGTGGATAAAGATGGGTTGAGCTCGAGCCTTGTTGGACTTGAAGTCTTCATTTCATTTTACTATAAAAATAAAAGTTTTTAAAGGGGGAAAGCAATGATTTATTACAATGCCCTGTAAATGTAGATATGATAGCATTTACAAATATAAGCAAAGAAAAAATAGATGTTTATAGAATATATGGGTCACCTATCATTTATTAGGTAGTTTAATATTTTTTCATGGATTGAGTAAAGGATCCTATAAACTACTCACTTTCCTTGGTATGCCTTGTATTTTCCTTTCACTAAACCTTTTCCCATTTTCTTCACATAAAATATCAATCCTCCAAGACACAAGTATGAATAGCTCATAATAGTAGGCCAATTTGCATGATGAGATCAGCCATGAGTTTTGATGTGCTTCGCTCAATTCTTTGATTTGAAAGGCATAAGAATAGAAGTAAAATAATATAATCCAAAAATTCTAATCACTTTTAAAAAGTTACTATTCATTAAGGCTACGCTTAGAACTATGGAATAATTTTTTTAAAAAAATGATACATTGAACTCCTTTAGTCCATAAATCTCCTCATTTTCTCTTGATTTGACCCAAAAAATTACTAATTCTACACCAAATTCAAAAATAAAAATAAAAAATTCCACAATTGGAGCAATAAAACCTTAATAAGGTTGCCCCAAGCTTGCTTCGAAGTTACATTATAGGTACAAGACTAATAAATCTCTAATACTATATCTTAGGGAATATCAGAGCCACATAAAGAAAGCTGAACATCAGATAATATATTTCAAACACAATAATATTAAATTGTCTATTTTATTTCATATGGAAGATTACAAATATATAGGAAATGAGTTTCTTATATTTGGGATGGTGAAGTCCCTATAATCTCTCAACCAAATAATCTTCCAACTAGCCAAACACCATTTACAAAAATATTATTACTAACAATATATTTGAGTAACTACCAAATAATTAAAACAAATCGCCCCATATATTATTGTCATGCATAATAATAATAATAATAATAATAATAATAATAATAATAATAATAATAATAATAATAATAATAATAATAATAATAATAATAATAATAATGTATTATTTTTTATCTAACAATAGTTACATTATTAAAAATTAATAATGTGAACACACCTCAACTCTTCATAACCTTGGTGCTTAACCATTTGAATGATGCATGTACATTTCAATCAAAACTAAATATGATTTAAAATTTGCTATTAGAAACTAAAATTCTCAATTTTCCTATTGTAATTATATCATTGCATTACATAATGAGGCAATTTTTTATTTGTAAGAAATAATAGTTAGAATAACTCTTAGTCCCCAAATGTTTGTCAACACATTCTCCATTGAAGTTTAAGAGGTCATTTTGAGTTGTACTATAATTATTTTCAAATAATTATAAAAATATTGATCGTGTTAATTTAAAAAAATATTTTGTTCTGTCTTACATAAAAAATTAAATGAAATAATTGCCAAAAGAAATACAATAATTAGGGGTCGTCAACCTATTGAGGCCATGGAAAAAATTGATATGGAGGGAAATATATAATCATTTCTATAGGCGCCCTTGTAGCCATTGGTAAGAAGAAAATGCATGTGGAGTTCTATTGCAGTTCCATAGAAACATTACACTCATGTTGTTGGTATAGCTTCATAAACAATATTAGATTCTATTGAAATAAAATAAATTCTAGTTTTATCATTGTAATATTTCAATCGTCTATTACATATGGAGTAGCACAATCTATAATGCAAACACTAAAGGGCCTGACAGACCTTCGATAATTTAGATGCAAAAAAAAGAGAAAGGTGTGCTAAATTAAACTAGGATTTTGATTTTTAGTATTTGTTAATTTAATATTCTATTTATTTTATTTGTCATTTTTGTGATTTTTAGTTCAACTTTAAGGGAATTCTCCTTCTCAAAGGATAAATTTCATAGGACCACCACCACCACTTCACCCAACCCTGTAAATAGTAGAAGAATGAAATGATTGTTAGGCAAGTACAGAGTGGTGGCATTATTAGTAACAACCTTTGATTTTCCAACTTTTCACTTGGTACGCTACCCAGTGCAATGGGAACAACAATTGTTCATAATATTGATTTGGATGAATAGTTTTTGGGGATTGGTAGTAGCACACCCATGGGTTTTTTTAACCCTCATGATATGATATAGGGATCTCATCCCATTGAGACTTCATAGTGACCTCATACACCCAACTCTCCACCCAACATCAATGAAGGAAATCATGTTAAAGAGATTCCACTAATAGATAATAATTATACTTTTTTCTAATTTCTCATTTATTGACAAAGAATGCTAAGGCCTATGTTACTAATTTTTTTAGTGATAACCTTGACGATTTAAGAACATGGGAGTATTGCGAAAAAGTATTGATTCAGGATTTAAATGCATGTTTTTGAAACCATAATCAATGTAATCAATTGTACTCAATGGTTGAACATCAGTCGACAAAAACTGATGTTTTATTTAACCAAGTATTTTTTCAAAGTGTTGTAGTGAGTAATAGCTTTAATGATTTTGTTCTTGACATAATGTTAAAAAATCTTGAGAACTTAAATGCAGAAGCCCAAGCGTATCATAACAAATGGGAAAACAACAAAAGCCTTATACATCTTGCAAATGCTAATAAAAAAAATAAGCGATTACTTTCTCTTTATTTTTTTTTGTAATTAAAATTTTTATTAATTATTTTAACTAATTAATCTTGTTTGTTCATTTGTAGTCAAAATATACAAATTGGAAGAACCTTAATCATGTGTAGTAAAAAAAAATTTACAATCTAACATAACTATAATTTATAATTTCAATTAACATCCCTTCTAAAACTATTGTTCCCTATAAATTTTTTTGGAAAATCCTTATTAACATTCTAAATTATCATGGAGACAATTGTATTAGACACAAGCATGTACACACAAATCATTTTAATTAATTTTTTATTATTAAAGGTAAAGGTGGGTTTTGAATGCACCCACCTCCTTTGATAGAAAGATTCAGATATAATATTTATTGCATTATTTCATAAGAAATTAGGTATAGATATGATTTGATATACATGGTGTGAATATTGCAACCAAGTGATCTATGTTTTTTAGTGTGATTCCAAACATTCCTCTCATATCTAACATTTTTAGACTTTGTGCATTTAGAAGACACTAATGGAATCATTGAACAAAATGAACCAAAAATAACCCCAAACATATTCTCCTACATAATCCAAATGGAATCGGTTCAAAATTTTGTCCCTTATAATCTACCTTTGAATCTAAAAATATATCTCGAAAGATACTTTCAAGGTCCTTCCATTATGTCCATGCTAAATTCCTGGAATGAATCTTTGTAGATAGTTTTTATCATGGTGTTGACCTAGGCACTCCAGAGATGCTGAAGGGCATCGAGGCACTTCAGGGAGAAGAGATCTATGGTGCAAATACATCTAAGAGTGCACTGGCACAACATGTAGTCCCACCAAATGAAAGTGTTGTCATTATGGGAGAGACATGTAGCAATGTTGATGACTATGCATGCTGAGAAGATGGGGTCCTACATTTTCAAGACCTATTTTACCTTTGTAGGGGAGGAGATGATTATGGTTGTTCTGAAGCTAAGATGGAGAGTCATTAAGGAGCTGTGAACCTTTGCTAGCTGGTAGAGGGACTCATGAGGTTTTTTGCCTAACTGAAGGATGTTTTCAA
This sequence comes from Torreya grandis, assembly GCA_037957365.1. Taxonomy (NCBI): domain Eukaryota; kingdom Viridiplantae; phylum Streptophyta; class Pinopsida; order Cupressales; family Taxaceae; genus Torreya; species Torreya grandis. Next base: position 5,351,001 of record JARHVA010000166.1, on the reverse strand, counting down.
TCAGTGGCAGGGGATGGGTTCTAGGAGGTAGATTTTTGGATGCATTACTAAAGTACATCTTTGAGAATAGTAGATATAACAGAGTTATGAATGTGAGTATAGAATAAAAAGTTTTTCTCCATGAATTTGTGTCCATATTCCATTTTTTCCTTTGACACATTATTTTTCTTTGTTGTGTGTTTCAGAAGTTATATAGGCAAAAGCTTGTTTTACAAACTAAGAACCACACAAATTTTTGACTAAATATCTCAGCTATCAATTTTTGAAAGTAGATGCACTTGTCATGATTCCCATCCATTTGGAGTAAAATTCAAAACATCTATTTTCTTACTTTGAAGATAATATCTAATGACCAATATAAATGTAATGAATTGATCCACCCTATACTAATAAACTCATCTATTGTAAAAACCTTATTCAAATCTTTTCACCCATTTTTGAATTTTTGAAAATCTGTAGCATCACCATTCCTATTCAGCATCTTCATTGCATATATGCTTGTGTGTCACCCTTCATGTCATTAATAATGATGCTTTTAGCAATTATATTCTCTAATATATAAAATATTATATTATTATATTAATAATTAATATATTAAATATAATATAATATATTATTATACATACATTTTATTTTAAATGTTGAAATTATTATTATATAAATTGTAAACGTATAATTTTTTTAATATATTACAATTTTTTTAGATAAATATCATATTTTAATGGTCTCTTTCCTAATAACATAAAATTTAAAGAAACTATTTGCTTTAGCTCAATGGACTATTCATTAAGGTATTTTAAGCATCATTGTGATAGACAAAATATACTAACATAAAATATTTTGACATATATAAACTTAATTTAATTTTAGAGACTTAACCAGGGTTGATTCCTATCAAAACCTATTACCACTATAAACAAAATAGCAAATATAAATTTCTAAAGCTACCAATAGCTTGTCAATCAAGATGAGCTAGTCACCTCCCCAAGTACCATCATGAGCTTGAGCAACATTCTGGACTCGTTCATTCTCCATCACCTCAAGATTAAAATGATTTATTTTGACCGATTTTTCTTTTATTATTGCTTTTGTTTCTGATAGGTTGTGAAGCTGATCAAAGCAAGAAGCTTAAAATGATTGCTTTTGACCCATTTGACTTAGCCATCCTTCAAGGGAATGGTCTAAGTTTGGGATTATATATTTGGTATTTGTCCTTCGAGGTATCAATCTATATTTTTTAAAAATTAGAGGATTTTTGAATCCCTATCCTTCAAGGGAGTAGTTTACAGTGCTAGAAATATGTGACCCAAATGATATTTGTTTTGGATTGCAAGGTTTTTAGACATGGACAATTTTATTTAGGCTTAGAGTTTTACCTTTATGAGGGCAATACTTTTAACACAAAGGTTAATGGTAGGTAAAAGGAATGGTCTGAGGAACAAATGATCATGCGATTCCATCTCTTTAGATATGAAAAGTATCAATGAGAACCATGACATGGGTAGAGTTATGGTACCCACCTTTAAGATTAGACTATAACTATGATGGTTAATCAAATGGTTCTATGTTATAATCAAGTGCCCTAAAAGGGAGAGGGATAGGTAGATGAAGGTGAGAATCTCATAAATCAAGGGATGAGATTAATTTAGATAGTAAGGTGAATTCGATCCTTCTTTAACAAAATAAATAATGCATATGCAAAGCAATAATAGGCTCAAGTTCTAGTTTGACTTTGAGAGAGGATAAATGACAAGCTCCTGATCCATACTTATGGGTGATAATGTAGTATCCAAGTCAATTGAAAAAAATCCTCTTTTGATTTTCATCATCTTGGTGATATGTTGGTTTTCCTTAAGGATGAGGTCTCTGATATTGAATTCTCATTCAATTATGTATTTGTTGTAGGCATGCTTGATTCGCTATTGGTAGACATGAAGATGTTTGAGTACTACGAGGTCATGTTTGACAAGTAGCTCAAGTCATGCTAGTCATTCTTTACAATAATCACTCTCAAAAATAATCTCTTACAAAGATATGCAAAGAAAAAGAATTTGGACTTCGAGAGGTAAAACTACCTCTGCTCCAAAGACTAGAGAGAAAGGGGTAGCACTTTTAGAGGTTCGATTGATGGTGTGATTGGCCATTAAGGTGAAAGGGATGTGAAAATGCCAATCCTAACCTAAAACATAGACTACTTTGGTTAACATTTTGTTAAGGATTTTTGTAGAGGCTTCTACCTATCCATTTACTTTTGGATGGTACGGTAATACAAATCTTAACTTAATGCTAAATGCATCACAAAGACCTTGAACTTTATTCTTCTTGAAATATTTACCATTATCGATGATGACATAATGGTTACACCAAAATGATAGATGATATGATGGTTGATAAATTCAACAATGTTTTATGCTTTGGCAGAGATGAGAGGAATGAACTCCACCCACATGGTGAAATACTTAATATATGTAATGGTGGATTGGTGTGTTTGTGATGAATGAGATTTATTTATCCAATAAGATCAAGGCCCCATTGTGAGAATGGCCTAAATTATTTGGATCCTTGAAGGCCATGGGCAAGTACATGGTTTAAATTAGAATGTTTTTGACATTGGAAACACTTCTTTAAATAATCATGATAGTCTTGGTTGATGGTGGGCCAATATTAGCCAAGGTAAAGTATGTGTTTAGTGCTAGCTAAACCACTACAATGTCCAAACAAATTCTATCATGTGTTTCCTTGATGGCATGAGAAGATTCATGACTACTAAGGAAATGAAAAAGGAGGCCATCAAAGCCACATTTGTAAAGGATTCCTCCTAGTATGGTACAATGAGAGGTATTTTGAACAAAGGCTCTTTAGGCATTCTGAGAGAGGTTAGGAGGAATGATACCGAGGTTGAGGTAATCAAAATTTTGTTCATACCATATGTCTAATGGCAAAATTTCCAAATTACAAATGATAGGAAGGTCATAATGGATATAAGATAGGGTGACAAAGTGATGGATGGTAACAAAAAGTTTAGAGTTAGAAGGTTGAAATGGGATTTTGGAAGCAAGGGAAGCCATTATATTCATGAACTTGTGGGTATATTTTGGAACAAATTGGATAAGGTAATGATCAAATGATGCTAAGAATACATCTACAAGTTGTTTATGCTTTAGTAAGACATCATTCTTAAATTGCTTAGATCGATTGACCTAGTTGACCACAAGTTGGGAATCACCAAAGACACTAATTATCTTTACTCCCAAGGCTAGAGTAGTCGGGAGACATATGACTAGGGCTTCGTACTTAGCCACATTGTTGGTGCACATAAAGTCAAATTTAAAGTAAAGGGGAAGAGGTTTACCATCAAGGGGAATGAGAATAACTCGAGGACCCCCACCACATTGGCATTTTAAGCGATCAAAAAACATGGTCATTTGGTAAGTAGGGTCCTCTTAAGAAAGGGTCATGATGGACTCTTCTATAAATATAAGAGGAAGATGTTATTTATTTGGTATAGGAGCTTTAGTGAATTGATAAAAAATCATTTTCCCTTTAATTTACTTTTGTTGAAGGAACTCAAGATCAGACTTAGCTAAAAGCATGAGACACATAGCCATATGCTAGTTTTGGTATGGTTTGGAGTGCATATACTTGAGTGGATCAATGTTAGTGATGATGTATTTTTTTATTAAGAAGGTAATGATGAAGCTTGGAATCTAAGAAGAGGAGTGCAAGGTAAATTTTCTTGCGATGGGAGTACTGAGTCTCATACTCTATAAGCGTTTGACTTATGGAGTAGACAACTTGCTCTTTGTTATGTTCATTATGGTTAGCAAGCATTACCCCTAGGGAATGGTCAGTGTTAGAGATGTAAAGGTAGAAAGGTTCATCCTTTTTAGATTGGGTAAGAATAGGTGGAGAAATAAGGTATTCTTTGAGTGAATCAAAGGCTTGTTTATATCCATTGGTCTATTTAAAGGAGGTGTCTTTCTAAAGGAGATGGTGAAAAGTTTGACATCTATCTAATAATTGAGAGATGAAATGTCAGATTGATTGGAGAATCCCTTAAAAGCTATAGAGTTGTTTAAGGTGGGTTAGAGGTGGCATTTCAAGAATTGCTCTAACTTTGACAGGGTCTACCCCAATTCCTCAAAGAGAGACAATGAATCCAAGAAGCTTTCCTTAAAGGACCCCAAAAATACATTTTTTAGGGTTGAGTCTGACATGGAAATAGATAAGGCAATCGAAGATGATTTTTAAAACATCCAGATGATCTTTTTGATATTTAGATTTCTCAAGTAGATCGTCCACATAGTCCTCTAGGATTTTATGGATTAGGTCATGGAAGATATAGGTTATGGCACATTGGTAGGTTGTGTTAGCATTATTTAAATCAAAGGGAATTACTCTGTAGTAGAAAGTTCCCCATGGGGTGATGAAAGAGGTTTTATGTTTATCTTTGGGAGCAATCAAGATTTGGTTGTATCCCAAGAAACCATCCATGAGAGATAACATCTTATGACCATCTATAAGATCAACAAGTTTGTCAATTCTAGGCAAAGAAAAGTCATCCTTTGGTCAATCAAGGTTAAGGTCACAAAAATTGATACAAAGGTGAAGTCCCCCTATGGTTTTGGTAATGGAAACAATGCTAGAAACTCATTGGGGAAAGTCATTGGGTTTGATGAAGTCAACAAATAAGAGGTGTTGAAGCTTTTCTCTGATTAGAAGATCAATGTGAGGGTGCATCCTATGAAGCTTTTGTCAGAGAGGCTTAACATCAAGATGGATGACAATGTTATGAAGATTGATAAAAGGGTTAATTTTGAACATATCCTAAAAGGACCAAGAAAATGTTATGCTATGGTCATGAAGGAAGGAAGGGTAATCTCATTATTCTATGGAGTTCAAGGATTGTCTGATCTTGATGATGTGAGGGTTATCTTGAGTACCCAAGCTGACATCGATGGTATATTTGTTCAACATGGTTTGGTTATGAAGAGGAAGATATTTATGGATTGAAAAATCCCTCGTATAGAGGTAGGGGAGAATGGAATCATCATCCTTATGTTGAATGGTGTTGACAGAAGGAGAATCATTTTCTACCATTTTAGGATGGATGAGAGGAAGGGTTTTTGTTAGACCATCCTTTTGATAGGATAGGAAGCTCAAACTAATGGTATTGATAAAAAAAGGTTCAGTGGGATGATATCAAAATCCTCAGACTTTGAGGGGGATGGGGTTAGTGATGATGGGACATCTTTGTCAATGGTGGTGATGGGTTTAGGTGAGGTGGGTTCTTATATTTGTGTAATCTTGTGGCCGAATAACTCATGAGGGTTTGTTGGTTTTGATTATGGGTCTTTCATGAGGTCCCTATTCATAAAGGCTAAGGCCAAACCCCTTGAAAGAACACCTATAAAGGTATGCTTTGGAAAATGTGGGTTTGTTGAGATAAGAGAAGTTGGAGGTGAATGGTTAGATATGATGGGTAGTAGAAGAAGTAGGAAGAGGACGATCAAGTCCCCTATAGATAAAATTGGTTCTATGATTGGCTGGCTCAAAAGGGATGATGGTTCTAATGTTAAGGTCATAACTAGGATCATCGGTGAGGTTCCCATACTATTGAGGAGTAGGGAAAGCATCCAAGGATAGAAGATGGTATTCTCCAAATGAGAGGTGTTGGAACATGGGTTCTAAGGGTTCCTCTATAGGGATCTGGGAATAAGGGATATATGAGCTTGTTAAATATTCATCAACTATGGGGGTTGAGTTATTAGTAGTTGATGGTGAAGTAGATGGGAAAGGAAGAAGAACATCATTGAGTTAGTGTATCATATTAAAAGATGCAAAATGACTAGGGTTAATCAATATGGTGATAAAATGACCTTCATGCTCAAATTTGACACAATTATGTAAGGTGGAAGGGAGACAACTCATAACATAGACCTAAGGGCATGGAAGTAAAATTTTGTATTAGAAATCATGCTCGACAAGTGACAAGGCTAGGCCAATAATAGGCTACACCTTCTCACCCTAACATGGGAATATTTGAAGAGGCTAGGCCAATAATAACCTACCCTTATGATCTTTGTAGTTGTGGTTCTTGGAGAGAAATGACCTCCTATTGTCCCATCATATAACTTCTTGAGAAACACCCCAAACTGATCATTATCAATGCATCTCAATAGCACACCATTGATGTCTCTCATAAAAAACATACCATCCATAAGACAGAAGGGAATAGATTGAAATATAAAATATCTCCTTTGTGATCTACTCATGTTACTAGGATACTCACTTTTTTAAAGAAATTTGATCACATCTTGTGTCCAAATATGTATATGTAAGGAACCAACTAGTTGGGAGCAATAATGATTGACTAGAACCTCTTCTTTTGACTCATGAAAATATGAAGCTAAGTATTCACAAAGGCCTTTATCTCTTACTAATTTTTTTAATTTGATATCAACATCATATTCCATCACCTTAGTGATCCACCCTACTCTCTTCTCACTAAGGTCCTTGCTAAATATAAACTCTTTGGTACTAGGATGAGAAACCATAACATGAATTTTATTTTTTGAAACCATATGATTAAACTTATTTAATACCCTTAAAAAAAATACTTATTTTTCCATAAAGGTATACTAGAATTCATAATATTTTATACCTTGACTAAAGAATGCAATAGGTTGCTCTCTACCTTGATCATTATTTTGCATTAACATGGTTCATATAGTATCAAGGTTATAAAATAAATACATCATTAAGTTTTTAGTAAAATCAAGATTCATAAAAAATCAACATGAGATAATTTTATGAATCTCAAGAAATGTTTCAAAGTGAATGGTAAGGAAGACGCGATGACTGGGTGAAAGCAAAAGGCGGAGAGCAGCATTTTTGGCAAGCTAAACATGCAGTGTCGACTGAAATAGCTGACCCTACCATTTTCTGTGGTCACTGATGGTTGCTGGTCAAGCTAGGGTGGTCGAGCCCTGGCCCAAAATTTTTGCTTTTTCTTAGACGCATCTGGGTGGGGAGTAGATGCAGTGTGGGGATGGCCTAGGGCTGCAGTTTCATTTGATAAGGGCGTGGAGAGAAGCTTTGCTTACATCTGAGATAGACATATCATTTCTCAGGTTTTGGAGGCCAGGAGGAAGTGGAAGAGCGGCAATGGAAGGAAGGAAGGTGGAGAGAAGTGATTTCTAAGGGTTCAACACGTAGAGTTGGCAAAAATAGCCAACCGTACAGATTATTGCAAATGGTGATCACCCCTATGGGTTGTTAGTTGATCTAGGACATTCTGGCCTTAGCTTGAAACAATTGCTCACTCTTGGCCACACTAGAGTGGGGAGTGGAAGTAGTTTGGGGGTGATCTGGGGTTCTGGTTTCATAGCCCTACTTGTTTGCCTTGATCCCACTGAGTGTCAATGCCAATAGGGGAGTCTTCAGGGGCTTGTCCCAAGATGGATTATCACTCGGCCGTGGTTGGTGCAAATTCTACTTCGCATGCTTCGAAGGTTTCAAACAAAAACTTATTTTCACCAAATCTAATGTTGGTTGGTTCGGGTCTATCTGGTGGTACTCGGATGATGAAGATCAATGGTTGTCTTGAACATTGTGAGGAGAGACCAAAATTGGTTATCTCATTCGAGATGATTATAGAAGATATTGAATATTATTCAAAGCATGCTTTACTATGCAAGTTTATGGATATGCAGGTTTCACTATAATTTCTTGAATCATGGGCCCACCAAACTTGGGTGCCTGAGGGAGAAATGGAGGTTATGCTTTTAGCAAATAGCTTTTTCATGGTTTCATTCAATTGCTTGGCAGACTGCAACAAGGCTTTCAAAGGAGGCCCCTATTTTTATAATCAGATTGGGTTATTTATTAAACCATGGCATGCGGGCTTCAATTTGACTGAAGAGCTTCCAAATCAGTTTTTGGTGTGGGTATGGATTCCAAGGTTCCCTATGGAATGTTGGCGGTAGGATGATTTACATTTGTTGGCTTCGATGCTAGGAAACCTAGTTGGTACTTCTCAACAGATTCAAGGTAAAAGGATGATGACTTTTGCTCGTATCTATGTTGAGATTGATTTAAGTAAACTTTTACCAGATTCGATGGATATGTGGCTGGGTCCTTACTCTTGGGTGCAACAGTTAGACTATGAAACCCTACCTTTTCGATGTCATCTCTATCATGAATATGGTCATTTGCAGAGAAGATGCCCAAAGGCTAGGATTGTGGATTCCCAGCCTTCTCAACCTCCCCACAATCACCCTAGGGTTAAAAAGGGGAAGGAAACCATTCTTGGTGATATGGAAGGCACTAATGGTTTCATACTTGTCAAGGCTCAAAACAAGAATCGAGGTCAAAAGAGGACTTTGAAGGAAAGGCAGGAGGAAGATTCTTTTAGTAGATTTGAAATTTTAGATGATCTTAGCCAGTAGGAAGTGAATCTAGACTTGATGAATCTGGATCAAGGGGCTTTGGGTACAAGACAGGAGAGCCTTTTTTCAAAAGCTACTCAGGGTTTGAAGGATAATAGAGCTTTGCAAATGGAAACTAATGTTCAAATGGAAGTCCACATGGAATAGGCTCCTAGTATAGTAGGGTAGGAGGGTGGTGAAGATGGATCTCCTCTTGTCTCAAATACAGGGATTGAGGGTGGGAGGATTCCTAAGTCTTCTTCTCATTTGGGTCTTCTTCAAAAGGACCCAAAAAAAGGGGTAGGGGAGAAGTCTTCCAAGCCTAGCGGAAAAAATGATATGGAAAAGATTAAATTAATAGGGGAAACTTTGGTTGAGTCAGGGTCTGTTAAGACTATTGATTCTCATTTTTTGACCCCCGTGAAATGATCATTCTATCCTGGAATGTAAGGGGCTTGAACAGTGGCCCTTGATAAAAAGTTATTCGTGATTTGGTTAGAATTCAATCTCCTGATGTTCTTTTCCTATAAGAGACTAAGTTATCAGTGGAGTGTATGTTTGGTTTAGTGCCTAAGCTATGGGGGAGTGGAGAGTGCTAGTGCGTTGGTGCTTAAGGGTTGGCGGGGGGGAGTGGCTTGTTTATAGAATCCTCGAAAGATCTGCCCTCTTTGGTGGTTATCCTTTCAGTCTTCTATCTCTATGATTGTGTCTTGTTTTGAGATGGGGGAGGTTGTCCTCTTCTCCAATATCTATGCACCTACTAATCTTCAAGGTAAACAACTTTTGTGGTCCCATATCTGGTTTGTCCAAAACATGGTTCCTTTCCACCCATGGATAATGGCTAGGGACTTTAATGCTATATCTGAGTTGGCTGAGAAGCAGGGTAATATTGTGAGGCTTGAGCCTTATGCATTGTTACTCTAGGATAATATCTCAGCTTTAAATCTTATGGATATCAAGCCCATTAATGGCCAGTTTACTTGGAACAATCAGAGGATTGGGAATAACTACATTGCAGAACGACTTGACCACTTTCTGGTTTCTTGCTACTGGGTTGGTGGGTTGTGGTTTCCTAAGTTAAAAATATTGGATTAGAGGGGTTCGGATCATTGGCCTATCAAGCTGGTTATTTCTTCAGCTTAGGTTCCTCGATCTACTAATTTCAAGTTTTAGCTTATGTGGTTGCGTGACTCCTCTCTCAACGACTATATGGCTGAGTGGTGGAGGTATGGTAGACCTGCTCATGGTACAAAAATGTATACTTTCTCTAAGTTACTTCAATTTGTCGAGTATTAGCTTAAACATTGGAATCACCAGTGCTTTGGAAATATCTTCCATGATAAGAACATCGCCAAGGCTGAGTTGGACGGTATTAAAAGGTTGATTAGAGAGGATGGAGTGAATGAGGACCTGTTCGGGAGGAGACTAGGCCTTTGAAAGCACTGGAAGAGTGTGACCTATGAGAGGAGGTTTTTTAGAAACAAAAGGCTTGAATTGAGTGGCTTTAGGAAGGGGATAAACATACTAGTTTTTTCTTCAACTCAGTGAAAGCCAAAAGACACGGCAATTCTATTTCTGCTCTAGTAAATGATAAGGGTGAAACTCTTTCTTCTTTTCATGACATTACATGGGAAGCTAAGAAATATTTTGCTTCATTATTCAGAGAGGATTCGGAAGGGGATTCTGATGAGGAATCTTAGGTCCTTTCTTGTATCCCTTCTTTAGTTTCTAGAGAGATGAATGATCAGCTTATGAGTAATATCTCGATAGAGGAGCTAGAGAGAATTGTGTTTCAAATGAAGAAGGGAAAATCCCCTGGCCCTAATGGTTTCCCGATTGAGTTTTTTCAAGAATTTTTGGAGATTATCTAGTTGGACTTGTTGGCATTTGTTCAAGAGTCTCATAAGAATAAATAGATGTTATGGGCCCTAAATTCTACCTTCCTTGCTCTCATCCCAAAATGTGAAGGGGCAGATAGGTTAAGTCAATTTCAGCCTATCTCTCTTTGCAATGTGATTTATAAAATTGTCTCTAAGTTGCTAGCTATTAGGTTGAAAAAATGGCTTAAAGGTCTGATTTTAGAGGAATAGAGTGGTTTTGTGGCAGGGCATTATATTTCAGAAGGGATAGTTCTTACAACTGAAACCATTCACTCTATGGCCAGCTCTAAAGATAAGGCAATGTTCATCAAGCTTGATATGGCTAAGACTTATGACTTCATATGATGGTCCTTCCTTCAGAAGGTTCTTGGTGCTTTAGGTTTTGGGGATGAGTGGATTTGTTGGGTTATGAGTTGTGTTACATTGGTATCCTTCTCTGTGTTAATAAATGGTGAGCACTCTGAGCTTTTTGGAGCCTCTCAGGGTTTGCGGCAAGGTGACCCCCTCTCTCCTTACTTGTTTCTTCTTCTTGTTGAGGGTTTGGGATGCTTGTTAAGAAGCAAGGTGGAGTTAGTTTTCTTTCAAGGATGGGGGTGGAGAGGAGGTTTACCTCCACAATCTCACCTACATTTGTGGATGACACTGCTTTGATGGGTATGGCTACTATCAGGGAAGCTTCAAATATACGAGAGGTGTTGGATGTTTATCTTTTAGCCTTAGGTCAAATGTTTAATGAAAATAAGTCTCCCATCTTTTTTTCAATACTCCAAGCTCCATTCAGAGGAGAATTTCTCATATCTTGAGATTTTAGACTGGGGTTCTCCCTTTGACCTATCTTGGTATTCCCATCTCTGCTGGAAGACTTCCCAGGGAGTCTTGGAAGAATATTCTAGATAAATTTCATGTGAAAGTTAATCATTGGACTCATTGGTGGTTGTCCTTTATAGGTCATGTTCAACTACTCATGTCTGTGGTATAGGCTCTCCCCATTTATAGATGTATGATTTAGGTAGCCCAATTGGGCTTTGTTAAGGAATTAGATTCCTTAGCTAGACAATTTTTATGGGTGGTTAGTTTATTTTCCTCTAAATGGAGACTTGTCAGGTGGGACATTGTTTGTAGCCGAAAGCAGCTTAGCGGCCATGGGCTAAGGCAATCATCATTGATAGGGATGGTGTTGGTGGCTAAATTGTATTAGAGGTGGTGTGTGGAGTAGGATGGAATCTGGGCCAGGGTATTAACACATAAATACTTCTCGGGGGTTCCTCAAATGGATATTCCTCATTATCCCTTCGTGGGGAAAGGATCAGTGATTTGGAATACACTCAAGAAAGGGGCTACCCTGATTAAGAATGGCTTATTTTGGACTTGTAAAAGAGGGACAAACGTTAATTTTGGTCTGATTCTTGGGATGGCTTTCCTCCCATTGTTTCTCAGTTCCCTAATTTGGTAACTCTGAGCCAGAGGCTCTGTGAGGTAGGTTGGTCAAGGGTGACTAACTTAAAATCCTTTTCTTCGCATGGGTAGCTGGTGGTGGTGAGATGGAAGAAACCTGATGAGTGGCCTATTGTTGGTATGGAGGAGGAGTGCGTTGAGCTTCATAGTATCCTTTCTCATAGACTATGTATCTCCCTCCAAGTAGGTGATGTTCTTTCTTGGTCTCCTAATCCTAAGGGTATCTATACTGTGGCATCTGGATATCAAGTGTTGTTATCTCACCAGCTAGATGGGGTGAAGGTGCACTAGTGGAAGAAAGTGTGGAATAAGCTATCTTGGCCAAAGTGTAACTACTTTATTTGGACTTTGGCTTGGAATAGGAGCTTGACATGGGATAAGATTCGAAAGCAGGGTTTTCAGGGTCCTTCTATGTGTGTACTATGTGATGTGGAGAGGAGGACTCCTCTCACTTTTTTTTCCATTGTCCCATGACTCTGAAGCTTTGGCATTGCTGGTGGGATGTGTGGAAAAGAACCTGTGTTCATGCGTTCTCCCTGGAGGATTTTTGGAATATGCTGGGTAGACCTCCTTCTATGGCTTCTTTCTTGCAAGATGTGTGGTATGTTGGGCCTTCTTTCATAATTTGGAATATTTGGTTGGAACAAAATCAAAGAATATTTTGAGGAGAGAATTTGTTGATTCAACAAGTTTGGCACAAAATTATGAGTATAATTCGAGAGACGATGGAAGCTAAATGTGATGTGGTTTTCCCTTTAGAAAAGGGAGATGCAAAGTTAGTGGATAGACTGGGTATTCATGGGTTGTCTCCAAATTCTGCTTGTGTCATGAGAGGAAGTTGGGTGAATAAGAAAGTTCAAAGGATGGGGAGGTGGTTACACCCTCTGATTGGTATTCTAAAGCTTAATACTAATGGTTCTTCAATGGGCAATCCTAGCCCTACTGGGATTGGTGCGGTGGGCAGGGATTTTTCAAGATCGATGTTTTTTTCTTTTCTATTCATGATGGAGTGTAGACTAACAACCTTATGGAAGGTTTAGCGATCCTCTATGCTTTGGAGAGGGCTTATGCTTTGGGGTGGCGCAAGGTTATCTGTGAGTCTGACTCATAGGTTTAGATTAACTTTCTAAATAAATAGAAGGTTTTTGACGTTAGTTGGCAGGTGATTATGATAGTGAAATAGATTTTGCAGATAAGTTCTTTGATGGAGATGATGTCTTTTGTCCATATCCCAAGGGAGTGGAATAGGGCCACTAATTGTTTGCCTGAGTGGGCCTCTGAGCACTTAGATGGTTGGAAGATTGATGAGTGGGAGCAGGTTCCCCATGAGCTCTGACATGTCTTGGAGAGATTTATTGCTAAATATAGAATGGTATTGGTGGAGGATAATGTTGTTTCAAGCTTGGTTTGATGGTTTCCTATGGATTCCTGGGGCCCTGGCCCTTTGATATTTTGTAATTATCTTTTTTGATTTTCAATAAAGTTTTACCCATTTATTAAAAAAAAATCAATATTTATAAGAATAGGAGCTTCTACAATTTCCTTCTTTATGACATCAAAAATACTCTTACCTTCCTTAGTCCACAAAATGATTTAATTCTTTCAGAGCATCACTGTGATATGTTTGACCAAAGATGCAAACCCAGGTATGAACCTACTTAAAAAAATTATCTTGCCTAAGAAAATTTGGAGACATGTATTATGCAATGGAAATTATATGACAATAATATCCTCTATCCTTTCAAGATCAATATCCAAACTATGTTTGGAAATAATGTGTCTTCAGTGTTTATCTTCATGGACAACAAAGATGCATTTCTTTGGATAAAGAGATAATCCATGCTACCTGCATATTTCAAACACTTATCTCATGTGTTGCATATGCTCATTAGCATATTTAGGAAACACTATTATATCATCTACATAAACTAATATCTCATTAGTCAAACCTTTGAAGTCCATGTCCATTTCTCTTTGAAACGTAGCACCAACATTTGACAAATCTAATTCCATCTTCTTATAAGAAAAAGTAATCCATTTAATGTTAAATGTTATCTTAAACTGATCATCTTCATTGACTTGTATCTAATTATAACCTGAATATCCATCTAGAAGAGATAAATGTTGAGAGCCTAACATAATATGCAAAATCTTCTCCATTGAGGGTAACGGATAGTGATCTTTGGGTGACACCCTATTCAATTCCATAAAGTACACACAAATAATTATCTCCCCATTATTCCTTCTAATAGGCACAATATTATCTATCCATGTTGAATTCTTGATAGTAAATATTATTTTAGATTTAAGGAGTTTAGTGAGCTCTAACTTCATGAGTTACTTAACCTTAGGATGAATGGGTCTTTATTTCTATTTGATCGATTTAACTCTAGATTCTAACTCAATAGTATGGTGTGATAGGATAAGATCAAACCCTTTTAGTTCCTTCTACTCCCAAGTGAAGATGTCATGAAACTCTCTACACAAATCAATGAATGCTTGCTTTTCTAAATTAGAACATACCTTACCTAGTTTGAGGAGTTTGTCCTTAAAGATCACAATCCTTTCATAATTATTTTATTTTATATACATACTCACCCTTTAATTTTTATATTGATAATTCTCATTGAATATAATTTCTAAGGTCACCAAATCCTTATGTATCTTATTGGTTATTAGTTGCATAATCTAATCACCCAATTGTTCTTAGAGCTTCTTTTGATTGCTTGAAAAAAACTCAACCTCATTTTGTAGGAAGCATGCAATGTGTCTATCAGTATTAAACACTCAACAAGACACCTAATTATTAGGTACAAAATGTCTGATAATGATCTTAATATGAAACTATTTTCCCTCCTATTTCGTGGTAGTTGGAGTATCAAATTGAGCTCTTATAGCAACTAGTATGTCAGCATGAGTAATATGCTCCCTTGGGATAGATTATATATTGAATGAATTGAAGTCTTCAATCAAATCCCATTCCATATGCTCGTATGAATTTATCAAAGGGTTCTTTTCAGCAAACACATTCCTCACCTAATGCATGACCAATTCATTCTCTCTATATACTTACAAGTTCTTGATTTCTTATCTCTTTACCCATTGAAGGCCATGGATCAAACCTTCATACTCAGCCACATTTAAAGTACAACTAAAATTAAATATATATGAAGCATAATAATATTTTTTAGATGTGGATAACAACACAAAAACATCTCCTACACTAACTTTACTTCTTGAACCATCAAAAAACATCTTCCACATCTCATCATCTTCACTCTCTTTCTTGGAAACTAGAGGTGTTGGTACTCCTTCCTCATATATAAAATAAACTCCTAAATCAATGTTAGTTCCATATTAATAAAGAAATAAATTTGTGATACCCTTAATCTTGAAATATGTGCCATCATCTACAATAGAGTCCTTTTCTTCATAGGCCACACAATTCAAATTAGAACTTGTCTCAATGTAAGGTTCAATATGAAACCTTGTAAAAGGTTGTATCCTAATAGTAACCTTGGCCACATACCTTATTTTGAAGACCAAGAAGGACAAATCATCTGAGAGGTAGCCACCTATTTTGGCTATGAATTCCTTTGATAACCATATTTCAAAGTGGGCTAAGATATCAACAACAACTATGTCTTACAAGATAGGAAAACTAGGACAATCGTGAAAGAAAATATTTAAGTTTTTTTATTAGTCCCATTATTTTGGTAGGTGTACCATATAATTAAAGGACTCATTTACTATTCATATCATACTTTAGATGCAATTTATCACTTACCACCTTGGGCATGACTAAAGTTAAAGCTCCACTATCAACTACACAGTTATAAACTAGCTTGTCACCCACTATGAGAGTGAGATAGAATGGAGGAGGTTTTTCAATTCTAGTGGATGGTTCAAAAATTTTAGTAGGGATAATTTCAATGACAACATGACTTTGAATTTTATTTAAAGGAGGGACACTAGTAGAGATAGTAGATAACTTATTTTGTATGAGCTCTTTCTAGCCATGCATATGTAGAACATGCTAAATGGAAATGGATGCTTTAGTAATATTCAATGAATATATAATGTTTAAAGAATCCATAGTTACTTTATATTATATTCTTGGAGGCAAGGAAGTTCTTGGAGCTTGAGGATTTGGAGTGCCTTTAAAAATCCTTCCAACATTATGATTTGGAAGATGTGCAATATTATTTGAAGTTGTTACACTTGCAACCATGCCTTGTTGCTTTAGATAAGGATTCAATGAACCTGTAGACACATTACTATCATAACATAAATCCTTTTTCTTGGCTCTAGTGTTGTCTACAACCAAGGTTCCTTGCTTAATCAATAAATTATCCTCAACTAGGAAGTTGGTGAAGATCACTTGTCTGCATCATCACTTCATCTTTGACTGATAAGAGGGGAGTATCATCTTCTTTAGTAAAAACAATCTACTCTTTACATTCATTAAAATTCATAAATTGGTCTTATTTCCATTTCTTTTATTTCACCAAATTATTGTGCATAGGTATCATCTCCCTTGCATTGGTAGTAGAGTTAATATTGTATGAATTGGAAGGCTTATTAGTAGTAGGTTGACATTGGCCTCTTCCTCCTTAAAATTGTTGACCATAATATTTTTTATAAGGTTAAGGATTTTTTATATGCACTTTTTTGCATATTACGTCTTCTAATTCTAGCTTCCAACCATTGAATAGATGTATCTTTGTCTATGGAATCATCTACCTTATTAAAAGCATATTTAGGTTTGGTATTTGCATTAAGAGTTTGAGCCACATCTGGAGTATTAATAGAATCATGAGATAATTGAGGCATAGACACTTTAGGTGGCAATATTCCATCTTAGATGAGATTATTTTCATATTTCATGGCAAGTTCATATGCTTCAGGGAGGGTGGAACCACCCATGTATTGAAGCATGATAGCAATTTCAGTGCCAAAAGATCTCAAATAGGTTAGAAACACAAAGTTGAGAGGTGGCCTCATAGTAGGAGGTATTCTATTCCAAGTTTTTTAGAACCTCTTAGTAAAATCATGCATTATTTATTTGGATCCTATTTTGATCATGTTAAGTTGATGTATGAGAGAGGCATAGGCACTCTCATTTCAACATCTTGACATCACCAACACTCCAAATTTATTCCATTCTGTGATGCATCCAAATTCTAGAGTCCTATACCAATCAAGAGCCTTCCCTCTAATGGATATGGCATGGTGTCTAATGGAAATATTTTCCTAAGTGATATTATGGAAGATAAAAAAAGTTAGAGACATATCTAATGTGCTCACTGGGTGTAACATGACTCTCACCATTGAATATAGGCACAATTTTTATGGCATTAAGAGGAATGGAATCATATGCTTGAAGGTCAACTAGATTTTCTATATTGAAGATAGGAAAATCATGAGGTCTAGCCTTTTTTTCTTCAATATCTTCAATTTATTCAAATTTTTCACTCTCTTGACTTCCCTCACTAGAAAAATCATCTTGATCTTCAAAGTGCAAATTAGGAGGAGGATATTAAACTCCAAGTGGAAGTTTAGGTTGAAGGAACAGGTCAATGGGATTGAGAAATCATGTAGGTTGTTTACTGAACACCATGAATTATGAGAGAAATATTATAATAAGGAAAGGGATTTGAAATAGATTTACCTTTGTGAAGTTTCCAAATGCTGATTAACACACCAATTTGTAGTTGATGTCATTAACACCAACATTAACCTTGATAAGTTATCTTGAAGACAGGTACCACTGGGTATTTGAGAAATATTGTCACCAAATATTTCACCCTATAAGAATTTGTTTAATCTTCTTCTATATTTAGGCAATGTCGAAACATTTCCAAGTATGTGGGTGTATCTATATTAGAAAGGATCCTCTAGGTTTAAGTGTTAACTCCCTGAATGTATCTTGAAATGCTCTTATTTATGGTAAATGCTTAATTATGGGGAAATGATTTAGGGATTGAAATAATTAAACCTAATCAAAAGGAGGTGATACATTAGATGGTATTCCATAATAATTTTTACCTCTTGTATAAAGAGACAATGTCCACAACACTAGCATAAGAGTCTTAGAATTCACTAGCATCAATGTTTGAATACGAAGGTACAGTGCATGAAAACTATCTAAGGTGAATAAAAATATTGCTCAATAGTAGTTACCAAATTTCATTATACACTTAAAATATATTCACACATTTAACAAAAATTCACATGATGTGCTAGGCTAAAATAACTTGCATCAAATATGGGGGGATTGAGAAAAAGCAAGGATATATAGATATCACCTAATTATTCACTATAGATCTCTTCACACATTTTGATAAGATGATGTATAAACTTAAACAAGATTGATTTTATTATGCTAATTCAAATTACAATGTCAAAACTAGCAAGGCTTCAACATACATGGGGTGGTATTAGATTAAAAAGGCCAAAATGGCAGCTACTTGTAGAACTTTAGAAAGAGGAGAAAAGACTGAAAGTCAAAGGTCATTAGAACACATCTCCAACTGATAGGAGGAGTTACACTTGTATTAGGATGAATTAATAAGTAGACTATGTAAGGTATAATAGGACAAATGAATCTCAAAACTAAAAATTATTGAAATGTCGCACAAAGCTCCCTTTACTAGGGACAAAAAATGGTCCTTCATCATGGATGATCTCTCGAGCATTTAAAACTAAATTAGAGAGAGTTGACACATATATATTGTCTAAGAAAGGTTGAAACATACTATTATAGTCATAATATGTTCTCCTAACTGCTATCTATCTTATAAACACTTGTATTCACCATCTATAGTCATTCATTGATTTCATAGACTTCATTCTTTACATCTAGTAGTCACTGTTCATCTTAGACATCAACTGAGCTTTCATGATGACATATGAGTTCAAAGAGATTTATTTTATAAAAAATAATTTGATCCTAAATAGTTGGCCATATAGAATTTCCCTATCACATTTCACATTTTATTCTAAACTATGTATGTAATAACTACTTGCTCCGATCAGAAATGGCTCTTTGGTTCAATAATTATTTGTCAAAAACAAACTCAAACCAACCACATTGTTCTAGCCTATATTTATTATCATTGTTCTCATTGATCCTTGCTATCATATCCAATTTTTTTAACCTCTTACACACCATATGATCAATTTGTATGAAGGAATGTTAGCCTTTGATTTTTTGCCATGAAGATCCTTTGACATGTTGACTTTCACTGGCATTGTTGGATCAAGATGTAAAAGTGAGTACTAGTTGAATATATCATGGGGCCCACTTTATTTTCAATCCATACACACCATTAGATCATTGGTATAATTGAATGCTGATCATTCATCTAGACTGGACCCACCATCTTATTAGTCACGATCGTGCCATTGGATATCTACTTATCAAACTTGTACCATTGGATTTTGTCCAGCCTATATCTTTTTCAAGGATTTTAACCTAGAGACCTTTTGAACTATTTGAACCAAGTCCAAACCATTAGATCTAAGTGTTAGTAGGCAAGCTACTATGGACCATTACATATTGTTCAACTTTAAACCATTTAAGGACCTTTTAAATATAAATGACTACTTTACGAAGCTCAAAATTGATGCCTACACAAATGTTTTGCTCTCTTTGAATCTTCATAACTTGAGTTAGAGAACTCATGCGAGAATGAAATTTATATAGCATGTTCATTACATGAATATCTCTATGATGCTATAAAATTTTGGCTTGTGAACCTTTCTAAGTGAACTTGTTAAATGCACAATTGAGTTGATCTATTTATTTCTGGATGACATCCTAGTGATAGTCTGGTTCACTTAGGATTGTGCTTGAACTACTGATTGATCTTTGAAAGATCAAATGAACTTCTTGAGGCCTGTGTAAACTATTACCATGATCATGACTATTTAGACACCATGGAAACCTATCACTTGCATATATGACTTTAAAATGACCCCTAAACAACAAATGACATAAAGACTAATCTAGATTATGACCATAACTATAATGGCATATGATATGACACCAAATGAAATACAACATACATTATGAAATTATAAAAATCCCATATATGAGATCCTGACTATAGGGGGTTGACCCATTTTCACATGTGGTAAAAATGGTCAACATTCTTAGTGATTTCAGCATAGCATGTCATGTGAAGTGTTTTTAAATGTATGATTCTATTTTAAGTCTGTAATGAAGTTAAGTATCTGCTATTGAGATATAGTTTCATTCAAATTAGATAGTTTCCATGAACCACACCTTCATATTAAAACATTGATTCTAGTGTATTTTAGGACTCTTAGGTTAGGTTTATGGACATTTTCTTTTTGTCAAACAAGGATGATAGTCTTGTGGAAAAACTTCTAGTGTATCACCTCCATTATAGTAGGTTCAATTATTTTAATCCCCAACTCTTTGCCCAATAAGTAATTAGTTAAGCATAGATAAGAGCATTTCAAGATATATTCAGGGATCTAGCCCTTAAACCTAGATGATGGTTTTCAATACAGGTACACCCACATACCTAAAAATGTTCCCATGTTGCCCAAATATAAAATAATCTTGAAAAACTTCTTTTAGAGTGTAATATTTGGTGATAACATGACACTAAAAATGTTATTACTTTTGAGAAATAAGAATTTCCAACATAACATGCAATAATACAAAATATTCCACTATTTATTCAAGTTGAACTACAAATTAAATGATTCAAATGAGTATTGATTGATGGTGGTTATGGATTTAACATTTTCAGTAGGCCTTTCTTTAAAAAATTGAGTATTAACATTCAAAGATACAATATTTAAATCAAAATATCAAAGGGTTTGATGAATATGCATGACAATTACTTGGAATTATATGTTTGGATGTAAGTTTGCGACCTAAAATAATGTTTACCTTATTTCATTTTGTCCACAATCATCCACATTATAATATATTATTGGGCTGACTTTGAATACATATGATGATAACAGTACCATCTCAATTACATAGGTGCCTTAAATTCATGCGTTAGGGGTACTTATAAATATCATGTGCATGATAACCTTTTAAGATATTATTAAGGCATCTCAATAAAATCTAGATGACCAAATATTAGATATCACCCCTCTTTCTCAAGTCATCCCTTGGGACCAAACATATACATATGAAATTAGAATCAAGTACTGATAACAAGCAAACAAAACAATGTAGGTTATAAATGGACAAAAAAGAGTAACATTAAACATTAAAGTTACTTGAGAGAATTAAAATAACACAAATAAAGGTAAAAATATAACTCTAAAAAGTACAAGAGGAATACAAAATATTACAAAATAAAAATCACAAAACTAATAGCTATAAAGTCAAAATATGCAAATAGAACAACTTGATTAGGACAAGTTATAAAAGGGAAGAAAAGGTTACAAGTGGAGAAATAAAAGTTGTATAAGGCACCAAAAAAAACAAAGTATCAAAAAATAGCATCAACATAACTTGGATCAATCAAATTCTATTTCTAAACTCTCTTTATTGGTAAATTGGTAAGTTCAATATGGAAATGTTTAAGATTATTCTGATAGTGATGATGATGAAACAACATGATTAAAATGATAGATGATCAACTATCCAACCTAAATTTAAACCCCTCAAATAAATATTTATATCATAGATTATTGATAATCATTGGTCGAGGGGTATACCATGATGATTCAAAATCAATAGCCAAACATCATCTAGATATAAAGAATAGACCTCTTTTAGGTATTTTTAAATGTGATAATCTAAACACGTATTGCATTAGTAGATCCCATATGGCATTTGTGATAAATTTAGTGAATAATCTATAGGGTATACCATTGGACATTCCATTCTGGGCTCTTTTTTTAATTCTTCATCTTGGGAAAGATCAGAGCCACATAGAAAAGTTGCAAACTAGATAATAAATTTCAAACGTATTAATATTATATTGTCTATATTATTTCATATAGAAGATTAAAAATATATATAAAATGAGTTTCCTATATTCAGGATGGTTAAATACCTATAATCTATCAACCAAATAATCTCTTGACTAACCAAACACTATATATGAATATATTCTTGAGAACAATATATTTGAGTAACTACCAAATAGCTAAAACAAATTACCTCATATATTTTTGTTATGCATAATAACAATAATATACTGAACAACTATTAACATATTTTTTACTAACAATAATTAAATTATTAAAAATAATAATGTGAAAACACCTCAACATTCACCCCCTTATAAACATTATTAATCCTGAGCCACACCCCCTTAATGTGAGCATGGGGAGAATATACATCTTCAAGAACTATTCCAAATAGAATCGTATCCTAATGCATACTTTTAGGTCTACATACTAATGTCTAAATATTATTATCTTGATCTTGCTACACATTACCACTACTATGTGAAGAATGCACCCTGCATTTATGCCATGTGAATGCAATGGATGTTTCACTATCCAATCATCTCCATAAAAAAGTAAGGTAGTTAGAGGATCTATGCATTCAGAGTATTTTTTTAGTTAAATGCCCTCCTATACAATTGTTGCCACATTTCATTATATCTACAATTTCCCTTTTTATCTAAATATCAATGAATTTTCAAACTAGTAGAGGAAAATACACACAATATTAAAAAATGAAATATCATGAGAAATAAATCCTCATTGTCATCTTATACAGCCTCTATTAATATTTATTACCACTCACAAAATAAAATCATAGATAATTTCTACTACCACTGAACAACTATCCTTGGCATTAGTTGACTTGGTGAAAGTACACCACACAAAAAAATTAAAAAAACACACCATGATGAAAATAACACACAAATAAAAAAACATGCAACTAAATCAAAAAGTGGCCTTCCTTGTCATTAGTGGCTAAAAAGATGATCTGGAACCTCCAGCCTCTATTTTCTCTATCATCTAGTATAGGGAGCTCCTTATTTTCTTCGTAAGTTCTTGATGTATTTTTGTGTAGTAATGCATTGATGATTTCATGGTTGGACATCCTCCCTTTCAGTGTCTATCTCATATCTAGCCTCAAAATTCTTTCAAATTTTGAAGTCTTGATTTTGCATATTTTAGAGATTGGTTTCCACCAAAAGTGCATCGATTACAATTTTGACACAAGATTTTGACTCTTTACTCATTTTTTATATTGAAAATATGACTAAATGATAATGATGACTTCTTAAATTTTTAAATGACATTTATTTACTATTGATGTAAAACAAAATATTGGCACTTTGAATTTTTATGACTTGACTCTTTTGATGACATAACCTTACTTAATACAAAAAATACTAAACTGTTACATTTGATGACAAAAGACTTAAATACACTTTGGGATTTTTATGGAAATTAATATATTTAACATAAATATGAGACTTTAATAATATTAACATGTATTTTCAATACAACAAAAAGATATTATTGAAAATTTAAACTTTTAAGACTAACAATAAAAACTATTGACTCTATATGGATTTAGTTATAAACAACAAAGGTAACTAAATTCTATGACTTGACACCTAAAAATTTGATAAGATTTTAGGACATTAGAAATAAATACATTAAAACTCTCTCTATAAAAACAAACCTAGCAAAAATGAAGGAAGCCATGGATGGGCGGAGAAAGATGGGTTCAGCTAGAGTTTTGTTAGAATTGTAGTCCTCATTTCATTTTGCTATAGAAAGCAATGTTTTTAGAGAAGGCAAGAAAGGATTTATTAAAACCACTTGTCAATGAAGATATGATAGAGTTTACAAATGCAAGCAAAGAAGAAATGGATATTTACAGAATATATGGGTCACCTATCATCTGTTAGGTAGTCTAATATTTTTTCCTAGCTTGGGCAAAGGACCATGTAAACTGTTCACTTTCCTTGGTATGCTTTGTACTTTCCTTTCATTAAATATTTTCCCCTTTGCTTCACATAAAAGATCAATCCTCTAGGACACAAGTATGAATAACTCATAACAGTTGGTCAATTAGCATGATGAGAGCATCCATGAGTTTTAATGTGCTTCACTCAATTCTTAGATTTGAAAGGCATAACAATAGAAGTAAAATAATATAAGCCAAAAATTCTAAACACTTTTAAAAAAGTATTATTTATCAAGGTACACTCAGAACTATGAAATAGAATTTAAAAAAAATCATATGTTGAACTCCTTTAATCCATACATCTCCTCATTTTACCTTGATTCGACCAAAAAATTTACTGAGTCTACACTAAATTTTAATCAAACAAATTCCACAATTGGAGCAGCAAACCTTACTAAGTTTTCCCCAAGCTTGCTTCAAAATTCCATTATAGGCACAAGAGTAATAAATATTTGATACCATATCTTAGGGAAGATCAGAGCCACACAAAGAAAGTCAAACATTAGATAATATATTTCAAACAAACTAGTATTAAGTTATCTATATTATACTATATTATTGTCATTAATAATAATGATGATGATGATGATGATGATGATGATGATGATGATGATGATAATAATAATAATAATAATAATAATAATAATAATAATAATAATAATAATAATAATAATATACAAAACAACTATTAACATATTGTTTTTTATCTAACAATAATTACATTATTATAAATTAATAATGTGAACACACCTCAACACTTCATACTATTGGTGCTTAACCATTTGAATAATGCATGTCCATTTCAAACAAAATTAAAGATGATTTAAACTTTGCTATTAGAAGTTAAAATTCTTAGTTTTCCTATTGTAATTATATCATTGCATTACACAATGAGGCACTTTTTGATTTGCAAGCAATGATAGTTCCAGCAACTCTTAGTTCCCAAATGTTTGTCGACACATTCTCCATTGAAGTTCAGGAGGTCATTTTGAGTTTTACTATAATTATCTTCAAAAAATTATAAAAATATTTTTCTTGTTAATTTAAAAAATATATTTAGTTCTTTCGTACAAAAAAGATTAAATGAAACAATTGCCAAAAGAAATAAAATAATTAGTGGTCATCACCCTATTGAGGCCATGGTAGAAACAGATATGGAGGAAAATACATAATAATTTCTACAAGTGCCCTTGCAGCCATTGGTAAGAAGAAAAGGCATGTGGAGTTCTATTGCAGTTACATAGCTACCTTACACTCATGTTGTCGGTATAGCTTCAAAAACAATCTTAGCTTCAGTTGAATTAACTAAAATGCTAATTTTATTATTGTAATATTTTAATCCTCTATTACATATAGAGTGGAAAAATCTATTATACAAACACCAAAGGGTCTGGCAGACCTTCCATAATTTAGATGCAACAATAAGAGAAAGTTACGCTAAATTAAATTAAATTTTTCATTTTTAGTATATGTTAATTTAATATTTTGTTTATTTTATTTGTCATTTTTGTGATTTTTAGTTCAATTTTAAGGGTATTATCCTTCTCAAAGGATAAATTTCATAGCACCGCCACCACCACCTCACCCAACCTTGTAGATAGTGGAAGAATGAATTGTTTGTTTAGGCAAGTACAGGGTGGTGGCATTGTTTAGTAAAAACTTCTAATTTTTCAAACTTTTCACTTGGTGGTCTACCCAGTGCAATGGGAACAACAATTCTTCATAATATTGATTTGGATGAATAGTTTTTGGGGACTGATAGTAGCACACCCATGGGTGTTTTTAACCCTCATAATATGATATAGGGGTCTCATCCCACTGAGCCTTTACAATGAGCTCATACACCCAACTCTCCACCCAGCATCAATGAAGGCAAACATGTTAAAGAGATTCCACTAATAGACAAGAATTGTACTTTTTTCTTATTTTTCATTTATTGATAGAGAATGCTAAAGCCTATGTTACTATTTTTTTTATTGATAACCTTGATGATTTAATAACATGGGAATATCGGGTAACAGTATTGATTTAGGATATAAATGCATGTTTTTGAAACCACAATCAATGTATTCAATTGTACTCAATGGTTGAACATCGGGCGACAAAAACTGATGTTTTATTCAACCAAATAGTTTTTCAAAGTATTGTAGTGAGTAATAGATTTAATGATTTTTTTCTTGATATAATGTTAAACAAGCTTGAGAAATTAACTATAGAAGCCCAAACGTATCATAAAAAATGGGCAAAGAACAAAAGTCTTGTAGATCTTGCAAATGTTAATAAAGAAAAATATGTGATTACTTTCTCTTTATTATTTTTTGTAATAAATTTTTTATTAATTATTTTAACTAATTAATATTTTTTGTTCATTTGTTGTCAAAATATACAAATTGGAAGAACCGTAATCATGTGTAGTAAAAAAAAAATAACAATCTAACATAATTGTAATTTATAATTTCAAATAGCAACCCTTCTAAAATTATTGTTCCTTCTAAATAATTTTGGAAAATCCTTATTAATATTCTAAATTATCATGGAGATAATTGTATTCGACACAAGCACGTACATACAAATCATTTTAATTAATTTTTTATTATTAAAGGTAAAGGTGGGTTTTGAAAGCACCAACCTCTTTTTATAGAAAGATTGAGATATAATATTTATTGCGTTATTTCATAAAAAATTAGTTATAGATATGATTGGATATCCCTGGGGTAAATATTACAACCAATTACTCTGCATTTTGTACATTGATTTCAAACTTTCCACTCATATCTAACATTTTTAGACTTTGTGCATTTAGAAAACACTAATCAAAACATTGAACAAGATGAGCCAAAAATAACCCCAAACATATTCTCTTCCCTGATCCAAATAAAATCAGTTCAAAATTTTGTCCTTATAATCCGCATTTGACTCTAGAAATCTATCTCTAAAGAACCTTTCAAGGTCCTTCCATTATGTCCATGGCAAATGCCTAGAATGAATCTATGTAAATAGTTTTTATCATGGTGTTAGACCTAAATATTCTGGAGATGCTGAAAGGCATCGAGGCACTTTAAGAAGAGCTCTATGGTGCAGATATGTCTAAGAGTGTGCTAGCACGACACGTAGTCCTGCCAAATGAAAGAGTGGTCTCTGTGGGAGAGACATGTTGCAGCGTCGATGACTGTGCGTGTTGAGAAGATGGGGTCCTACATTTTCAAGACCTATTTTTACATTGCAGGGGAGGAGGCGATGATGGTTGTTCTGAAGCCAAGATAGAGAGTCATTAAGGAGCCGTGAACCTTTGCCAGGTGGCAGAGGAATTCATGAGGGCTTTTGCCCAGCTGGAGGATGTTTCCAATCAGTGGCAGGGGACAGGGTCCAGGGGATAGATTGTTGGATGCATTGCTGAAGTACAGCTTTAAGAATAGCAGGTATAACAGAGCTATGAATGTGAGCATAGAATAAAAAGCCGTTCTCCATGATTTGTGTTCATATTCCTTTTTTCCTTTGCTACCTTATTTTTATTTGTTGTGTGTTTTAGAAGTTATATGGTCAAAAGTTTGGTTTATGAACTGCAAACCACATGAATTTTTAAATAAATATCTCAGCTACCAATTTCTGAAAGTAAATGCACTTGTCATGATTCCCAATCATTTGGAGTAAATGTAATGAATTGATCCACCCTATAATAATAAACTCATCCATTGTAAAAACCTTATTCAAATCTTTTCGCCCTTTTTTGAAAATTTGCAGTCACCCTTCCAATTCGGCATCTTCAATGCATATATGCTTGTGTTTCACCCTTCATGTCATTAATTAGGATTCTTTAAGCAATTATATTCTCTAATATATAAAATATTATATTATTATAGTAATAATTAATATTTTAAATATAATATATTATTGTATATACAGTTTATTTTAAAATTTGAAATAATTATTATATAAATTGTGAATGTATAATTTTTTTAATATATTATAATTTTTTTAAGATAAATACTAGAGTTTTAGGGTATCTTTTTTAATAACATAAAATTTAAAGAAATTATTTGCTTTGTCTCAATGAACTATATGTTAAGGTGTTTTAAGTATCATTGTCATAGATAAAATATACTGACATAAAATATTTTGATATATATAAACTTAATTACATTTTATAGACTTAACCAAGTTTGATTCTAGGTAAAACCTATTACTAACATAAACAAAACAACAAATAGAAATTTCTAGAGCTACCAATAGCTAGTCAATCACGATGAGCTGGTCACCTCCCCAAGTGTCATCATGAGCTTGAACAACATTCTGGACTCGATCATTCTCCATCACCTCAAGACCTTGGCATACCATCCACTATAGACAAGAGTGAGCCTTCAAAATGAAACCCATCTGTAAACTTGCTCCCTTTGACACCTCTAGCAAGGAAACATTTTATGTTTTTCTATCTCTTTTTGTGAGACCCTTGCACCTTGACTATGCCCTTAATATCTTCCCAGCATAATGGTGCCTAAAACTAACCATTAACAAAGCCACGAAGCAACCATTTAATCACATGCAGCCTCCCTAACAACCTACACATAGCTCTCCACTTTGCTAGCTAAGGGAGAGGGGCTAACATTTCTTAAAATTTGGCAAAGCCACTCCCTTGGCTTCTCTCTCCCTCTCTTCCCTAGAACACAATGCATCCAAATCTTTGACCAAATTTATGAGGGTAACAAATATTTCCTCTAGATCCCTAAAAAAGAACAATAGTACTAATGCATTCATCCATTGTAAAAACTTTATTAAAAAAAATTGCTAATTTTTGAAATTATGAACAAGTGTAGTCTCACCCTTCCTATTCGGCATCTTCAGTGCATATATGCTTGTGTCATCCTTCATGTCATTAATAACTATGATTTAAGTAATTAGATTCTGTAATAATATATTATATATTAGTATAATATAGTATTAATATTAGTGTTATATACATTATTTTTCTCAAAAACTAAAATTGTTATTATATAAATTGTGCACAATTTTTTTTGAATATATTTATTAGTAATTTAAATTAGATTATATTATATTAATAATATAAAATATAATTTAAATTATTTGTAAATTTATTGTTATATTATAGTAATAAATATATATTATAATAATAATAATATATATTAATATTATTATTATAGATGAAATAATAATAATAATAATAATAATAATAAATTATTATTATTATTATTATTATTATTATTATTATTATTATTATTATTATTATTATTATTATTATTATTATTATTATTATCACTTCCATAGATTCACCCCAGACTATTTTGATGCCCTCTCCATAGTTAAAACACTTTTAGGTGTACATCCAACATAAAAATGTCTTATTAGTCTCTATCATGCAAAGTACTAAAGGAATCAATTGAACAAATATATTTTTATTCTAGCTAATCAAAACTTTCCAAAAAAATATAATATCTTATCAAATATAAATTTAACATCAAATATTATGAAATATTATTCTACATATTCATATGAAATATTTCAATTAAATTAATATTATAAGTAAAAATCATTTAAAATTTGACACGTTATAATACACTACCACAAAAAAATCATTACAGCATAAAAATTGGCAATAAAAACGCTTATAATTGATTGCTAGTTGAAATGGATATATAATATAATTTTTAAAAAATAAAAATAAAATAAAAGACAAGTGTACATCATGTCCAACACTTCATATAACTTATTTTTGTTCAATCAATAAAAATTTTAGAATGCATATTATTAATTTATAAATGTATGACTAAAAATTAGGAACATAACAATTAGTAAAATATAATCCAACACTATCCACTAACGAAGGACCCATAGATAACATCAACCACTTTAGATGCTAGCTTAACTATCTAATAAATATAATTGCGAGATTATTTTAGAACATTATTTTGTATATATCTTATCTATATTAATTAGATTATCTAAGAATATTAATATGTATATATTTTCCTATTATTTTTTTGAAAGAATTTAATTGTATTGTGATTATTAGTTTTATATGAATATTTGTAAAATTTTTAAAAATTAAATTGGGTGATTAATTTTAAACATAATTTTTGAAAATTCAACTATAATTTCATAATTATTATTTTTAACAATCTAACATAATCTTAATTTGTAATTTCAATTAACATCCTTTATAAAATTATTGGTCCCTATAAATAATTTTGGAAAATCCTTATTAAAATTTAAAATTATCATGGAGACCATTGTATTCAACACAAGCACATACACACAAATCATTTTAATATTTTTTTTATTTTTAAAGGTAAAGGTGGATTTTTGAAAGGGCACACACACTTTTACAAATATTTAGGTATAATATATATTGCATTATTTCATTTGAAATTAGTTATAGATACGATTCGGCATGCATGGTGTGGATATTGCAACGAAGTGTTGTGCCTTTTGGAATGTGATTCCAAACTTTCAGCTCATATCTAACATTTTTGGACTTTGTGCATTTGTAAGACACCAATCAAATCATTAAAAAAGAGAGTCCACCCCTATTTGAACCACATGATGAGCCAAAGATAACCCTAAACATATTCTTCTCCCCTATCCAAATGGAATCAGTTCAAAATTTTGTCCTTTATAGTCCATCTTTGACTCTAAAAATCTATCTAGAAAGAACCTTTCAGGGTCCGTCCATGATAGTGGTTCCCTTCCAATTGCCCAAACATTCACAAACACCTAGGCATCCTTGGGTATAACATATCAATCTATTTCACAAGAGCTTTAGGATTTATGTTGGATTAGAAGGGGTGCAAGAGTATGGAGACAGAGTATTTCTTTTAGTACTGCATGAAGATAAAGAAGGTTGTCAATATCTCTTTCTTGCACTATTCTTTCTTGTCCTAAAACTTCGTCCAATTCTTTCTTTACTTTTTTCATTATCTCAGGCTTTTGTATAAGTTCAGTCATGGCCTATTCAATTGTGGTACTAGTCATATATGTACTTGCATCAAACAAGTCCTACAAGAATAACAACCATAAATATCATATCTTCTAAAATATTTTAAGATAATAAAATAAAAAGATAAATCAATATTTTTTAACCAATCAATTATTTAAAAAAAATCGATAATTATATTTTTATTATAATAATATGTAATGTATTTATTATATTAAAACAAATAATTAAAAGAAAAACCTTACAAAAAAATTTAAGAAGAACCATAATTATTAAACTTATATGTAAATAAAATTAAAGTAGACTTCAAAAATCTAAACTTAGCTTGCCCATGATCTTAAATTTATAAACATATGATCTTAAATTTTTAAACCTTCAACATATAATTTTATAAATCTAAATTTTTAACATATTTAGATATAATCAATCAGAGTAGGTGGTGAAGATTTAAAATTAAAATTATAGAAATTAAATATAAAATAATACAAAATAATATGATATAGAGGAGATGGTGGATCATATTATAAAAATTAGTTAAAGAAAACTCCCGATAACTAAATTTATATTGTGTGAAGAAAAAAATTATAATATAATTGATAAAGTTTCCGTAATAAAAACAAAAAATTAAAAAATATTAATAATAGAAAAACATAGAATAACTTAGATGTACAGTGAAATCTAAACCTAAAAGTATATAACACAAATATAAATATAGATATTCGATTAATTTTTACAATTTTTTTCATTTATATTGATTTAAAAGAAAAATAAAAGTATATAACACAAATATAAATATAGATATTCGATTAATTTTTACAATTTTTTTCATTTATATTGATTTAAAAGAAAAATATCTCTAAATCAAAATTGAGTTATTCGTAAAAGTTAAAAAAAAATAAAGTGAGTTTCATAATAGAATGATATTCTAAACTTAATAGGATATGCAACCTAACATTAAACTATTTATTATTAAATATTTATATTGTAAATTAAGCCTTTTAAATTAAAATCAAATAACTATACTAAATTAAATACATTCTAAATTAAAATTAAATTGTAATAAAAATTCTAATTTTTTTGGAATCATTGATTTAATAAAATAAGTATTTTCAAATGAATCAATTATAGAAATATAAATTAATCATAAAAATATAATGTAGAAATCATAAAACAAAAAGAATTAATTTTCTCACACAACTTTATTAAAAAATGGGAAGTATGATCCGCAACAACTTGTGTTATAGGGTTATTGATTTTACAAAACAAACACTATAAAGCTTTTCAATAGAAGTTAAAGCCTAAAAAACTTTTGATTAGTAGTCTCATTAAAATATATGGACGTTACTATTTCATTAGGG
This sequence comes from Torreya grandis, assembly GCA_037957365.1. Lineage (NCBI taxonomy): Eukaryota > Viridiplantae > Streptophyta > Pinopsida > Cupressales > Taxaceae > Torreya > Torreya grandis. The sequence goes on along the minus strand of JARHVA010000166.1, from coordinate 5,318,995 downwards.
CTCTGACTTGCCTTTTAAAGACAATATTAATCATAAGTCCACCTTATTGATAATGTTTAATTAAATCTCCAATAAAAATAATAAAAAAATATATTTATATTGCATTAAGTTAAAAAACAGATTATAAATATATTACAATAGAGAAGTTAGAATATATATATATATATATATATATATATATATATATATATATATATATATATATATATATATAATTTATAAAGAAAATGTGTGTCAACTCCAATTTCGTAAATTTTTCTCCCGTCTCTGTTTTATTCTCCAGCAAACAACCCCAATATATTTGGTTAACTTGCGCCTCACACTCTGCGGATCTAAAATCGTGAGGAAAGGAAAAAAAGTCCACCGAATTAGGCGCCGCGCTAACCACCATTGTTGTAGTGATGGCATCCTTAAACTTCCGTGAGTTTTCGGAGGCACCGTCGAACATATTCTTAGAAAATATCATGTTTCCCAATAAATTAACACTTGCTAAGAACGCCGTGTGGCCGATGTCCACGCCAGATGCCTGCAATGAATCTCGGTAGATAGTTTTTATCAGGGTGTTGATCTGAACACTCCGGAGATGCTGAAGGCCATCGAGGCGCTTCGGGGAGAAGAGCTCTGTGGTGCAGATGCGTCTGAGAGTGCGCCAGCGTGGCACGCAGTCCCGCCAGATGAAAGAGTGGTCGCTGTGGGAGAGACATGTAGCAGCGTCGATGACTGTGCGTGCTGACAGGGTGGGGTCCTGCGTTTTCAAGACCTGTTTTGCCATTGCAGGGAAGGAGGCGATGATGGTGGTTCTGAAGCCGAGACGGAGAGTCATTAAAGAGCCGTGAACCTTTGCCAGCTGGCAGAGGGACTCATGAGGGTTTTTGCCTAGCTGGAGGATGTTTCCAATTAGTGGCAGGGGTCGGGGTCCAGGGGGCAGATTTTTGGATGCATTGCTAAAGTACAGAGCTATGCGTGCTCCATGAATTTGTGTCCATTTTCGTTTTTTTTCTTTTCTTTTGTGTGTTATTTTTCTTTGTATTGTGTTTCAGAAGATATATAGGGAAAAGTTTGCTTTACGAACTGAGAACCATATGAAATGGATGGGTGGAAACAAACCGAAAGTTGTCAGCGTCTCTAAAATAGTGTCCACCTGTCCGTCGAGAAGAAGCAAAGTATGTTATGATGATGACCAGATAGTATTCAAACTCTTTAGCTTAGGCATGTGATGATGTTCATAGGTGTTCATGTATGTTATATTGATGGATATGATGGCATGATGTATATGTTTATTTGATTATGTTATATGGTGATGTTTGTTCATAGATAGGATTATGGTATATAGAATGATGTATGATGATGTTTTGAATTTTTGTGATGTTTATGGTAAATAGAATGATGACATGGTTTATGATGCTTTGTTCATAGATATGATGTTTTTGATGGATTGGATGCTATTATGGAGAAATAGATGATGTGTGATGTGATTTATGATGTTTTGATCATAGATAGATATATGATGTGGTTCATGGATATAGTTCATAATGTTGTGTTCATCATTGATGTTTGTTTTTGATGATCATAAAGATGTAATGTGATTATGGTTAAGGATGTAATGAAAATACATAAAGTAAGTTAGATAACAAACTAAATGTAAGAAAAAATAAATGAGAATTATGAGACGTATGTTTATATGAACCAATGATAAGAGGTTAAAGAAACAACACGATGCCATTTCATTGGTAAAGACGTAGCAAAACTGAAGTTAAATTGGCTTAAGGATATTGAGCCTTTCAAATGCTTCACATTATCATGCTTTGGTTGATAAAATGGTGTTGTGATCACATTTTTTCAAGTAAGATCATAATCCCTTGATTAAAATATGATATAAAGGGGGGATAGGTGATGGGTGAAAAGGTAGATGGGTTGATAGGTAAGATAACCTTTTCTGGGTTAGTTTACCCCTTCTATAGGTGACCTAAGAACCAAATTAGACAATATTGGTGCACTCAAAGTCAAGTTTAAAGGAAAGGGGAAGAGGTTTACCATCGAGGGGAATGAGAATAACTTTAGGAACCCCACCACATTAGCATTTGGAGCAACCAAAATACATGGTCATTTGGTAGGTGGGGTCTTCTTGATAAAGGGTCATGATGGACTCTTATGGAAATTCAAGAGGAAGAGGTTGGTTATTTGGTATAGGAGCTTCAGCCAATTGATCAGTAATCATTTGCCCTTGAATTGACTTTTTTTGAAGGAACTAAAGATCAAACTTAGCTAAAACCATGAGCCACTTAGCCATACACTGATTTTGGTATGGTTTTGAGTGCATGTACTTGGGTGGGTCAGTGTTAGTGATGTAGTTTTATGATTAAGAAGGTAATGGTGAAGCTTGGAAGCTGTGAACATGAGTGCAAGGTAATGTTTTTTAGGATGGGAGTATCGAGTCTCATACTCTATAAGTGTTTGACTTATGTAGTAGATATCTTTCTCTATGTTCTGTTCATCATGGTGAGCAAGCATTGCCCCTAGGGAATGGTCAGTGACATAGATGTAAAGTTAAAAGGGTTGATCCTTTTTAGGTGGGGTAAGAATATGTGGAAAAATAAGGTAATCTTTGAGTGAATCAAAGTCTTGTTGATAGTCCTTGGTCCACTTAAAGGAGGTGTCTTTCTTGAGGAGATGGTGAAAAGGTTGACATCTATCTGATAATCAAGAGATGAAACATTGGATTGATTGGACCTTCCCTTAAAACTAAAGAGTTGCTTAAGGTGGGTTGGAGGTGGTATTTTATGGAGTTCAAATATTCTCTGATCTTGACGATGTCAGGGTTATCTTGAGTACCCAAGTTGACATCGATGGTAGATTCATTCAACATGGTTTGGTTCTTAGGAGGAAGAGATTTATGGATAGAAAAATCACCCATACTGAGGTAGGTGAGAATGGAATCATCATCCTAATGTTGGATTGTTTTGATGGTAGGAGAAGCATTTTTTACCATTTCAAGATGGATGAGAGGAAGGATTTTTTCTCGACCATCCTTTTGAAAGGTTAGGGGGGCCAAACTAATGGTATTGATAAAAAATGGTTAGGTGAGATGATATCAAAATCTACAAACTTTAAAGGAGATGGGGTTGGTGAGCATGGGACATCCTCATCAATGGTGGTGATGGGTTTAGGTGAGGTGGGTTCTTTTGGTTGTACAAACCCAAGGCCGAAAAACTCATGAGGATTTTTAGGTTTTGATTATGGGTAGTTGATGAGGTCATTGTTCATAAAGGCCAAGGCTGGACCCCTTCTAAGCACACTTGTAAAGGTATGCTTTGGCAAATGTGGCTTTGTTGAGATAAGAGAAGTTGGAGGTGAATGGTTAGATATGATGGGTAGTGGTAGAAGCAAAAAGTGGATGATCAAGTCCCCTATAGATTGAATCGATTTGATGACTGGGTGGTCCAAAAGGGATGATGGTTTTGATCTTAGGGTCATAACTAGGATTGTGGTTGAGGTTCCCAAACTCTTAAGGAGTAGGGAAAGCATCCAAGACTAAAAGACAGTATTCTCCAAATGAGAGATTTTAGAATGTGGGTTCCAAGGGGTCCGCTAAGGGGATCTAGGAATAAGGGATGGATGATCTTGTTGAAGCTTCATCAACTATGGGGCTGGAGTTATTGGTAGTTAATGGTGAAGTAGATGGGAGAGGAATAAGAACATCATTGGGTTAGTACATCATATTATAATATGCGAAAGGACTAGGGTCAATCGATATAGTGATGACATGACCTTCATGCTCAAATTTGACAAATTGATGTAGGGTGGAAGGGACACAACTCATAACATGAATCCAAGGGCATCAAAGTAAAATGTTATATTGGAACTCACAATTAATAAATGACAAGGTTAGGCCAACAATAACCTACACCTTCTCACCCTAAAATGGAAATATTTTAAGGGGATAGTCCAATAATAACCTACCTTCATGATCTTGGCAGTTGTGGTTCTTGAAGAGAAATGACCTCCTATTGTCCCATCATAGAACTTCTTGAGAAACACCCCAAACTAATCATTATCAATGCATCTCAATAGCACACCATTGATGTCTCTCATAAAAAACATAGCATCCATAAGACAAAAGGGAATATATTGCAATCTAAAATTTATCCTTCGTGATCTACTCATATTACTAGGATACTCACCATTTTTAATAAATTTTGTCACATTTTGTGTCCAAATATGTATATGCAAGGAACCAACTGGTTGGGAGCAATCATGATTGACTAGAACGTCTTATGTTGACTTGTGAAAATTTGAAGCTAAGTGTTCACAAAGGCCTTTACCTCTTACTATTTTTTTTAATTTTATATCAACATCATATTCCATCATCTTAGTGATCCAACCTACTCTCTTCTCACTAAGGTCTCTACTTAATAGAAAGTCCTTGGTAGTAGGATGAGAAATCATAACATGAATTTTATTTTTTGAAACCATATGCTTAAACTTATTACACCCATTACAATAACAAATACTTGTTTCTTCATAAAGGAGTACTTAACTTCATAATATTCTAAACCTTGACTAAATAATGTAATAGGTTTCTCTACACCCTCACCATTCTTTTTCATTAACATGGTTGATATAGTATCAAGGTTAGAAAATAAACACAACATGAAGTCTTTAGTAAAATCAAGATTCACAAAAGTAAGATTTTATACAATTTCCTTCTTTATGACTTCAAAAATACTCTTACCTTCCTTAGTCCACAAAAAGACCTTATTTTTTCAGAGCATGGCTATGATACGTTTGACCATAGATGCAAACCTAGGTATGAACTTACTTACAAAATTTATCTTACCTAAGAAACTTTGGAGACCTTTCTTATGCAATGGAAATTATATACCAAGAATATCCTCTATCCTTTCAATATCAATATCCAAACAATGTTTGGAAATAATGTGTCTTAATAGCTTACCTTCATGGACATCAAAGATGTATTTCTTTGGATTAAGAGATAATCCATATTGCCTCCATCTTTCAAACACTTATCTCAAGTGTTGCATATGGTCATTAGCATCTTTAGGAAACCCAATTATTCTTAGAGATTATTTTGATTACTTTAATAAAACTCAACCTCATTTTTAGGAAGCATGCAATGTATCAGTATCAAACACTCACCAAGATACTTAATTATCAGGTACAAAATGTCTAATAATGATCTTAATATGAGACTATTTTCCCTCCTCTTTCTTAGTAGTTAGTGTATCAAATTGAGCTCATAAGTTTTATTACCATATTCATCAATAAAAAAATTATAAATAACCTCAAACTTGGAATATGTGCCATCATCTACAATATAGTCATTTTCTTCATGGGCCACACAATTCAAATTGGAACTTGTCTCAATGTAAGGTTCAATATGAAACCTTGCAAAAGTTTGTGTCCTAAGTATAACCTTTACCACATACCATATTATGAAGGCCAAGAAGGACTAGTGAACTAAGAGGTAGCCACCTATCTTGGCTATGAAGTCCTTTGATAAGTAGATTGCAAAGTGGGCTAAGAGATCAACAACAACTATGTCTTACAAGAGAGGAAAACATGGACAATCGTGCAAGAAAATATTTAAATTTTTTTATCAATCCCATTATTTTGGTATGTGTACAATATAATTTAAGGACTCTTTTACTACGATGATCATACTTCAAATGCAATTTATTGGCTACCACCTTAGGCATGACTAAATTTAAAGCTCGACTATCAACTATGCAGTTATGAACTAGCTTGTCAACCACTATGAGAGTGAGATAGAATGGAGGAGGTTTCTCAATTCTAGTGGATGGTTTAGTAATTGTATTAGGGATAATTTCAAGGAAAACATGGCTTTGAATTTGATTTGAAGGAGGGACACTAGTAGAGATAACATATAACTTATTTTTTAGGAGCTCTTTCTGACCAAGCATATGTAGAACATCCCAAACACAAATGGATGCTTTAGTACTCTTCAATTAATATATAATATTTAAAGAATCCATACCTAATTTATCTTGGATTCTTGGAGGCAAGGAAGTTCTTGGATCCTAAGGAGTTTGAGTGCATTGAACAATCCTTCCAACATTATGAATTGGAAGATGTGTAGTGTTATTTGAAGTTGTTACTCCTGCAACCATACCTTGTTTCTTCATATAAGGATTGAATGAGCCTATAGAAACATTACTATCACCACCTAAAGCCTTACCCTTAGCTCAAGTTTTGTCTATAACCAAGGTTCCTTGATTAATCACAAAAGTATCCTCAACTAGCAAGTTGGTCAAGATCTCTTTTTAAGGCTACTCACCTTCACTTGTCTACATGATCAATTCATCTTTGACTAATAAGAGGGGAGTATCCTCTCCTTGAGCAAAAAAAATCTCTACCTTTAGTAGAATCCATAAATTGGCCTTATTTACATTTATTTTATTGGACTAAATTGTTGTGCATAGGTATCGTCTCCCTTGCATTAGTAGTAGAGTTAAGATTGTATGCATTGGCAGGCCTATTGGGAATAAGTTGTCGTCAGGATCTTCCTCTTTCAAATTATTGGCCATACTCTTGTTGATAAGGGTAAGGATTTTGATAGTCACCTTGTTGCATCTTACCTCTTCCAAGTCTACCTTCCAACCATTGAATAGATGCATCTTTATCCATGGCATTATCTAACTTCTTAATAGCAGATTTAGGCTTGGTATTGGAATCAAGAGTTTGAGCCACATCTGGAGCATTATAAAAATCATGAGATAATGGAGGCATAGACACTTTACATGTCAATCTTCCAGCTTGGATGAGATTATTTTCAGATTTCATAGTAAGATTATATGCTTCAGGGAGGGTGGAACCACCCACATATTAAAGCATGATACAAATTTCAATACCAATAGATCTCAAATAGGTTTGGAACACAAAGTTGAGAGGTGGCCCATAGGAGGAGGTAGTCTATTCCAAGTCTTTTGGAACCTCTTGTTAAAATCATGCATTATTTATTTGGATCCTATTTTGATCACGTTAAGTTGATGTATGAGAGAGGCATAGTCACTCTCATTTCAAAATATTGAGGTCAACAACACTCCAAATTCATCCCATGATGTGGTGCATCCAACTTATAGAGTCCTATACCAATCAAGAGCCTTCCCTCTAAGGAATATTGAGGTCAACAACACTCCAAATTCATCCCATGAGTTAGGGATTGCAAGAATTGAACCTACTCTAAAGGAAGTGAATAAATCAGATGGTCTTCCATAATACTTCATACCTCTTTCACAAAGAGACAATATCCACAACACTAGCCTAAGAGTCATAGAATGCACTAGCATCAATGTTTCAATATGAAGGTGTAGTGCATTAAAACTATCTAACATGAATGAAATTATAGATCGATAGTAGATAATATAGTTAATTGTACACTTAAAATCAACTCATACATTTAAAAACACTTCACATGACCTTCTAGGATGAAATAACTTGCATCAAATATGGGGGGATTGAGAAAAATCAAGGATATATAGATATCACTTAACTGTTCATTATAGATCTCTTCACACACTTTGACAAGATGATGTATGAACTTGAACTAGATTACATTTATTATGCTAAGGCAAAGTACAATGTCAAAACTAGCAGGGCTACACCATATATGGGGTGGTATTATATTACAAAGGCCAAAATGGTAGCTACTTGTAGAACTTTAGAAAGAGGAGAAAAGATTAAAATTCAAAGGTCACTAGAGCACATTTCCAAATGATAGGAGGAGTTACACTAGTATGAGGATGAATTAAGAAAAAGGCCACAAAAGGTGTAATGGGACAAATGAATCTCAAAACTAAAAATTCTTGAAATGTGTTACAAAGCTCCCTTTGTTAAGCACAAGAAATGACCTTTCATCATGGATGATCTCTTGAGCATTTGAAATTGAATTAGAGAGAGTCCACACATATGTATTATCTGAAAGAGGTTGAAACATACTATGATAATCATAATATGTTCTCCTAACTAATATCTATCCCACAGACACTTCTATTCACCATCTATAGTCATTCATTGACTCCCTAGACTTCATTCTTTACATCTGGTAGTCACTATTCATCTTAGACCTCAAATGAGCTTTCATGGTGAGTTATGAGATCGAATAGATCTCTTTGCTAAAAAATAATTTGATCCTACATAGTTTCTCATGTGGAATTTTCCTACCATGTTTCTTATTTTATTCTAAACTATGTATGCAATAACTACTTGCTCCGATTGAAAATGCCTCTTTGATTCAACAATTATTTGTCAAAAACCAACTCAAACCAATCACATTTCTCCAACCTATATTTATTCTCATTGATCTTGTCTATTAGATCCTAAATTTTTAATCTTGTACACACCATATGATCAAGATTTATGAAGGAATGTTGGCATTCAATTTTCTACAATGAAGATCTTTTGCCATGTTGAATATAGCTCACATTATTGGATCAAGATGTACAAGTGATTGCTAATTGTAGATCTCATAGGACCTACTTTGTTTTTAGTTCATACAAACCATTAGATCATTGGTATAATTAAATAATGATTGTTGATTTAGATTGGACCCACCATCTTATTGGTCAAGCTCGTGCCATTGGATCTATAATTATCAAACTTGAACCATTGGATCTTGTCCAACCTATATCTTTTTAAGGCATTTTGACCTAGGGACGTTTTGACCTATTTTAACCAAGTTAAAACCACTATATCTAAGTGTTAGTATGCAAGCTAATATGGACCATTAGATATTGATCAACTTTAAACCCTTTAAGGACCTTTTGAATATAAACAACTACGTTACGAAGCTCAAACTTGATGCTTGCATGAATGTTCTACTCTCTTTGAATCTTCATAACTTGTGTTAGAGAACTCATGCAGGCATGAAATTTGTAGAGAATTTTACTTACATGAATATCTCTATGGTACTACAAATTTTGTCTTATGAAGCTTTCTGAATGATCTTTTTAAATGCACAAGTGAGCTGGTCTATTCATTTTTGGATGACATCATGTTGGCATTTTGGTTCACTTAGGATTGTGCTTGAACTACTGATTAATATTTGAAATCTCAAAAGAACTTATTAAGGCCTGTGCAAACTATTTCCATGATCATGACTATTTGGACACCATGAAAACCTATCACTTGCATATATGACTTTAAAATGACCCCTAAGACACCAAATGGCACAAAGACTAAGCTAGATTATGACCATAACTAGAATGGCATATGCTATGACATCAAATGAACTACAACATTGCCTATGACATTACAAAAATACCCTATATGAGATCCTAACTATAAGGGGGTTGACGCATTTTGACCTATGGTAAAAATGGTCAGCATTCTTAGTGATTTTAGCATAGCATGTCATGTGAAGTGTTTTCAAAGGTATGAGTCTATTTTAGGTGTATAATGAAATTTAGTATCATCTATTGAGCTATATTTTCATTCACCTTAGATAGTTTTCATGCACCAAACCTTCATATTAAAATATTGATTCTAGTGCATTTTAGGACTCTTAGGTTAGTATTGTGGACATTGTCTTTTTGTGAAATAGGTACGATAGTCTTGTGGAAAAACCTCTAGTGTATCACCTCATTTATAGTAGGTTTGATTCTTATAATCCCTAACTCTTTTACCTATAATTAATCATTTAAGCATAGATAAGAGCATTTCAAGATATATTCAAGGATCTAGACCTTAAACCTAGAATCTGATTTCCAATATAGGTACACCCACATACCTGAAAATGTTCCCATGTTGCCCAAATATGAAATAAGCTTGAACAAATTATTCTAGGTTGTAATATTTGGTGACAACATGAAACTAAAAATGTTATTACTTTTGAGACATAATAATTGCCAACATAACATGTAATCACACAAAATAGTCCACTATTTATTAAAGTTGAAGTACAAACTAAATGATTCAAATGAGTATTGATTGATGGTGGTTATGGATTTAACATTTTTAGTAGGACTTTTTTACAAAAAAATATTATTAACATTCAAAGATACAATAATTAAATCGAAATACTAAAGTGTTTGATGAATATACATGACAATTACTTGGAATTATATATTTGAATGTAAGATTGGGACATAAAATAATGTTTTATTTATTGCATTTTATGCAAAATTATCTATATTATAATCTACTATTGGGTTGACTTTGAATACATATGATGATAGCAGTACCAACTAAATTACATAGGTTCCCTAAATTCATGCATTATGGGTAGTCCTATATATCATGTGAATGATAACCCTTTAATATATTATTAAGGAATCTCAATAAAATTTAGATGACCAAATATTAGATATCACCCCTCTTTCTCATGTCATCCCTTGGGACAACATATACATATGAAATTAGATTCAAGCACTGAGAACAAGAAAACAAAATAATGAAGATTAAAAATTGACCAAAAAGAGTTACATTAAACATAAAAATAACTTGAGATATTGAAAATAACACAAACAAAGGTAAAAATATAACTCTAAAAACTACAAAAGGAATACAAAATAAAAATCACAAAAATAATAGCTATAAAGTCAAAATATGCAAATAGAATAACTTGAATAGGACAAGTTACAAAAGTGGAAAAAAGGTCCCAAAAAAACAAAGTATCAAAAAATAGCATCAACATAACTTGGATCAATCAAATCCTATTTCTAAACTCTCTTTATTGGTTAACTGGTAAGTTCAATATGGCAATGTTTAAGATTATTTTGATAGTGATGATGATGAAACCAACATGGTTAAAATGATAGATTATCAACTATCCAACCTAAATTTTAACCCCTCAAATAAATATTTATCTCATAGATTATTCATAACCATTGGTTGAGGGGTATACCATGATGATTTAAAATCAATTGCCAAACATCATCTAGATATAAAGAATAAACCTCTTTTAGGTATTTTTAAATGTGATAATGTGAACACTTGTTGCATTATTAGATCCCATATAGAATTTCTGATAAATTTAGTGAATAATTTGTATGGTAGACCATTGGACATTCCATTCTAGGCTCTTTCTTATATTCTTCATCTTGGCGACGATCAAAGCTACATAGAAAAGTCAAAAACTACATACTATATTTCAAACATATTAATATTATATTGTCTATATTATTTCATATAGAAGATTTAAAATATATAAGAAATGAGTTTCCTATATTTAATATGGTTAAATCCCTATAATCTCTCAACCAAATAATCTCTCGAATAACAAAACATTGTATATGAATATATTGTTAATAAAAATATATTCCAGTAAGTACCAAATAACTAAAACAAATCACCATGTATATTATTGTTATGCATAATAACAATAATATACTAAAAACCTATAAACATGTTATTATTTACTAATAATAATTACATTATTAAAAAATAATAATGTGAACACACCTCAACATTCACCCCCTTATGAACATTATTAATCCTGATCCATACCCCCTTAATGTGAGCATGGGGAAAAATTACATCTTCAAGAATTGGCTCAAATAGAATCATATCCCAACACATACTTTTAGGTCTACATACTAATATCTAAATATTTTTATCTATATCTCGCTACATATTACCACTACTATATGAAGAATGTATCCCATATTTACACAATGTGAATGCAATAGACGTTTCACTAGCCAATCATCTCTATAAATATGTAAGGTAGTGAGAGGATCTATATAATTAGAGGATTTTTGTATTGAACTGCACTCTTATACAACTATTTCCACATTCCATTATATGTACACTTTCCCTTATTATCTAAATATCAACAGATTTCCATACTACTAGGGGAAAATACACATAATATTAAAAAATGAAATATCATGAGAAATAAATCCTTGTTGTCATCTTATGCAACCTCTATTAATATTTGTTTCCACTCAAATAATAAAATCATAGATAATTTACACTGCCATTGAATAACCATCCTTGGCATTATATGATTTAGTGAAAAAGTACACCACACTAAAAAATAAAAAAATACACCATAATGAAAATAACACACAACTAAAAAATACCCCACAAAAGTAGAAAGTGGCTTTGTAACTAGTGGCTAACAAGAGGATATAGAAACTCTAGCCTCTACTTTCTCCATCCTCTAGTATAGGGAGATACTTAAATTCTTTGTATGTGCTTGATGTATTCTTGTGCAGTAATACATTGATAATTTCATGGTTAGACATCCTCTTGTTCAATGTCTACCTCATATCTAGTTTCAAAATTCTTACAAATTTTGAAGTCTTGATTTTGCATATTTTTCAAGATTGGTTTCCATCGAAAGTGCATCGATTATAATTCTTACACAAGATTTTGACTCTATACTCATTTTTTATTTTGACAATATGACTAAATTATAATGATGAATTCTTAAATTCTTTAATGACATATATTTACTATGGACCCAAAAAAAAATATTGACACTTTGAATTTTTATGACTTGACTCTTTTGATGACATAACCTACTTAATACAAAAAATACTGAATGGTTACCTTTGATGACAAAAGACTTAAATACACTTAGGGATTTTTATGAAAATTAACCTATTTGACATAATTATTAGATTTTAATAATATTAACATCTATTTTAAATACAAAAAAATCTATTATTGAAAATTTGACCCATTTAGACTAACAATAAAAACTATTGACTCTATATGAATTGAGTTCTAAAAAATGAAGATAACTAAATTATGTGATTTGACACCTAAAACTTTTATAAAATTTTAGGACATTAAAAATAAATACTTTAAAACCCTCACTATAAAAGCAAACTTAGAAAAAATCAAGGAAGCCATGCATGGGCGGAGAAAGATGGGTTGAGCTTGATCCTTGTTGGACTTGTAATCTTCATTTCATTTTTCTATAGAAAGAAAAGTTTTTAGAGAGGGAAAGCAAGGATTTATTACAACCACCTATCAATGTAGATATGATAGTGTTTACAAATATAGGAAAAGAAAAAATGGATGTTTACAGAATATATGGGTCACCTATCATCTGTTAGGTAGTGTAATATGTTTTCCTAGCTTGGGCAAAGGGCCATGTAAACTATTCACTTTCCTTGGTATGCTTTGTATTTTCCTTTCACTAAAGCTTTTCCCTTTTGATTAAGAATAGAAGTACAACATTGTAAGCCAAAAATTATAATCACTTTTAACAAAGTACTAATCATCAAGGCTATGCTCAGAACTATGGAATAGAATTTTAAGAAAATGATACATAAAACTCCTTCAATCCATACATCTCCTCATTTTCTCTTGATTCGACCCAAATAATTACTAATTATACACTAAATTTTAATAAAACAAATTCCAAAATTGGAGCAACAAAACCTTACTAAGGTTGCACCAAGCTTGCTCCAAAATTCCATTATATGCACTAGACTAATAAATCTTTGATACCATATCATAGAGAAGATTAGAGCCACACAAAGAAAGTCGAACATCAAATAATATATTTCAAACATAATAATATTAAAATGTCTATATTATTTCATACAAAAGGTTAAAAATATATAGGAAATGAGTTTCTTATATTTGGGATGGTGAAGTCCCTATAATCTCTCAGCCAAATAATCTTCTGACTAGCCAAAAACTATATACAAAAATATTATTACTAACAATATATTTGAGTAACTACCAAATAATTAAAACAAATCACCCCATATATTATTGTCATGCATAATAATAATAATAATAATAATAATAATAATAATAATAATAATAATAATAATAATAATAATAATAATAATAATAATAATAATAATAATAATAATAATAATAATAATACCAAACAACTATTAACGTATTACTTTTTATCTAACAATAATTACATTATTACAAATTAATAATTTGAACATACCTCAACACTTCATACTCTTGGTGCTTAACCATTTGACTGATGTGTGTCCATTTCAAACAAAATTAAAGATGATTTAAACATTTCTATTAGAAATTAGAATTCTCAGTTTTCCTATTTTAATAATGTCATTGCATTACACAATGAGGCAGTTTTTGATTTGCAAGCAATGATAGTTCCAACAACTCTTAGTCCCCAAATGTTTGTCAACACATTCTCCATTGAAGTTCAGGAGGTCATCTTGAATTATACTATAATTATTTTTAAATAATTATTAAAATATTGATCTTGTTAATTTATAAAAATATTTGTTTCTTTCTTACATAGAAAATTAAATGAAACAATTGCCAAAAGAAATACAATAATTAGGGGTCATCAACCTATTGAGGCCACGGTAGAAATAAATATGGAGGTAAATACATAATAATTTCTACAGGTTCCCTTGTAGCCATTGGTAAAAATAAAATGCATGTGGAGTTCTATTGCAGTTCCATAGCAACATTACACTCATGTTGTCGGTATAGCGTCATAAACAATCCTAACTTCTATTGAATTAACAAAAATGCTAATCTTATCATTGTAATATTTTAATCCTCTATTACATATAGAGTAGCACAATTTATAATGCTAACACCAAAGCGTTTGGCAGACCTTCCATAGTTCAGATGCAACAACAAGAGAAAGGTGCGCTAAATTAAACTACGCTTTTGATTTTTAGTATATGTTATTTTAATATTCTCTTTTTTTTATTTGTCATTTTTGTGATTTTAAGTTCAAATTTAAGGGCATTCTCCTTCTCAAAGGATAAATTTCACAGCACCACCACCACCACCTCACCCAACCCTATAAACAGTGGAAAAATGAAATGTTTATTTAGGCAAGTATAGAGTGGTGGCATTGTTAAGTAACAACTTCATTTTTTCCAAGCTTTTCACTTGGTGATCTACCTAGTACAATGGGAATAACAATTCTTCATGATATTTATTTGGATAAATAATTTTTGGGGATTGATAGTAGCACACCCATAGGTTTATTTAACCCTCGTGATATGATATAGCGATCTCATCCCACTGAGCCTTTACAGTGACCTTGTACACCCAACTCTCCGCCCAACATCAATGAAGGCAATCATGTTAAGGAGATTCCACTAACAGACGATAAGTATACTTTTTTTAGATTTCTCATTTAATTATAGAGAATGCTAAGGCCTATCTTACTAATTTTTGTATTGATAACCTTGATGATTTTAGAACATAGGAGTATCAATAAAAAGTATTGATTCACTATATAAATGCATGTTTTTGAAACCACAATCAATGTAGTCAATTGTACTCAATGGTTGAACATCAATCGACAAAAACTGATGTTTTATTTAACCATGTTGGTTTTCAAAGTGTTGTAGTGAGTAATAGCTTTAATGATTTTGTTCTTGATATAATGTTAAACAAGCTTGAGAACTTAAATGCAGAAGACCAAGCATATTATAACAAATGGGAAAACAACAAAAGCCTTGTAGATCTTACAAATGCTAATAAAGAAAAATATGCGATTACTTTCTCTTTATTATTTTTTGTAATTAATTTTTTTAATAATTATTTTAACTAATTAATTTTGTTTGTTCATTTGTAGTCAAAATATACAAATTGGAAGAACTTTAATCATGTGTAGTAAAAAAAAAAATTAACAATCTAACATAATTCTAATTTATAATTTCAATTAACATCCCTTCTAAAATTATTGTTCCCTATAAATAATTTTGGAAAATCCTTATTAATATTCTAAATTATCATGGAGACAATTGTATACGACACAAGCACATACACACAAATCATTTTAATTATTTTTTTATTTTTAAAGGTAAAGGTGGGTTTTGAAAGCGCCCACCCTCTTTTACAGAAAGATTGAGATAGAATATTTATTATGTTATTTCATAATAAATTAGTTATAGATATGATTTGATATGCATGATGTGAATATTGCAACCAACTGCTCTGCATTTTTTAGTGTGATTCTAAACTTTCCACTCATATCTTATGTTTTTGGACTTTGTGTATTTAGAATACACTAATAGAAACATTGAACAAGATAAGCCAAAAATAACCCCAAACATATTCTCCTCCCTAATCCAAATGGAATCATTTTAAAATTTTTTCCCTTATAATCCACCTTTGGCTCTAAAATCTATCTCGAAAGAAACTTTCAAGGTCCTTCCATTATATCCACGACAGATGCCTAGAATGAATCTCTATAGATAGTTTTTATCATGGTGTTGACCTGAACACTCCAGAGATGCTAGAAGGCATTGAGGCACTTCATGGAGAAGAGCTCTGTGGAACAGATGCATCTAAGAGTGCACCAATGTGACACGCAGTCCCACCAGATGAAAGAGTGGTTATTATGGGAGAGACATGTAGCAGCGTCGATGACTATGCATGCTGAGTAGATGGGGTCCTGCATTTTCAAGACCTATTTTTGTATTGCAGGGGAGGAGGCGATGATGGTTGTTCTGAAGCTGAGATGGAGAGTCATTAAGGAGCCGTGAACCTTTGCTAGGTGGCAGAGGGACTCATGAGGGTTTTGCCTAGCTGGAGGATGTTTCCAACTTGTGGTAGGGGAGGGGGTCTACGGGGTAGATTTTTGGATGCATTGTTGAAGTACAGCTTTGAAAATAGTAGATATAACAGAGCTATGAATGCAAGCATAGAATAAAAAGCCGTGCTTCATGAATTTGTGTCCATATTCCGTTTTTTCCTTTGTTGCGTTATTTTTATTTGTTGTGTGTTTCAAAAGTTATATAGGCAAAAGTCTGGTTTATGACTAAATATCTCAGCTACGGATTTCGCAAATCAAATGCACTTGTCTTGATTCCCATCCATTTGGAGTAAAATTCAAGATGTCTGTTTTCTTGCTTCGGTGATAATATCCAATGACCAATATAAATGTAATGAATTGATACGCCCTATACTAATAAACTCATCCATTGTAAAAACCTTATTCAATTTTTTTTTTCCTTTTTTGAATTTTTGAAAATCTACAGTGTCACCCTTCCTATTCGGCATCTTCAGTGCGTATATGCTTGTATGTCACCCTTCATGTCATTAATAACAATGCTTTAAGTAATTAGATTCTCTAATATATAAAATATTATATTATTATAGTAATAATTAATATATTAAATATAATATAATATATTATTATATATACAATTTATTTTAAAAGTTCAAATTATTATTATATAAATTGTGAAAGTATAATTTTTTTTAATATATAATAATTTTTAGATAAATATCAGAGTTTAAGGGTCTCTTTCCTAATAACATAAAATTTAAAGAAACTATTTTCTTTGGCTCATTGAACTATTTGTTAAAGTATTTTAATCATCATTGTCACAGACAAAATATACTGACATAAAATATTTTGACATATATAAACTTAATTACATTTCATATACTTAATTAGGTTTTATTCCTATCAAAACTCATTACCACCATAAAAGAAAAAACAAAAAGAATTTTCTAAAGCTACCAATAGCTAGTCAATCACGATGAGCTGGTCACCTCCCCAGGTGTCGTCATGAGTTTGAACAACATTCTGGACTCGGTCATTCTCCATTACCTCAAGGCCTTGGCATATCATCAACTATAGACGAGAGTGATCCTTCAAAATGAAACCCATCTACAAACCTTGTCCCTTCGATGCCCCTAGCAAGGAAAATTATATGTTTTTCTATATCTTTCTACGAGCTCCATGCACCTTGATTATGCCCTTATTATCTTCCCACCATGGAGATGTTTGAAACTAACCATGAGCAAAGCCATGAAGGAACCATTTAATCGCATGCAGCCTCCCTAACAACCTACTCACAGTGCTCCACTTTGTTCGCTGAAGGAGAGGGGCTAACATTTCTGCAAATTTGGCAAAGCCACTCCCTTGGATTCTCTCTCCCTCTCTTCCCTAGAACACAATACATCCAATTCTTCAACAAAATTTATGAGGGTAACAAATATTTCCTCTAGATCCCTAAAAAAGGACAATGGTACTAACGCATTCATCCATTGTAAAAGCCTTTTTAAAAAAAATCACCAATTTTTGAAATTTTGAAAAACTGTAGTCTCACCCTTCTTTTTCAGCATCTTCACTGTGTATATGCTTGTGTCATCCTTCATGTCATTAATAACTATGATTTAAACAATTGGACTCTATAATAATAATAATAATAATAATAATAATAATAATAATAATAATAATAATAATAATAATAATAATAATATTATTATTATTATTATTATTATTATTATTATTATTATTATTATAATATACACTTTTTTTTTCAAAAACTAAAATTATTATTATATAAATTGCACATAATTTTTTTAATATATTTATTAATAATTTAAATTAGATTATATTATATTAATAAAATATAATATAATTTAAATTATTTGTAAATTTATTGTTATATTATAACAATAAATATATATAATAATATATATTAATAATATTATTATATATTATTAATAAATAATTAATAATAATTTATATATTACAATAATTATAATATTTATAATTATAATTTAAGTATAATATAATAATCTATATAATAAATTATATATTATTATAATATATATTATATATTAGGAAGCCACTTCCATAGATTGACCCAGAATCTTTTGATACCCTCTCCATAGTTAAAAGACTTTTAGGTGTACATTCAACCTAAAAATGTCTTATTAGTCTTTATCATGCAAAGAACTAAAGGAATCAATTAAACAAATATATTTTTATTCTAACCAATCAAAACATTCCAAAAAATATAATATCTTATCAAATCTAAGTTTAACATCAAATATTATGAAATATTCTTCTACATATTCATATGAAATATTTCAATTATATTAATATTATAAGTAAAAATCATTTAAAAACTGACACATTACAATACATTACCATAAAAAAAATCATGATAGTATAAAAATTGGCAATAAAAACTCTTAGAATTTATTGCTAGTTGAAACGGATATATAATATAATTTTTAAAAAATAAAAATAAAATTTTAGCATAGACATGTACTTGTATTTATGAATTT
Source organism: Torreya grandis (assembly GCA_037957365.1). Lineage (NCBI taxonomy): Eukaryota > Viridiplantae > Streptophyta > Pinopsida > Cupressales > Taxaceae > Torreya > Torreya grandis. The sequence continues at coordinate 5,300,008 of JARHVA010000166.1, read as the reverse complement.
ATGTAACTAAAATACAAGTGTACATTGTGTCCATTACTTCACATAGCTTATTTTTTTTCAGTCAAATTTTTTTTTAGAATGCATATTATTAATTTATAAATATATGACTAAAAATTAAGAACTTAACAATTAGTAAAATATAATCCAACACTATCCAATATCAACCACTTTGGATGCTAGTTGAACTATCTAATAGTTATAATTAGCTAGATTATTTAAGAACATTATTTTGTATATATCTTATCTATATTAATTAGATTATTTTAAAATATTATTATGTATATATTTTACTATTATTTTTTTGAAAGAATTTTATTTTATTATGATTATTATTTTCATATGAATTTTTGTAAAACTTTTAAAAATTAAATGTGGTGATTAATTTTAAACATAATTTTTGAAAATCCAATTATAATTTCATAAAAAAATGTTTTAAACAATTTAATATAATTGTAATTGTAATTTCAATTAACATCTTTTTTAAAATTATTGGTCCCTATAGATAATTTTGGAAAATCTTTATTAATATTCTAATTTATCATGGAGACAATTATATTCGACACAAGCACATACACACAAATCATCTTAATAATTTATTATTATTAAAAGTTAAAGTGGCTTGTTGAAAGGCACACTCTTTTATAAATATTGAGCTATAATATTTATTTCATTATTTCATAAAAAATTAGTTATAGATATAATTCAGCATGCATAGTGTAGATATTGCAACTAAATACTGTACCTTTTGGAATGTGATTCCAAAATTTCTGCTCATATCTAACATTTTTAAACTTTGTGCATTTAGAAAAAACAAGAGAAGCCATTCCTATTCGGTCAAATTTCAAAGGTAGCTTGCATAGTCTGTTGAATATGAAACAGCTGCTCCTTATTGAAGGGCGTCAAATAGCGATAATGAAATGGATGGGTGGAAATAAACCGAAAGTTCTCAGCGTCTCTAAAATAGCGTCCACCTGTCCATCGAGAAGAAGCAAAGTGGAATCGATGAGCAGAAAGATCAAAGGAAATACCATCTATGTATTTTAGACACAATGTATATATTGGTTATGTTTTGATTTTCAGATGTTCATTGAAGTTTATGATAATGTTTTTATGATTGTTTATGCTTATGAGATGATATTCAAACTCTTTAGTTTAGGCATGTGATGATGTTCATAAGTGTTCATATATGTTATATTGATGGATATGATGACATGATGTTTATGTTGATTTTATTATGTTATATGATGATGTTTTCAATTGTTGTGATGTTTATGGTAAATATAATGATGACATGGTTTATGATGTTTTATTCATAGATATGATATTTTGATGGATAGGATGCTTTATTATGGAGAAATAGATGATGTGTGATGTGATTTATGATGTTTTGATCATAGATAAATATATGATGTGGTTCATGGATATAGTTCATAATGTTGTGTTCTTAATTGATGTTTGTGTTTGATGATTATAGAGAGGTAATGTGATTATGGTTAAGGATGTAATGAAAATACATAAAATAAATTAGATAACAAACTAAATGTAGAAAAAAATAAATGAGAATTATGAGACGTATGTTTACATGAACCAATGATAAGAGGGAAAATAAAAAGCACGATGCCATTTCATTAGTAAAGACCTAACAAAACTGAAGCTAGATTGACTTAAAGAACTTAACACTTTAAAATGATTTACATTATCATGCTTTGGTTGATAAAATGGTGTCGTGATCACATTGTGTCAAGTAAGCTCATAATCCCTTGATTAAAATATGATATAAAGTGGGGATGGGTGATGGGTGAAAAGGTAGATGGGTTGATAGGTAAAATAACCTTTTGTGGGTTAGTTTTCCCCTTCTATAGGTGACCTAAGAACAAAATTAGAGAAGTCCATGTCTTAATGCTATGTGTAGAGTGATCGATGTGGGAAGTTTACTAAAGTTATATATGAAAGCTGATTGTGGCTTTCTTGGGATTCTGATTTTGATATAGGGTCTTTTGTTTATTGATTTTGTTTTTGATAGTTTACAAAGTTGATCCAAGTGGGAAGCTTCAAATGATTGCTTTTGACCCATTTGACTTAGCCATCCTTCAAGGGAATGTTCTAAGTTTGGGATTATATGTTTGGTAGTTGTCCTTCGAGGGATCAGTCTATCTTTTAAGTAATTTAGATGACTTTCGCACCGCTATCCTTCAAGGGATCAGTTTACAATACTAGAAATATGTGACCCAAATGATATTTGTTTTGGATTGCCAGGTTTTTAGACATGGACAAGTTTAATTAGGCTTAGAGTTTTACCTTTATGAGGGCAAGACTTTTAACACAAAGAAGGTTAATGGTAGGTAAAAGGAATGGTTTGAGGAACAAATGATCATGGGATTCCATTTCATTGGATATGAAAAGTATCCATGAGAACCATGTCATGGGTAGAGTGATAGTACCCACCTTTTAGATTAGGCTATAACTGTGATGGTTAATAAAATGGTTCTATGTTGATATCGATTGTCCTCAAAGGGAGAGGGATAGGTAGATGAAGGTGATAATCTCATAAATCAATGGATGAGACTAATTTAGATGGGAAGGTGAATTTGATCCTTCTTTAACAAAATAAAAAGCATTAAGAGGCTCAATTTCTAGTTTGCCTTTAAGAGAGGATAAATGACAAGCTCCTAATCCATACTTATGGTTTATAATGTAGGGTCCAAGCTAATTGAAAAAAAATGCCTCTTTTGATTTTCTCCATGTTGGTGACATGTCGGTTTTCCTTAAGGATGAGGTCTCTAATATTGAATTCTCATTCAATTAGGTATTTTTTGTAGGCATTGTTGATTCGTTATTGGTAGTGATGAAGATGTTTGACTGCTGTGAGGTGATAATTGACAAGTAGCTCAAGTCGTGCTAGTCATTCTTGACAATAGTCGCACTCAAAAATAATCTCTTACAAAGATATGTGAAGACAAAGACTCTGAACTTTGAGAGGCAAAACTGCCTCTACTCCAAAGACTAAAGAGAAAGGGGTATCACTTGTAAACGTTTGAATGCTAGTGAGATAGTCTTTTAAGGAGAAAAGGATGTGTAAATGCCAATCCTAACCTAAAACATTGACTACTTTGGTCAACATTTATTAAGGATTTTGTTAGAGACTTCTACCTAACCATTTGCTTATGGACGGTAAGGCAAGAAAAAGCCTAACTTAATGCCAAATGCATCACAAATATGTAATTTATTTTATTGAAATATTTTCTATTATCGGTGATGTTATAATGTTTACACCAAAATGATAGATGATATGGTGGTTGATAAAGTCAACAATATTTTTTGCTTTGGTATAGATGAGAGGAATGGCCTCCACCCACATGGTGAAATACTTAATAGATGTAATGATGGATTGGTGTCTTTATGATGAATGAGATTGATTTCTCCAATAAGATCAAGGCCCCATTGTGAGAATGGCAAATAGTATTTTGATAATTGAAGGCCATGGGCAGGTACATGGTGTAAATTAGCATGTTGTTAACATTTGACACACTTCTTTAAATAATCATAATAGTCTTGGTTGATGGTGGGCCAATATTAGCCAAGGTGAAGGATGTGTGTAGCGATAGATAAACCTCTAAAATGTCCCCCAACAATTTTATCATGTGTGTCTTTGATGGAAGGAGAAGCTTCATTACAGCTAAGGTAATGAAGAAGGAGGCCATTAAAGCCAAATTTGTAAAGGATTGCCCGTAGTATGGTATAATGTGAGGTACTTTGAACAAAGGCTCTTCAAGAATTCTGAGAGAGGTTGGGAGGAAGGATACCGAGGATGAGATAATCAAAAGTTTGTTCATACACTATGTCTAATGGAGAGATTTCCACATTACAAATGATAAGAAGGTCAGAATGGATATAAGATAGGGTGACAAAGTGATGGATGGTAACAAACAGTTTAAATTTAGAAGGTTGAAATGGGATGTAGGAAGCAAGGGAAGCCATTATATTTATGAACTTGTTGGTATATTGTGGAACAAATTGACTAAGGTAATGATCGAATGATCCTAAGAATACATCTACAAGTTATTTATACTTTAGTAATAAATCATTCTTCAATTGGTTAGATCCATTGACCTAGTTGACCATAAGTTGGGAATCAAAAAAGATACTGATTATCTTAACTCCTAAGGCTAGATCAGTCTAGAGACTTATGACTAGGGATTCATACTCAACCACATTGTTGGTGAACTTGAAGTCAAGTTTAAAGGAAAGGGGAAGAGGTTTACCATCAAGGGGAATGAGAATAACTATAGGACCCCCACCACATTCACATTTGAAGCCATCAAAAAATATGGTCATTTGGTAGGTAGGGTCCTCTTGAGAAAGGGTCATGATGGAAACTTATAGAAATGTAAGAGGAAGAGGTTGGATATTTGGTAGAGGAGCTTCAGTGAATTTATCAACAATCATTTCCCTTTAATTGACTTTTGTTGAAGGAACTCAAGATCAAACTTGGCTAAAATCATGAGCCACATAGCCATATGTTATTTTTGGTATGGTTTGGAGTGGATGTACTTGAGTGGGTCAATGTTAGTGATGGTGTAGTTTTTTATTAAGAAGGTAGTGGTGAAACTTGGAAGCTACGAAGATAAGTGCAAGGTAAATTTTCTCAGGAAGGGAGTATCGAGTCTCATACTCTATAACCATTTGACTTATGTAGTACACAACTTGCTCTTTGTTCTATTCATCATGGTGAGCAAGCACTGCCCCTAGGGAATGGTCAGTGGTAGCGATGTAAAGGTAGAAGGGTTGATCCTTTTCAGGTGGGGTAAGAGCAGGTGGAGAAATATGGTATCCTTTGAGTGAATCAAAGGCTTTTTGATAGTCCTTGGTCCACTTAAAGGAGGTTTCTTTCTTAAGGAGATGGTGAAAAGGTTGACACCTATCTGATAATTGAGAGATGAAATGTCAAATTGATTGGAGCTTCCCCTAAAATATACAGAGTTGTTTAAGGTGTGTTAGAGGTGGCATTGCAAGGATTTCTATAAATTTTATAGGGTCTACCTCAATTCCTCAAAGAGAGATAATGAATCCAAGAATCTTTCCTGAAAGGACCCCAAAAATACATTTTTTAGGGTTGAGTCTGACATGGAATTAGATAAGGCAATCGAAGATGATTTTTAGAACATCTAGATGATCCTTATGATATTTATATTTATCAAGGAGATCATCCACATAGTCCTCTATGATTCTATGGATTAGGTCATGGAGGATATAGGTCATGGCACGCTAGTAAGTTGTGCTAGTGTTCTTTAAATTGATGGGCATGACTCTATAGTATAAAGTTAACCATGGGGTGGTGAAAGAGGTTTTATGTTGATCTTTTGGAGCAATCAAGATTTGATTGTATCCCAAGAAACCATCCATGAGAGATACTATCTTGTGGCCAACTGTAATATCAACAAGTTGGTCAATGCTAGGCAAAGAAAAGCCATCCTTTGGGCAATCAAGGTTAAGGTCACAAAATATGATACAAAGGTGAAGTCCCCTTGTGGGCTTGGTGATGGATAAAATGTTAGAAACCCATTGGGGATAGTCATTGTGTTGGATAAATTCAATAGATAAGAGTAGTTGAAGCTTTTCTCTGACTAGAAGATCAATGTGAGGGTACATCCTATGAAGCTTTTGTCAGACAGGCTTAACATCAAGATGGATGAAAATGTTATGCAGAGTGATAAAAGGGTCAATTCTAGGCATATCCTGATAGGACCAAGAAAATGCTATGCTATGGTCATGAAGGAAGGAAGGGTAATCTTATTGTTCTATGGAGTTCAAGGATTGTCTAATCTTGATGATGTGAGGGTTATCTTGAGTACCCAAGTTGAAATCAATAGTAGATTTGTTAAAAATGGTTTGGTTTTTAGGAGGAAGATATTTATGGATATAAAAATCCCTCATACTGAGGTAGGTGAGAATGGAGTCATCATCCTGATATTGAATGGTGTTGATAGAAGGAGAATTATTTTCTACCATTTCAGGATGGATGAAAGGAAAGGTTTTTTTTTGACCATCCTTTTGATAGGTTAGGGGGACCAAACTAATGGTATTTATAAAAAAATTTTAGGTGGAATGATATCAAAATCCTTAGACTTCAAGGGAGATGGGGTTGGTGAGGATGGGAAATCCTCATCAATGGTGGTGATGGGTTAAGGAGAGGTGGGTTCTTCTAGTGGTACAAACCAAAGGCTGAATAACTCATGAGGATTTTTGTGTTTTGATTATGGGTAGTTCATGAGGTATCTATTCATAAAGGCTAAGGCCAAACCACTTCCAAGCATACCTTTAAAGGTATGCTTTGGGAAAAGTGTGCTTGTTGAGATATGAGAAGTTGGAGTTGATTGGTCAAATATGATGTGTAGTGGCAGAAAAAAGAAGTGGATGATCAGGTCCCCTATAGATAAAATTGGTTTTTTTGATTGGGTGGTCCAAAAGGGATGATGGTTCTGATGTTAGGGTCATAACTAGGATGATGGGTGAGGTTCCCATACTCTTAAGGAGTAGGGAAAGCATCCAAGGCTAGAAGATGGTATTCTCCAAATGAGAGATGTTGGAACGTGGGTTCCAAGGGGTCCTCTATAGTGATCCGAGAATAAGGGATGGATGATCTTCTTGAAGCTTCATCAACTATGGGGGTGGAGTTATTGGTAGTTGATCATGAAGTAGATGGGAGAGGAATAAGAACATCATTGGGTTGGCACATCATATTACAAGATGGAAAAGTACTAGGGTCAATTGATATGGTAATTACATGACCTTCATGCTCAAATTTGACACAATGATCTAGAGTAGAATGGAGATAACTCATAGCATGGATCCAAGGGCATAAAATTAAAATGTTGTATCGAAACTCACCCTCAAAAAGTGACAAGGATAGGCCAATAATAACCTACACATTCTCACCCTACCATGGGAATATCTGAAGAGGCTAGGCCAATAATAACCTACCCTCATGATCTTGGCATTTGTGATTATTGGATAAAAATGACCTCGTATTGTCCCATCATAGAATTTGTTGAGAAACACCCCAAACTGATCATTATCAATGCATCTCACTAGCACACCATTGATGTCTCTCATAAAAAACACACAATCCACAATACAAAAGGGAATATATTACAATCTAAAATATCTCCTTTGTGATCTACTCATATTAATAGGATAGTCATCATTTTGAAGAAATTTCACATCTTGTGTCCAAATATGTATATGTAGGGAACTAGCCGGTTGGGAGAAATCATGATTGACTATAACCTCTTATTTTCGCTCATGAAAATATGAAGCTAAGTGTTCACAAAGGCCTTTACCTCTTTCTAATTTTTTTACTTTGATATCAATATCATAATCCATCACCGTAATGATCCACCCTACTCTATTCTCACTAAGGTCTCTACTCCTTCGTACTAGGATGAGAAACCATAACATGAATTTTATTTTGTGAAACCATATTATTGAACTTATTTAATCCCCTTACAACAAAAAATACTAGTTTCTCCATAAAGGTGTACTTGACTTCATAATATGTTAAACCTTGACTAAATAATGGAATAGGTTGATCTACACCCTCATCATTATTGTGTATTAACATGACTAACATAGTATCAAGGTTGGAAAATAAATACAACATGAAGTCTCTAGTAAAATCAATATTAAAAAGATTAGTAGCTTCTACAATTTCCTTTGTTATGACTTCAAAAATACTCTTACCTTCCTTAGTCCAAAAAAAGACCTGGTTCTTTCAAAGCATGGTTGTGATACATTTGACCAAAGATGTAAACCTAGGTATGAACCTAATTACAAAATTTATCTTCCCTAAGAAAATTTGGAGACCTTTATTATGTAAGGGAAATTAAAGGTGACTAATATCCTATATCCTTTCAAGATCAATATCCAAACTATGTTTGGAAATAATGTGTCTTAAGAGCTTACCTTCATGGACAACAAAGACACATTTCTTTGGATTAAGAGATAATCCATGATACCTGCATATTTAAAACACTTAACTCAAGTCTTGCATATGAAAATTAACACCTTTAGGAAACACTATTATATCATCAAGATAAACCAATAACATCTCATTTATCAAATCTTTTGAAGGCCATGTCCATTGCTCTTTGAAAGGTAGCACCAAGATTTAAAAAATCAAATGCCATCTTCATATAATAAAAAGTAACCCATTTAATGGTAAATGTTATTTTAAACTAATCATATTCATTGACTCAAATCTAATTATAACCTGACTATCCATCTAGAAGAGAGAAATGTTGAAAACCTAAAATAATATGCAAAATTTGCTCCATTGAGGGTAAAGGATAGTGATATTTGAGTGATACCCTATTAAATTACCTTAAGTACACACAAATTATTATCTCCCCATTACTACTTATAATAGGCACAATATTAGCTACCCATGTTGAATGTTTGATAGAAAATATTATTTCAGATTCAAGGAGTTTAGTGAGATCTAATCTCATGAGTTACTTAACCTTAGGATGAATGGGTCTTTGTTTCTGTATGATCAATTTAACTCTAGATTCTAACTCAATAGTATGGTGTGCTAGGATAAGATCAAACCCTTTTAGGTCCTTACACTCCAAATCAAATATGTCATGAAACTCTCTACATAAATAAATGAATGCTCACTTCTCTAAATTAGAACATAACTCACCTTATTTGAGAAGTTTGTCTTTGAAGATCAGGATCATTTCATAATTATTTTATTTTATAGACATACTCACCCTTTAATTTTTATATTGATAATTCTCATTGAGTATAATTTATAAGGTCACCAAACCCTTGTGTATCTTATTGGTTATTAGTTGCATAATCTAATCACCCAATTGATCTTAGAGATTCTTTTGATTCCTTGAAGAAAACTCAACCTCATTTTGTAGGAAGCATTTAATGTGTCAATCAGTATCAAACACTCACCAAGACACTTAATTATCAAGTATAGAATGTCTGATAATGATCTTAATATGAGATTATTTTCCCTCCTCTTTCATGGTAGTTGGAGTATCAAATTGAGCTCCTATAGCAACTAGTATGTCAGCATGACTATTATGCTCCCTTGAGACTGATTATATATTGAATGCATTCAAATCTTCAATAAAATCCCATACCCCAAGATTATATGACATTATCAAATGGTTATTTGTAGAAACCATATTCCTCACCTAATGCACAACCAATTCACTTTCTTTATATACTTACAAGTTCTTGATTCCTTTTCTCTTTGCCCATTGAAGGACATGGATCAAACATTCATACTCAACCACATTACATGTAAAACTAAAATGAAATATATATGAACCATAATAATATTTCTTAGATTTGAATAACAACACAAAACCATCTCCTACACTAACTTTACTTCTTTAACCATCAAAAAACATCTTCCACATCTCATCATCTTCACCCTCTTCCTTGGTAGCTAAATGTGTTGGTAATCATTATTCATGTTTGAAATACACTCCTAAATCAGTGTTAGTGCCATATTAATCAATAAATAAATTTTAAATATGTTGAATCTTGGAATATGTGCCATCATCTACAATAGATTCCTTTTCTTCTTAGGCCACACAATTCAAATTAAAACTTGTCTCAATGTAAGGTTCAATATGAAACCTTGCAAAAGGTTATGTCCTCATTATAACCTTGGACCCATACCCTATTTTTAAGGCCAAGAAGGACCAGTCAGCTAAGATGTAGCTGCCTATCTTGGCTATGAAGCCCTTGATAAGCAGATTGCAAAGTGGGCTAGGAGATCAACAACAACTATGTTTTACAAGATAAGAAAACTAAGACAATCGTGCAAGAAAATCTTTAAGTTTTTTATTAGTCCCATTGTTTTGGTATGTGTACCATATAATTAAAGGTTTCCTTTAATATGTGGATCATACTTTAGATGCAATTTATCATATACCACCTTGGCCATGACTAAAGTGAAATCTCCACTATCAACTATGTAGTTATGAACTAGCTTTTCACCCACTCTGAGAGTGAGATATAATGGAGGAGGTTTCTCAGTTCTATTGGATGGTTAAAAAATGGTAGTAGGGATAATTTCAAGGACAAGATGACTTTGACTTTGATTTGAAGGAGGGACACTAGTAGAGATAGTAGATAACTTATTTTTTAGGAGCTCTTTTTGACTAGGCATATGTAGAACATCCCAAATGAAAATGGATGCTTTAGTAATCTTCAATGAATATATAATGTTTAGAGAATCCATACCTACTTTATCTTATATTCTAGGAGGCCAAGAATTTCTTAGATCTTGAGGAGTTGGAGTGACTTGAACAATCCTTCCAACATTTTAATTTGGAAGATGTGTAGTGTTATTTGAAGTTGTTACACTTGAAACCATGCCTTATTGATTTATATAAGGATTAAATAAGCCTTTAGACACATTAATACCACCACCTAAATCCTTTCCCTTGGCTCTAGTGTTGTCTACAACCAAGGTTTCATGTTTAATCACAAAATTATACTCAACTAGGAAGTTGGTGAAGATCTCTTTTTGAGGCTACTCACCTTCACTTGTCTACGTCATCGCTTCATCTTTGACTGATAAGAGGGGAGTATCCTCTCCTTGAGGAAAAAAACCTACTCTTTACCTTCATTAGAATCCATAAATTAGCCTTATTTCCAATTCTTTTGTTACACCAAATTGTTGTGCATAGGTATCATCTCCCTTGCATTGGTAGTAGAGTTAATATTGTGTGCATTGGCAGGGCTGTTGGGAATAGGTTTCCATTGGCCTCTTCTTGTTTCAAATTTTTGACCATACTCTTGTTTATAAGGGTAAGGATTTTGATAGCACCTTGTTGCATGTTACCTCTTCCAAGTCTATCTTCCAACCATTGAATAGATGCATCTTTGTCTATGGCATTATCTACCTTATTAAGAGTAAAATTAGGCTTGGTATTGGCATTAAGAGTTTGAGCCACATTTGGAGCATTAGCAAAATCATGAGATAATAGATACATAGACACTTTAGGTGGCAATCTTCTAGCTTGGATGAGATTATTTTTAGATTTCATGGCGAGATCATATGCTTCAGGTAAGGTGGAACCACCCACGTATTGAAGCATGACAATAATTTTAGTGCCAATAGATGTCAAATAGGTTAGGAACACAATGTTGAGAGGTGTACTAATAGTAGGAGGTAGTCTATTCTAAGTTTTTTGGAACCTTGTGTTAAAATCATGCATTATTTCTTTGGATCCTATTTTGATCACGTGAAGCTGATGTATGAGAGAGGCATAGTCACTCTCACTTAAAAATATTGAGGTCATCAACAATCCAAATTCATCCCATTATGTGATGCATCCAACTTCTACCCTCTAAGGGAGATGGCAAGGAATCTAATGGAAATGTTTTCTTAAGTGATATTATGGAAGCTAAAAAAGTTAGAGACATCTCCAATGTGCTCACTAGGTGTAACATGACTCTCACCATTGAATATAGGTAAAAATTTTGTGGAATTAAGAGGAATGACATCATATGATTGAAGGTGAACTATATTTTCTATATTGAAGATAGAAAAAGCATGAGGTCTAGCCATTTTTTCTTTAATATCTTCAATTTATTCAACTTATTCACTCTCTTGACTTCCTTCGCTGGAAAAATCATCTTGATCTTCAAAGTGAAAATTAGGAGGAGGATATTAAACTCCAAGTGGAAGTTTAGGTTGAAGGAGTGGGTCAATGGGATTGAGAACTCATCTAGATGATAATCTACTGAGAACCATGAATTATGAGAGAAATTTTATAGTAAGAAAAGGTATTTGAAATCAATTTACCTTTATGAAGTTTCCAAATGCTAAGTAGAATACCAATTTGTAGCTGATCTTATCAACACCAACATTAACCTTGATAATTTGTCTTGAAGATAGGTCCCACCAGGTATCCAAGAAATAGTGTCACCAAATATTGTAATCTAGAAGAATTTGTTTAAGTTTTTTCTATATTTAGGCAATGTTGGAATATTTACAAGCATGTGAGTGTAAGGGTTATCTCCCTGAATGTATTCTGAAATGTTCTTATTTATGCTAACTAATTACTTATGGGGAAAAGAGTTAAGGATTGCAAGAATTGAACCTACTCTAAAGGAGGTGATACATTAGATGGTCTTCCATAAGACTTCATACCTCTTTCACAAAGAGATAATGTCCACAATAGTAACCTAAGAGTCTTATAATGCACTAGCATTAATGTTTCAATATGAAGGAATAGTGCATGAAAACTATCTAAGGTGAATGAGAATATAGATCGATAGAAAATACTAAAGTTCATTATACACTTAAAATAGACTCATACATTTAAAAACACTTCACATGACCTGATAGGCTGAAATAACTTGCATCAAGTATGGGGGGATTGAAAAAAAGCAAGGATATATAGATATTACTTAACTATTCACTATAGATCTCTTCACACATTTTCACAAAATGATGTATGAACTGGAACGAGATTAAATTTATTATGATAAGTTAAATTACAATGTCAAAACTAGCATGGCTTCACCATACATGGGGTGGTATTAGATTACAAAGGCCCAAATCATAGATACTTGTAGAAATTTAGAAAGAGGAGAAAAGTTTGAAATTTGAAGGTCACTTGAACACATGTCCAACTCATAGGAGGATTTACACTTGTATGAGGATGAATTAATAAATATACCATGGAAGGTCTAATGGGAAAAATGAATCTCAAAACTAAAAATTCTTGAAATGTGGCACAAAGCTCCCTTTATTAGGCACAATAAATGATGTTTCATCATGGATGATCTCTCGAGCATTTGAAACTAAATTAGAGAGAGTTGACACATATGTATTATCTAAAATAGGTTGAAACATACTATGATAGTCATACTATGTTCTCATAAATACTATCTATCTTATAGACACTTGTATTCACCATCTAAAGTCATTCATTGATTCCCTAGACATCATTCTTTACATATGGTAGTGATTGTTCATCTTAGACCTCAACTGAGATTTCATGATGACATATGAGTTTGGAGAGATCACTTTGCTACAAAATAATTTAATCCTACATAGTTTCCCATATAGAATTTCCCTTCCACATTGCTCATTTTTTTCTAAACTATATATGCAATAATTACTTGCTCCAATCAAAAATGGCTCCTTGGTTCAACAATTATTTATCAAATACCAACTCAAACCAATCACATTGTTCCAACCTATATTTATTCTCATTGTTCTCATTAATCCTTGCCATTAGATCCTAACTTTTTAACCTCGTATTCACCATATGATCAAGATATATGAAGGATTGTTGGCCTTCCATTTTTTTCCATGAAGATCCTTTAACATGTTGACTTTCACTCACATTGTTGGATCAAGCTGTACTAGTGATTGTTAGTTGTACATCCCATGAGGCACAATTTATAGTTAGTTCATATACACCATTGGATCATTGGTATAATTAGACCCTGATCATTCATCTAGATTGGACCCACCATATTATCAGTCAAGCTCGTGCCATTGGATCTCTACTTATCAAACTTGTACCATTGGATCTTGTCCAACATGTATAGTTTTAAGGGATTTTAACCTAAGGACCTCTTGACCTATTTGAATCAAGTATAAACAATTAAATCTATGTGTTAGTATGCAAGCCAATATGGACCATTAGAAATTGATCAACTTTAAACCCTTTAAGGACCTTTTAAATATAAACGACTACTTTATGAATTTCAAAATTGATGCTTGCACGAATGTTCTGATCTCTTTGAGTCTTTTTTACTTGAGTTAGAGAACTCATGCGAGCATGAAATTCATAAATCGTGTTCCTTACACAAATATGTCTATGGTGCTACAAATTTTTGGCTTATGAAGCTTTCTGAGTGAAATTGTTGAATGCACAAGTGATCTAGACTATTCATCTCTGGATGGCATCCTAGTGATATTTTGGTTCACTTAGGATTATGCTTGAACTACTACTTGATCTTTGAAATAAAAAATGAATTTATTGAGGCTTGTGCAAACTATTTCCATGATTATGACTATTTGGGCACCATGGAAACCTATCACTTGCATATATGACTTTAAAATGACCCCTAAGACACCAAACGATACAAGGAGTAATCTAGATTATGACCATAAATAGAATGACATAAGATATGACATCAAAAGAACTAAAACATACACTATGACATTATAAAAGTCCCCTATATAAGATCCTGACAATAGGGGGTTGACCCATTTTGACCTATGGTAAAAATGGTCAACATTCTTAGTGATTTAACCATAACATGTCATGTGAAGTGTTTTTAAATGTATGAGTCTATTTTAAGAGTATAATGAAATTTAGTATCTACTATTGACCTATAATTTCATTCACCTTAGATAGTTTTCATGCACCACACCTTCATATTGAAACACTGATTCTAGTGGATTTTAGGACTCTTAGGTTACTATTACGGACATTGTCTTTTTGTGAAATATGTACGATAGTCTTGTGGAAAAACTTATAGTGTATCACCTCCTTTATAGTATTTTCAATTCTTTTAATCCCTAACGCTTTTCCCCATAATTAATCAATTAAGCATATATAAGAGCATTTCAAGATATATTCAGGAATATAGCCCTTAAACTTAGAAGATGATTTTTAATATAGGTACACCAACATACCTGAAAATGTTCACATGTTGCCCAAATCTGAAATAATCTTGAAAAACTTCTTCTAGGGTGCAATATTTGGTGTCAACATGACACTAAAAATGTTATTACTTTTGATAAATAAGAATTTCCAACATAACATGCAATCATACAAAATATTCCACTATTTATTCAAGTTGAAGTACAAACTAAATGATTCAAATGACTATTGATTTATGGTGGTTATGGATTTAACAATTTTAGTAGGCCTTTCTTACAAAAACTGAGTATTAACATTCAAAGATATAATAATTAAATCAAAATATCAAAGGGTTTGATGAATATGCATGATAATTACTTGGAGTTATATGTTTGGATGTAAGATTGGGACCTAAAATAATGTTTACGTTATTTCATGTTATGCACAATCATCTACATTATAATAAACTATTGGGTTGACTTTGAATACATATGATGATATCACTACCATCTACGTTACATAGGTGCCTTAAATTCATGCATTAAGGGTACTCATAAATATCATGTGGATGATAACCCTTTAAGATATTATTAAGGCATCTGAATAAAATCTAGATGGTCCAATATTAGATATCACCCCTCTTTCTCAAGTCATCCCTTGGGACCAAACATATACATACAAAATTAGAGTCAAGTACTGACAACAAGAAAACAAAACAATGAAGGTTACAAATGGACCAAAAAGAGTGACATTAAACATAAAAGGAACTTGAGAGATTTAAAACAACATAAACAAAGGTAAAATTATAACTCCAAAAACTACAAGAGGAATATGAAATATTACAAAATAAAAATCACAAAATATAATAGCTATAAATTCAAAATATGCAAATAGAACAACTTGAGTAGGACAAGTTACAAAATGAAAAACAAGGTTCCAAGTGGAGAAATAAAAGTTGTATAAGGCACCAAAAAAACAAAGTATCAAAAAATAACATCAACATAACTTGGATCAATCAAATATTAATTCTAAACTCTCTTTATTGGTTAATTGGTACGTTCAATATGGCAATGTTTAAGATTATTTTGATACTGATGATGATGAAATCACCATGTTTAAAATGATAAATGATCAACTATCCAACCTATGTTTAAACCCCTCAAATAAATATTTATCTTATAGATTATTCATAACCATTAGTCAAGGGGTATACCATGATGATTCAAAATCAATAGCTAAACATCATCTAGATACAGAAAATAAACCTCTTTTAGATATTTCTAAATGTGATAATGTGAACACTTGTTGCATTAGTAGACCCCATATGGCATTTGTGATAATTTTAATGAATAATCTGCAGAGTAGACCATTGCACATTCCATTTTGGGATATTTTTTATATTCTTCATCTTGGCGAAGATCAAAGCTACATAGAAAAGTCAAAAATTGAATAATATATTTCAAACATATTAATATTATATTATCTATATTATTTCATATATAAGATTAAAAATATATAGGAAATGAGTTTCCTATATTCAGGATGGTTAAATCCCTATAATCTCTCAACCAAATAATCTCTCGACTAAGCAAACATTGTATATGAATATATTGTTAATAATAATATATTTGAATAACTACCAAATAACTAAAACAAATCACCCCATATATTATTGGTATGCATAATAACAATAATTTACTAAAAAAATATTAATATGTTATTATTTACTAACAATAATTACATTATTAAAAAATAATAATGTGAACAAACCTCAACATTCAACCCCTTATGAACATTATTAATCGTGATCCACACCCCTTAATGTGAGCATGGGGTGAATATACATCTTCAAGAATTGGATTGAATATAATCATATCCCAATGCATACTTTTAGGTCTACATACTAATATATAAATATTTTTATATGGATCTTGCTGCACATTACCACTACTATGTGAAGAATGCATCCCACATTTACGCCATGTGAACACAATAGGCGTTTCACTAGCCAATCATCTCCATAAAGAAGTAAGGCAGTGAGAGGATCTATATAGTCAGAGGATTTTTTTATTTAACTACCCTCTTATACAACTATTGCCACATTACATTATATCTACACTTTGCCTTTTTATCTAAATATCAATAGATTTCCAAACTAGTAGGGGAAAATGAAATATCATGAGAAATAAAACCTCATTGTCATCTTATGCAGCCTCTGTTAATGTTTGTTGCCACTCAAAAAATAAAAGCATAGATAATTTTCACTGCAAATGAATAACTATCCTTGGAATTACCTAATTTGGTGAAAAAGCATACCACACTAAAAAAATAAAAAAATACACCATGATCAAAATAACACACAACTAAAAAATATGCCACTAAAGCAGAAAGTAGCCTTGTCACTAGTAGCTAACAAGAGCATCTAGAATGTCCAGCCTCTATTTTCTCCATCCTCTAGTATAGGGAGTTACTTTCTTTTTAAGTGATTGATGTATTCTTCTGTCATAATGCATTGATTATTTCGTGGTTGGACATCCTTTCATTCGGTGTTTGCCTCATATCCAACTTCAAAATTCTTACATATTTTGAAGTCTTGATTTTGCATATTTTTTGAGATTGGTTTCCACCGAAAGTGCATTGATTACAATTATGACACAAGATTTTGACTCTTTACTCATTTTTTATTTTGATAATATGACTAAATGATAATGATGACTTCTTAAAAAATTTAATGATATATATTTACTATAGACCCAAAAAAAATATTGACCCTTTGAATTTTTATGACCTGACTCTTTTAACTACATAACCTACTTAATACAAAAAATACTAAACTATTAAATTTTATGGACATTAACCTATTTTACATAAATATGAGACATTAATAATATTAACATCTATTTTCAATACAACAAAAAATCTATTATGTAAAATTTAACCTATTAAGACTAACCATAAAAACTATTGACTCTATATTGATTTAGTTATAAACAATGATGATAACTAAATTCTATGACTTGACACCTTAAAATTTGATAAGAATTTAGGACATTAAAAATAAACACTTTAAAACTCTTACTATAAAAACAAACCTAGAAAAAATCAGGGAAGCCATGCATGGGTGGAGAAAGATTGGTTAAGCTCGATCCTTGTTGGACTTGTAGTCCTCATTTCATTTAGCTATAGAAAGCAAAGTTTTTAGAGAGGGCAAGCAAGGATTTATTAAAACCACCTGTCAATATAGATATGATAGCATTTACAAATACAAGCAAAGAGGAAATGGATGTTTATAGAATATATGTGTCACCTATCATCTGTTAGGTAGGGTAATATATTTTCTTGGCTTGGGTAAAGGACCATGTAATTTGTTCACTTTCCTTGGTATGATTTATATTTTCCTTTCACTAAAGCTTTTCCCCTTTGCTTCACATAAAAGATCAATACTCTAAGACATAAGTTTGAATAAATCATAATAGTAGGCCAATTTTCATGATGACAACAACCATGAGTTTTGATGTGCTTCACTCAATTCTTGGATTTGAAAGGTAGAATAATAGAAGTACAAAAATATAAGCCAACAATTCTAATCACTTTTAACAAAGTACTGTTCATCAAGACTATGCTCAGAACTATGGAATAGAATTTTTAAAAAATGATACTTTGAACTCCTTCAATCCATACATCTCCACATTTTCTATTGATTCGACCCAAAAAATTACTAATTCTATACTAAATTTTTAAAAAAATAATTCCACAATGTGAAACAAAACCTTACAAAGGTTGCCCCAAGCTTGCTTCAAAACTCCATTATAGGCACAAGATTAATAAATCTCTGATACCAGATCTTAGGGAAGATTAGAGCCACATAAAGAAAGATGAACATCAGATAATATATTTCAAACACAATAATAATAATTTGTTTATATTATTTCATATGGAAGATTAAAAATATATAGGAAATGAGTTTCTTATATTCGGGATGGTGAAGTCCCTATAATCTCTCAAGAAAATAATCTCTTGACTAGCCCAACACTATATACAAAAGTATTTTTGCTAACAATATACTCGAGTAACTACCAAATAATTAAAACAAATTGTTGAAAAGTGATGATGAAGTGTAGTTCACTTAGTTCTATTTTTAGACTGTTAATGTAAATTTAGTTTGCATGAATAGTTTTTGTGGAGCTAAATTTAGACAGTTAGTTACTTTTTAGTTAATATTTTTATGAGAAAAGCTAGAATTAGTTTTAGTTTTGATATTACATGCAAATTATTATTTAGATAAATTTAAAATATTTTATTTAATATTTAGAAAAGCATGTTCACATGAAATTCTATTAATACATTATAATTGATCTTTATTTTCAAGGAGAAGGAGAAGGAGAATGATTCCAATAATTTGAAGAAGTATTTTTTTTATTTTTGCAATTTTTTTTTTCTTCTATATTATGAATATTGCATATATTTGGCTGTGATTTGATTTTATTTAAAATTTTACATCTAGTATCAGAGTATGTATTTTTCTTTTGGGTAAAAGATTTAGTAGTTGGAATTTTGCCAAAAATTTATCATGTCAAATTATAACTCATTTCTCATTCTAGAATTTGATGGAAATGAGTATGATTATTGGTGTATCAAAATGATGAATTTTTTGATAGAAAAATATTTGTTGGAGATTGTTGAATCGGGTTATGCAAAGCCATCTGATTGGAATGTCCTCATAGTGAATGATAAAACAACTAAGAAGGAGGTTAAAAAGAGAATGCTCAAGCTTTATTTCATATTCAAATAGCTCTAGATAAGAGCCTATTTCCATTGATTCTAGGAGCAAAGATAGTAGAGGATGCTTGGAAGACTCTAGAAGAAGCTTACCAAGGTAGTGATCAAGTCAAAGTTGTCAAGTTACAGACATTAAAGAGAGAATTCAAGAATTTAAAGATGCAAGAAGGTGAAAGTGTGAGTACCTATTGTGTCAAAATAAAAGATGTGGTCAATAAGATGGCTACACTTGGTGAAATTGTGAACAATGAGGTTGTGATCAAAAAGGTGTTGAGAACTCTAACACCAAGGTGGAACCATGTTATCATAATCATAGAAGAAAGTAAGAATTTGTCTACCCTTTAATTTGATTATCTAGTTGGATCTTTGATGTCTCATGAAGAAAGATTGAGAGATTCATTTGGGGAAAGTGATGAGAAAGATTTTTCCTCCAAATTAGAAATCACAAAGAATGAAGATGCCAATATTAGCATCAAAAGTAATCAAGGCCAAGGTAGAGGAAAAAATTAGAATTACTCGAGAGGAAATAGAGGTAGAGGTGGTTTCCGAGGAAGAGGTGGTTTCAAACGAAGAAGTAGAGGCTGATTTGATAAAAGAAATATCTAATTTTATCATTGTAAGAGGTATGGCCACTTTAATTATGAGTGTAGATTAAAATAAGGTAATAATGATAAAATCATTCATTATGCTCAAAAAGGTGATGAAAATCCTCCAGATAATTTATTTTTATCTTATGGCAAAGCTGAAAATGTTTCTAAAGATGTTTGGTATTTAGATTCGGGATGTTCCAACCACATGTCAGGGAATGAAAAACTTTTTTCTATAATGGATGAATGTTTTAAATCCAACATCAAGCTTGGTGATGACAAATCATTGAAGGTTGCTGAAAAAGGAGCTATGGAAGTCCATACAAAAGAAGGTACGAAGAGTGTTAAAGACATTTATTACACTCCAAAGTTAAAGCATAATTTGTTGAGTGTTGGAAAATTATGTGAGAAGGATTATAAAGTTGTATTTGAAAATCAACAATGTATAATTTATCATAAAAATCAAGGAAATAGGGTGGTAACAGTTGTGCCTATGAAAAATAATAGGATGTTCCCATTGAAATTCGGTGAACATAAAAGGAACCTTGTCAATATGGCATATGAGGATACAAGTTGGTTATGGCATCTTAGGTATGGGCATTTAAATTTTCATAGTTTGAAAGTTCTAACATCAAAGGCATTAGTTTTTGGTTTCCCTAAGGTTGAAAAGCAGAAGGAAGTTTGTGAAGGATGTGCTAAAGTAAAACATGCAAGAGAAAAATTTTCAAAAGGTTATGCATGGAGGGCTCATTATCCACTCCAGTTAGTTCATTCAGACATTTGTGGTCCTAAGCAAACAAAGAGTTTGGGTAAGTCATCATATTTCATTACTTTTATTGATGATTACTCACGGCAGTGTTGGGTTTATTTTTTGAAGACCAAAGATGAAGCTCTTGAGACATTCAAGAGGTTTAGAGCCCTTGTAGAAAATGACAAAGGGTGAAAAATCAAATGCTTAAGGACTGATCATGGAGGATAATTTTGTTCAAAAGTCTTTAAAGGTTATTATGATATGCATGGCATCAGAAGACAACTCACCACTGCATACACACCTCAACAAAATGGTGTAGCTAAAAGGAAGAATCGTACAGTGGTGGAGATGGCATGAATCATGCTACAAACAAAGGGATTAATCAAATTTTTGGGGGGATGTAGTTTCTACAGTAGTATATATTCTCAACCAGAGTCCCACTATTGCACTTGACAAGATGACTCTGTATGAATCCTATTATGAGAAAAAGCCAAACGTTAATTATTTCAAAGTTTTTGGCTGCTTAGCCTATGTTCATGCTCTTGATCAAAAGAGGCAAAAGTTAGATCCCAAAAGTGAGTCATGTATTTTTGTTGGATAGAGTGAGGAAAGTAAGGTTTATAGGTTATATAATCCTCTCACGAATAGGCTTATTGTGTTAAGAGATGTGGTTTTCGATGAAGGGGAAGTTTATGGTCATCAAAAAGGCCATATGGAAAATTCAAAATCTAATTTAAATGAAGTTATTATGGATGATATTGATCATGGTCAGCCCACTAATACTTTTGTTCCAAATGCTACAAATCCACCAAGTAACCCCTCATCTAGTTTTTCAATTCCAAGTGTAAATCCAAATTCAAGTCCTAGTTCTACAAGGAAGTTAAGAAGATTGAGTGACATTTATCAAAGGATTTCAAATCAAGCACATGAAGAAAATCTAAGAGGTGAGACACTAAATTTTGCTTTACTTAACAAGGCTGATTTTGAATCATCATATTTTGAAGATGCATATACTAATGAGGTTTGGATGCAAGCAATAAAAGAAGAGATGGATTCTATTTACAAGAATGACACTTCGGAGATTACAAAGCTTCCACATGACAAGAAGAAGATTGGCACCAAATGGGTCTACAAGACTAAGTGTAATAGTGATGGAAGTGTTGAAAGGCATAAGGCGAGATTAGTTGCTTAAGGCTTCACACAGAAGTATGGAATTGATTATGAAGAGACATTTGCAACAAGAGCAAGATAAGAGACCATTAGAATGTTGATTTCATTAGCAGTTCAAAAGAACTGGAGCATCCATCATATGGATGTGAAAAGTGCCTTCTTGAATGGGTACTTAGAAGAAGTATATGTGGAATAGCCACAAGGTTTTGAAGTGCCAGGAAAGAAAATCATGTCTACAAGTTAAAGAAGGCTTTGTAAGGCCTCAAACAAGCACCAAGAGCATGGTATGCTAAGACTAATGAATATTTTCAAGAAAATGGATTTCAAAGAAGTAAGAGTGAACCTACCCTTTACTACAAACAAAAAGGTAGTGATATTCTAATTATAAGTTTGTATGTTGATGACTTGTTGTATATGGGTAGCAGTTCTATGATGAAGTGTGAATTCAATGTTTCCATGATAAATGAATTTGAGATGAAAGATTTAGGCCTTATGAAATATTTTTTAGGAATGGAGGTTTATCAAAGGGAGAATAAAAATTTTATTTGTCAAATAAAGTATGCTAAAGATATGTTGAAGAAATTTGATATGGTTGATTGTAAACCAGTCTCCACCCCAGTTGCTCATGGAGTTGTGTTGTGTAGAGATGATGGTGTTGAAAGAGTTGATGATATAGCCTATAGAAGTATTGTTGGAAGCTTAATGTTTCTAACTCATACAAGCCCTGATATTGCTTATTCAGTTTCACTTCTTTCAAGGTACATGGCAGAGCCATTAGAAATACATATGAAGGTAGCCAACAGAATTTTGAGGTATGTGAAAGGCACTCTAGATTTTGGTAATCATTCCTACACATCTAAAAGGTCCAATCCTATTGGTTTTAGTGATTCTGATTGGGGAGGTAGTTTGGATAACTGAAAGTCAACATCTGGGAATTGTTTTTCTTTTGGTTCTGGTTTGATTACTTGGAGCTAAAAGAAGCAAATTATAGTTGCCCTTTCTTCTACAAAAGCAGATTATGTTGCAGTCACTTCAGTAGGTACACAAGCATTATGGCTTAGAAAACTTCTTGAAGAAATAGGAGAGATTCAAGTTCAGCCCACAGTTATTGATCCTTGTAAATAATTTTGGAAAATCCTTATTAATATTCGAAATTATCATGGATAAAATAGTATTTGACACAAGCACATACACATAAGTCTTATTAAAGGTAAAGGTGGGTTTTGAAAGTTCCCACCCCTTTTTATAGAAAGATTGAGATATAATATTTATTGCGTTATTTCATAAAAAAATAGTTAGAGATATGATTTGATATGCATGGTGTGAATATTGCAACCAACTGCTCTGCATTTTGTAGTATGATTCCAAACTTTCCACTCATATCTAACATTTTTGGACTTTGTGTATTTAGAAGACACTAATCGAGATATTGAACAAGATGTACCAAAAATAACTCCAAACATATTCCACTCCCTGATCCAAATGGAATCAGTTTAAAATGCTGTCCCTTATAATCCACCTTTGACTCTAAAAATCTATCTAGAAAGAAACTTTCAAGGTCCTTCCATTATATTCACAGCAGATGCCTAGAATGAATCTCTATAGATAGTTTTTATCATGGTGTTGACCTGAACACTCCGTAAATGCTAAAAGGCATCGAGGCACTTCAGGGAGAAGAGCTCTATGGTGTAGATGCATCTGAGAGTGCGCAAGCGTGACACGCAGTCCCACCAGATGAAAGAGTGGTCATTATGGTAGAGACATGTAGCAGCGTCGATGACTGTGTGTGCTGAGAAGATGGGGTCCTGCATTTTCAAGACCTATTTTTCCATTGCAGGGGAGGAGGCGATGATGTTTATTCTGAAGCTGAGACGGAGAGTCATTAAGGAGCCGTGAACCTTTGCCAGGTGGCAGATGGACTCATGAGGGTTTTTGCCTAGCTAGAGGATGTTTCCAATCAGTGGCACGGGATGGGGTCTACGGGATAGATTTTTGGATGCATTGTTTAAGTACAGCTTTGAAAACAGTAGATATAACAGAGCTATGAATGCGAGCATAGAATAAAAAGCCATGCTCCATGAATTTGTGTCCATAATCCTTTATTTCCTTTGTTGCGTTATTTTTATTTGTTGTGTGTTTCAAAAGTTATATAAGCAAAAGTTTGGTTTATGAACTTAGAACCACGTGAATTTTTGACTAAATATCTCAGCTACTGATTTTTGAAAGCAAATGAACTTGTCGTGATTCCCATCCATTTGGAGTAAAATTTAAAACGTCTGTTTTCTTGCTTCAGAGTTAATATACAACGATCAATATAAATGTAATGAATTGATCCGCCCTATACTAATAAACTCATCGATTGCAAAAACCTTATTCAAATCTTTTTGCCCGTTTTTTAATTTTTTAAAATCTGCAATGTCACCCTTCCTATTCAACATCTTCAATGTGTATATGCTTGTGTGTCACCCTTTATATCATTAATAATGATGCTTTTAAGCAATTAGATTCTCTAATATATAAAATATAATAATTTAATATATAAAAAATTATATTATTATAGTAATAATTAATATATTATTGTATATATAACTTATTTTAAAAGTTGAAATTATTATTATATAAATTGTGAAAATATAGTTTTTTTAATATATTATAATTCTTTTAGATAAATATCAGAATTTAAGGGTCTCTTTCCTAATAACATAAAATTTAAAGAAACTATTTGCTTTGGCTCAACGAACTATCTTTTAAGGTATTTTAAGCATCATTGTCATAGGCAAAATATACTGACATAAAATATTTTGACATATATAAACTTAATTACATTTCATAGACTTAACCAGGTTCGATTCCTATCAAAACCCATTACCACCATAAATGAAACAACAAAAAGAAAATTTTAAAGCTACCAATAGCTAGTCAATCACGATGAGTTGGTCACCTCCCCAAGTGTCATCATGAGCTTGAAAAACATTTTGGACTTGATCAAGGCAATGGCATATCATCAACTGCAGACAAGAGTGATCCTTCAAAATGAAACCCATCTGCAAACTTGCTCCCTTCGATGCCTCTATCAAGGAAAAATTATGTGTTTTTCTATCTCTATCTACGACCCCTTGCAACTTGAATATGCCCTTATTATCTTCCCACCATGGAGATGCCTAAAACTAACCATGAGAAAATCCATGAAGCAACCATTTAATGCCATGCAGCCTCCCTAACAACCTACACACAGCTCTCCACTTGTTAGCTGAGGGAGAGGGGCTAACATTTCTAGAAATTTGGCAAAGCCACTCCCTTGGCTTCTCTCTCCCTCTCTTCCCTAGAACCCAGTGCATCCAATTCTTCAACAAAATTTATGAGGGTAAGAAATATTTCATCTATATCCCTAAAAAAGTACAATGGTACTAATGTATTCATCCATTGTAAAAACCTTATTACAAAAAATCACCAATTTTTGAAAATTTTAAAAATTGTAGTCTCACCCTTCCTATTCGGCATCTTCAATGTGTATATGCTTGTGTCATCCTTCATATCATTAATAACTATGATTTAAACAATCTCATAAATATAGCTTCACCAAGTCCATGGGTATGGGTACTACCATTGAAATCTTCTTTAAAAAATCCTCCATTGAAGGATATAGCTTAAGTAGATCTTCATGTAATTTTGTAGCTAACTTTACTCAAGTGAGCCCTTCAGCAACTATTAAAAAATGAAGTGTCTTTTGTCTCTCTATGTTGCATCGTCCACTTCCATTTGTTTAGGTTTGACACACCATTTACCCATTTCTCCCTTACTTAGTTCCAAGGGTTCCATCTTTGTGTGGGTCGATAAAATGATTTCAAACAATCTATAAAAAAATACATTGGGTAAATATCCTTCAAGATTGTTACCATGCTAGAAAGTTTCAACAATACGAACACCATAAACTTTTTTTTTTAAAAGTGCACATTGCCTGCAATATAAACCTATTTCAGATTTTCATGCCCAAGTGGAACCATAGCTCTAATCTATATTTTAATGGATTGTAGGTAGCTGATAAACTCAAGGAAGTTTGGAAGGTGCCAAAAATTTATGATAGTCTTGAATATGTCTTCAGACATGAAAATTTCACTATGTGTTTATAATGAAAATTTCTCACTTAATCTTCATCTACTCATTGATACAATTTTTTTATGAGGCCAAATTTTGGGTGGGATTTTCAGGTGCCTTAGGTGTTACAAATCTCTAGAGCAAATTTTGAGAATCAAAATTAAATCTTTTATAGTATGTGTTTAAAATCAAAATTTATTCTTTGGTCTCTGTGCTAGAACAAAAATTGTGAGATTTTTGGAAAGTAAAATATTTCTAATACTAATAGGCTTAAAAAGGGAAGACAAGGGGAATGATGTTTGAGTTAAATTTATTAAACACACAGATGCACACACAAAACATAAATATATATAGGGATACCAATCAAAAAATATGAAAAACAAAACTATTTTTAAGAGTCTAATAAGAACAAAAGAACTACACAAACACTTAAATTGGATTTGAGAAGTAATTACCTTTGTGAAATTACAGATTGAACTCAAAGGCCTATGCAAATTAGAGGAAAATTATTGATAGATGGGAAACACAACGGATCTAAGTTGGTTAAGCAAATGAATGTGATCATATATGAGAAGAATGAATATCAAAATTCTGATCAAATTTTAAAAATAGAAAATGAGATCATAGGAACCAATTTTTTATCTAGCATCTTGTTCAAAAATTCTTACCTCTCTACAAAATGAATGTTTCAAAACATCTCTTTCATATTTTCTCCATGTTTATTCGGGTATCAACTTGTGTGAAGTCCCATAAATAGTGATTTCATGATTATACATTGTTTATTCTTCAGTAGGCATTTTGAGAGGGATTTTGATCTCTTTAATGGTGTCCTTTATGATCTTGCATGCCTTTAAATATCATAATGGAAGAAGGACATTGGAGATTTCTTCTACAGTGATTTCTTCTTCATATACTTGCAACATACCAATCAAATCATCCTCATGTACTTGAATGCTTCTCATTATTAGCTTATTTATTTAGTTATAGAAATGATCTTATTTTTAATAGGAAAACAAAGGAGAATTACTCTTTTTTATCACTATAAAAACTCATTGTGTTTGCGATTATAATTATTACACATAACCTCAACAATGTGCAATGTATGATGTTCATTTTTCCATTCATTTTATTGTGAATTGGATAAATTCAAGCCAATAATAGGTTCTCCAACCATATATTCCTCTTGTGTCAGACTATTATAATCTCCTTTAAAGTAGTGATTGAAAATTTATTCTTTTGATGCAAGGGTATTTCCTTTTGTAGCTAAGACCAAGCCATCACATACAATATTGAGATCTTTTAGCTCTCTATCTTGTTAATTATTATGCAGGTCTTGACGTAATTCCATGTCTTCTTTCTTGGTTTGCACATCTACTTTATTACTATCAAGTTTAATGAACATTTATTCATTTCATTTATGAAAGATAACTTCATTCTTCTTACACATTGTACATAATAAAACTAATAAAATTTATAACATCTCAATTTTGTACATTTGACAAATATTAATCAAGGCTCTATATTTTAGTTTTATACCTCTCTATTCTTTAAAGGATCACATTCATCATCTCATTTTTCCTAAATATTTATCTTGTAGTATGATCCACATCATTCTAATTAATGAGGTTGATTAAAGTTTATACATAGCTAACCCATATTAGTAGAAAACACATAATAACATATGTTTTATTTAGATTATTAATTCATCATATGACAATAAATAGAGAGAGTGATCCTCAAAATGAGGAATCAACATTATCTTCATCCCTCATATATCTCAACCTCTCTTGGAATCTCTCAACTTTTCTTAAAGACTATCTTCTACAAGATATCTTATGAGAGTAGTATTTATTCATCACATATATTAATATTATAAACATAGTTCATACTAAAATTTCCTAATATTCCCCCCCACCCCACCCGACCTTAGTGTGAACAAGGGAGAAACACCATCATTTGTCTGAGCATCATACATGTGTCTTGACCTTTACTACTTCCTTTCACTTTGATTATAGGAACCAATCAACCAAGAAAAGGGAACACTATCAACCAAGCATGGGAACCTCCTCTAGATGGTAATATATATCAACCACCAACCATGCAAAGGGAAATACATCAAACAAATTTGGGAACATCAACCAAACCAATCAAAATGTAGTGGGAACACACCTACCAACTAATTTTAATAAGAACATCTCCTATTTTAGTATTGATGGTCTAGATCTCCTATACTATGACACTTTTCAGAAATTATATTTGGAAATTATATGAATCGGGATACACTTATGTTCTTATTTTATAATATAGAAAAAATGTAAAAAATAGTGTCAATACTAAAAAAGTATACCCCATCATTAGTGGCTAATGAGAGGTACAAGTGTCCTCCATCCTTCTTTTTCCTCTAGCCTCCAGTATAGTTGTCTAGTACAAAAAGTCTTCATCATTGTTTTGACCAACTGATTCTTTATCATTTGAATAAGTAGTTTTCACTTCCCAATTACTTTATTCATCTCTTTTTTTATAACTGAGATCCTTCTCTTCAAGTTTCCATTCAAAGATATCTTGTACTCTTTGTCTACAATATTTAACACCATGTCCAAGTTTTCTACTGTAACGACAAAAAACCGTTCTCCTTGAACTATGAGATCTATCTTTTAGATAGTGTTTTTATGGCTTAGAAGTGCATTTTTTTTTATTTTTCACATATACAACACTCTTATATAGACCAATATTCTTATGTTATTCATCTATCAATGAAGAAATTAGATCTTCTAAGCAAGGATTTACTTTGCTTAGTGTAAAAACCATGTTTGAATAACTAATTGACATGTTATTTAGTAAGACAATTTTTACATCATCATCAGGCACATCTACTTTTATACCTGCTAGTTGATTTAGAATGGATCAAAACTTACTTATATGTTTAAACATGTTATCTCTTTCTATTATAAGTCCAAATAGCTTCTGCTTCAGGGTCACTATTGCACTTCCTATTTGTGATCCAAATAGCTTGTTAAATGTTTCCAAAATAACATTTGAAGTCTTTGATAGGTCTATATGATGCAAGTATGCATCAAATAACCATAGGCCAATAATTATCATTGATATTTGGTCCTTGCTTTTCCACTTGATGGCTTCATTTGCATTAGTCAGTTTTGGTATTTTACCACTCATAATCTCCCACAAGTCCTTATCAATCAGATGCAATTGTGTTCTAAATTGCCAAGTATGAGAATCTTTGCCTTCAAATTTTTCAATATAATTTAATTTGTCAATTTTGACCCCACACAATATAGACGTCATGTTCAATCAAAAATGCATCTAGTTATGACTGAAGTAATAATGACAAAAGTCAACTAATAACCAAAAACACTTTTGACTCCAACATTGATTCATGACTTGACACAAATACGAAACAAACTTTAAAAAAAAACTGACACTTTTGAATTTTTAATTTTGACAATAAAAGTTACATTAAGGACATAACCCACAAAAATTAATCCTTAATTACATTTTAATATTTTGACTCATTTATTAACTAAAATGACTTAAACTAAAGACTAAAAGAATTTTAATTTTAAACCTAAATGATTTAATAAAAAAGACTTATGACAATTATAAAATGGTATGGGCTTTGAGATTGACCGAGCTTGACATACATAACATATCCTATACTAATGCATTCCTCCATTGTAAAAACCTTATTCAAAAAAATTTGCCTAGTTTTGAAAATTTGAAAATCTGTAGTTTCACCCTTCCTATTCAGCATCTTTAGTGCGTATATGCTTGTGTCACCCTTTAACTACAATCTAAGCAATTGGATTATGTAATAATATATCATTTGTTACTATATTATTATTATTATTATTATTATTATTATTATTATTATTATTATTATTATTATTATTATTATTATAATAATAATAATATTATATTCTATTATTATATACACTAATTTTTTTCAAAAACTAAAATTGCTATTATATAATTTGTGCAATAATAGGGTAGTGGTGCACCACTACCCTCATGTCAAAGTATTATTATTATATTCTATTCTATTATTATATTATTCTATATATTATTAATAAATAAGTAATAATAATTTATGTATTACAATAATAATAACAATAATATTTATAATTATAATTTAAATATAATATAATAACATATATAATAAATTATATATTATTATAATATATATTTAATTTGGAATCATTATATAGTGGGGAACCTTCTAAGATTCATCTCACAAAGAGATAAAAGAATAGATGTTGTTCTAGCTCATTCAAGCACTATCAGGTGTAGAGAATTATTGTTACCAGGTCTTTTGGGCAAGTCGAGTAGTCATGGTGACTCCAAGGTAGTGGGCTTCTACAGTGAGTCAAGATGGTAGATCATGGCGACCAACACCAGATGGTAGTGCAGGGGGATGCATAGGAGGGGATAGTGGTAGTAGTGACCTTAGGGCATGAGATTTGATATGTTATGATGGATGTGCTTTTTATTTGGATACTCACCTATGTGTCGATGATGTAATATGTATATGAGAGAGAGGTTCATACATTATTTCTTGTATTGTTATTTTATGGACACAATGTATATATTGATTATGTTTTAATGTTTAGATGTTCATTGATGGTTATGTTAATGTTTTTATGAATGTTTATCCTTATGAGATGATATTAAAACTCTTTATCTTACGCATGTGATGATGTTAAAAGGTGTTCATGTATGTTATATTGATGGATATGATGGCATGATGTTTATGTTGATTTGATTATGTTATATGGTGATGTTTGTTCATAGATAGGATAATGGTATATAGAATGATATATGATGATGTTTTGAATTGTTGTGATGTTTATGGTAAATATAAAGATGACATGGTTTATGATGTTTTGTTCATAGATATGATATTTTTGATGGATAGGATGTTATTATGGAGAAACAGATGATGTGTTATGTGATTTATGATGTTTTGATCATAGATAGATATATGATGTGGTTCATGGATATATTTCATAATATTGTGGTCTTAATTGATGTTTATGTTTGATGATCATGTGAGGTAGTGTGATTATGGTTAAGGATGTAATTAAAATATATAAAATGATTTAGATAACAAACTAAATGTAGGAAAAAATAAATGAGAATTATGAGACGTATGTTTACATGAACCAATGATAAGAGGGTAAAGAAAAAGCATCATGTCATTTCATTGGTAAAGACCTAACAAACCTGAAGTTAGATTGGCTTAAGGAACTTAAGCCTTTTGAATGTTTCACATTATCATGCTTTGGTTGATAAAATGGTGTTGTGATCACATTGTGTCAAGTAAGCTCATAATCCCTTGATTAAAATATGATATAAAGCGGGGGATAGGTGATGGGTGAAAAGGTAGATGGGTTAATAGGTGACCTAAGAACCAAATTAGACAAGGCTATGTCTTAATTCTAGGTGTAGACTAATCGATGTAGGAAGTATACTAATGTTATATATGAAAAGATGATTGCAACTTTCTTAGGATTATGATTTATATATAGGGTCTTTTGTTTATTGCTTTTATTTTTGATAGTTTTTGACGTTGATCAAAGTGGGAAGCTTCAAATGATTTTTTTGACCCATTTGACTTATCCATCCTTCAAGGGAATTGTCTAAGTTTGGGATTATATGTTTGGTAGTTATCCTTCGAGGGAGCAGTCTATCTTTTAAGCAATTTAGAGGATTTTTGCACCGCTATCCTTCAAGGGAGTAGTTTATAATGCTAAAAATATATGACCCAAATGATATTTGTTTTGGATTGCAAGGTTTATAGACATGGATAATTTTAATTATGCTTAGAGGTTTACCTTTATGATGGAAAGACTTTTATCAGAAAGAAGGTTAATGGTAGGTAAAAGGAATGGTTTGATGAAAAAATGATCATGGGATTCCATCTTGTTAGATATGAAAAGTATCCATGAGAACCATGCAATGGGTAGATTTATGGTACCCACCTTTAATATTAGGATATAACTATGATGTTTAACCACATGGTTCTATGTTGTAATAGCTTATCCTCAAAGGGAGAGGGATAGGTAGATGAAAGTGAGAATCTCATAAATCAAGGGATAAAATTAATTTAGATAGTAAGGTGAATTTGATCCTTCTTTAACAAAATAAATGATGCATATACAAACCATTGAGAGGCTCAGGTTCTAGTTTTCTTTTGAGAGAGGACAAATGACAATCTCATAATCCATACTTATGGGTGATAATGTAGGGTCCAAGCTAATTGAAATAAAATTTACCTCTTTTTATTTTCTCCATGTTGGTGACATGTTGGTTTTCCATAAGGATGCGGTGTCTGATCTTGAATTCTTGTTCAATTAGGTGTTTGTTGTAGGCACGCATGATTCATTCTTGGTAAATAAGAAGATGTTTGAGTAATGTGAGGTGATGTTTGACAAGTATCTCAAGTCATGGTAGTCATTCTTGATAATAGTCACTCTCAAAAATAATCTCTTGCAAAGATATCAAAAGAAAAGGAATCTAGACTTTGAGAGGCAAAACTACCTCTACTCCAAAGACTAGAGAGAAAGGAGTATCACTTGTAGAGGTTTGAATGCTAGTGTGTTAGGCCATTAAAGCAAAAGGGATTTGAAAATTCCCATCCTAACCTAAAAATTGACTACTTTGATCAACATTTTTTTAAGGATTTTGTTAGAGGCTTCTTCTTATCCATTTGCTTGTGGATGATAAGGTGAGGAAAAGATTAACTTAATTCCAAATGCATCACAAAGGCCTTGGACTTTATTTTTATTGAAATATTTACCATTATCAGTGATGATATTATGGGTACACCAAAATGATAGATGATATGGTGGTTGATAAAGTCAACAATCTTTTCTACTTTGGTAGAGATTAGAGGAATGGCCTCCACCCACTTGGTAAGATACTTAATAGCGGTACTGATGGATTGGTGTCTTTATGATGAATGAGGATTGATTTCTCCAATAAGATCAAGGCCCTATTATGAAAATGGCCAAAAATATTTAAATACTTGAAGGCCATGGGTAGTTACATGGTGTAAATTAGTATGTTGTTGACATTTGACATACTTCTTTAAATAATCATAATAGTCTTGGTTAATTGTGGGCCAATAGTAACCAAGGTGAAGGATGTGTTTAATGATAAATAAACCACTAAAATGTCCCCCACGAATTATATCATGCATTTATTTGATGGCATGAGAAGCTTCATGACTACTAAGGCAATGAAGAATGAGGTCATCAAATTGACATTTGTAAAGGATTCCCCCTAGTATGGTATAATGAGAGGTACTTTGAATAAAGGTTATTTATGCATTATGACAGAGGTTGGGAGGAATGATACTGAGGTTAAGGTAATAAAAAAAAATCATACCATATGTCTAATGGAGAAATTTCCACATTACAAATAATAGCAAGGTCAAAGTGGATATGAGATAAGGTGAAAAAGTGATGGATGGTAACAAAGAGTTTATAGTTATAAGTTTTAAATGGGGTTTTGGAAGCATGGGAAGCCATTATATTCATAAACTTGTTGGTATATTGTGGAACAAACTAGATAAGGTAATGATTAAATGATGTTAAGAGTACATCTACAAGTTGTTTATACTTTAGTAAGACATCATTCATAAATTGGTTAGATCCATTAACCTGGTTGACCATAAGTTGGGAATCACCAGAGATAGTGATTGCCTTGACTCCCAAGGCTAGAGTGGTCTGGAGACCTATGACTTGGGCTTCATACTCAACCACACTTTTAGTGCACTCAAAGTCAATTTTAAAGGAAAGGTGAAGAGGTTTACCATCAAGGGGAATGAGAATAACTATAGGAACCCCACCACATTGGAATTTAGAGCCATTGAAAAACATGGTCATTTAGTAGGTACAGTCCTCTTGAGAAAGGGTCATGATGGAATCTTCTAGAAATGCAAGAGGAAGAGGTTGGTTATTTGGTAGAGGAGATTAAGCCAATATATCAACAATAATTTTCTATTTAATTGAATTTTTTATAAGGAACTCAAGATCAAACTTAGGTAAAAGCATGAGCCACTTAGCCATACTTTGGTTTTGGTATGGTTTGGAGTGCATGTACTTGAGTGGGTCAGTGTTAGTGATGATGTAGTTTTTTGATTAAGAAGGTAATGGTGATGATTGGAAGCTAAGAAGATGAGAACAAGGTAAAGTTTTTGAATATGCTAGTATCGAGTCTCATACTCTATAAGTGTTTGAATTATGTAGTAGACAACTTGCTCTTTGTTCTATTCACCAAAGTGAGCAAGCATTACCCCTAGGTAATGGTCAGTGGTAGAGATGTAAAGGTAGAAGGGTTGATCCCTTTTAGGTGGGTTAATAATAGGTGGAGAAATAAGGTATTATTTGAGTGAATCAAAGTCTTGTTGACAGTTCTTGGTCCACTTAAATGAGGTGTCTTTCTTAAGGAGATGGTGAAAAGGTTGACATCTATTTGATAATTCAGAGATGAAATGTCAAATTGATTAGAGCTTCCCCTAAAAGCTATGGAGTTTATTAAGGTGGGTTGGAGGTGACATTTCAAGGATCTCTTTGACTTTGGTAGGGTCTACCTCAATTCCTCAAAGAGAGACAATGAATCCAATAAGCTTTCCTGAAAAGACCCAAAAAATACACTTCTTGGGGTTGAGTCTGACATGGATATGGATAAGGTAATTGAAGATGATTTTTAGAAAATATATATGACCCTTATGATATTTACATTTCCCAAGGAGATCATTCACAGAGTCCTCTACAATTTTATGGATTAGGTCATGGAAGATATAGGTCACGTCATGCTAGTAGGTTGTGCTACCATTATTTAAACTAAAGGGAATAGCTCTGTAGTAGAAAGTTCACCATGGGGTGATGAAAGAGATTTTATGTTCATATTTGGGAGCAATCAATATTTGGTTGTATCCCAAGAAACCATTCATGAGAAATAATATCTTGTGGCCAACTGTAAGATCAACAAGTTGGTCAATACTAAGGAAAGAGAGTCA
The DNA here is from genome assembly GCA_037957365.1 of Torreya grandis. Classification (NCBI taxonomy): domain Eukaryota; kingdom Viridiplantae; phylum Streptophyta; class Pinopsida; order Cupressales; family Taxaceae; genus Torreya; species Torreya grandis. The sequence goes on along the minus strand of JARHVA010000166.1, from coordinate 5,264,944 downwards.
TCCTTTGGGCAACCAAGGTTAAGGTCACAAAATTTGATACAAAGATGAAGTCATATTGTGGGTTTGGTAATGGCACCAATGTTAAAAACCCATTGGGGATAGTCATTGGGTTAGATGAAGTCAACAGGTAAGAGGCATTGAAGCTTTTCTTTGACTAGAAGAGTGATGTGAGGGTGTATCTTGCAAAGCTTTTATCAGATAGGCTTAGCATCATGATGGGTGAAAACATTATGGAGAGTGATAAAAGGGTCAATTCTAGGCATATCATGATAGGACCAAGAAAATTATATACTATGGTCATGAAGGAAGGAAGGGTAATCTTGTTATTCTATGGAGTTCAAGGATTGTGTGATCTTGATGATGTGAGGCTTATTTTGAGTACCCAAGTTGACATCGATGATAGATTCATTAAACATGGTTTATTTCTTATGATTAATATATTTATGGATAGAAAAATCCACCATAGTGAAGTAGGTGAGAATGGAGTCATCATCCTGATGTTCGATGGTGTTGATGGTAGGAGAATCATTTTCTACCATTTCAGGATGGATGAGAGGAAGGGTTTTTGTTCAAACATCCTTTTGATAAGATAGGGGGACCAAACTAATGGTATTGATAAAAAAAGGTTAGGGGGGATGATATTAAAATCCTCAGACTTTGAGGGAGACGAGGTTGGTGAGGATGGGACATCCTCATCAATGGTGGTGATGGGTTTAGGTGACGTTGGTTCTTTTGGTGGTATAACCCAAGGCCTATTAACTCATGAGGGTTTTTGAGTTTTGAATATGGGTATTTCATGAGATCCATATTCATAAAGGCCAAATTAAAACCCCTTTCAAGCACACATGTAAAGGTATGCCTTGGCAAATATGGGTTTGTTGAGATAAGAGAATTTGGAGGTGAACGATTAGATATGATGGGTAGTGGCAGAAGCAAAAAGTGGATGATCAATTTTCCTATACATAAAATTGGTTTGATGATTGGGTGGTCCAAAATAGATTATGGTTCTGATATTAGTGTCATAACTAAGATCATGGGTGAGGTTCCCATAGTCTTGAGGAGTAGGGAAAGCATCCAAGGCTAGAAGAGAGTATTCTCCAAATGAGAGATGTTGGAACGTGGGTTCCAAGGGGTCCTCTAAAGGGATTTGGGAATAAGGAATAGATGAGCTTGTTGAAGCTTCATCAACTATGTGGGTGGATTTTTAAGAACATCATTGGGTTAGTACATCATATTACAAGATGCAAAAGGACTAGGGTCAATAAATATATTGATGACATGACTTTCATGCTAAAATTTAACACAATGATGTAGGGTGGAAGGGAGACAACTCATGACACGGATCCAAGGGAATCAAATTAAAATGTTGTATTGGAACTTGCCCTCAAAAAGTGACAATCTTATACCAGTAATAACCTACACCTTATCACCCTAACATGGGAATATTTGAAGAGCCTAGGACAATAATAACCTACACTCATGATCTCGATAGTTGTGGTTCTTGGAGAGAAAAGACCTCCTATTGTCCCATCATAGAACTTCTTGAGAAATAACTCAAACTTATCATTATCAATGCATCTCAATAGCACACCATCCATAACACAAAAGGGAATATACTAAAATCTAAAGTATCTCCTTTGTGATATACACATATTACTAGGATACTCACCATTTTGAATAAATTTGATCACATCTTGTGTCCAAATATGTACCTGCAAGGAACCAACTGGTTGGGAGTAATCGTGATTGACTAGAACCTCTCCTTTCGACTCATGAAAATTTGAAGCTAAGTTTTCACAAAGGCCTTTACCTCTTACTAATTTTTTTACTTTGATAACAACATCATATTACATCACCTTAGTGATCCACCCTACTCTATTCTCACTAAAGTCTCTGCTCAATAGAAACTCCTTGGTACTAGGATGAGAAACCATAACATGAATTTTATTTTTCAAAACCATATGCTTGAAATTATTTAATACCCTTACAAAAAAAATACTTGTTTCTCCATAAAGGTTTACCTGACTTCATAATATTCTAAACCTTGACTAAAGATTGCAATAGGTTACTCTAAACCCTCATCATTCTTTTGCATTAACATGGTTGTTATAGTATCAAGGTTAGAAAACAAATACAACATGAAGTCTTTAGTAAAACAAACATTCATAGATTATCCAAGGTGAAGATGGCTACGAGCGAGGGTTTGAAGGGCTCGCTGCAGGCAAACACTTCCATGGCTAGACGGCTGATTGCTGACAAAAATCTGTAGGAAAATGAGGAGGCATTCTATGTGGGTGAAAGACCCAAGATCAACAAAGTTAATGGATGTTTCCCATGTAGACAAGATAGGCCGATGCTGGTAATCCCCTCAGAAATTGTAAAAGAAGATGTAGAATATTTGGCATCTCATGCATTAATCTGTAAGTTTCTAGGAATTTGCATTTTCCTGTCGGCCTTGGAAGCCTGGTTTCACCGGTCATGGCAGACTAAAGGTGATTTTGACATTATGCTGGAAGGTAATAGCTATTTCATGGTAAATTTCTCTTGAATCTCTGATAGGAATCAAATCTTTGAGGGAGGTCCTTACTTTTATGATCGTATTGGCCTTCTCATAAAACCCTGGCATGTGGGGTTCAACTCGACTGAGGATCTTCCATCACGAGTGCCAGTATGGGTTTGCCTATCTAGACTTCCTCTAGAGTTATGGTGAGAGGACATCTTGAGACAAATTGCTGCTATGATTGGAACACCAACTGCAATCACTCACCAATCTCTGGACAAGAAGATTATCTCCTATGCCCACATCTGTGTTGACATTGATATAAATAATCCCTTGCCAGATTCTATGGAAATCTGTTTGGGTTCCTCATCTTCGATCCAACAAATTGATTATGAATTTATCCCCTTCTGGTGTAGAATTTGCCATGTATATGGTCACCTGATGTGCCAATGCCCTCAAGCGCCCAAAGATGCTGGTAATCCTGAGGGATCACCTAAGCCATGGACTACCAATGCAATTATGAGAAATGGACAACCTGAGGTCCTTGGTAATAAGAATGGTTAGCCTGATAGCACAGCAAAAGGGAAATTCCCTTTGAATAACCCCACTTTGGAGTAGGGCCCATCTGACTATATTGGACCAGACAGAGAAGGTTTCACCCCAGTTTGATGCCGAGCTAGGGGACGAAGCCAAAAGCACTCTCATCTGAATTGACAAGCTGAGGCTGGTTTTAATCAATTTGAAGCTTTAGAAAATATGATCATAGAAGAGAGTATGCCTAGAGGGGAGCAGTGTGGGAATCTGGATGTGGAGGGGAAGATCTTGATGGCTAGTGGTTCCCAAGATATTATCATTCAACAGCTTTTGGAGACAGCTATGGACCCAAAACCTGAAGCCCTTGTGGGTTCACCTAGTTCACAGGACAAAGAGGTATGCTGGGCAGATTTGGTTAAAGAGGTAGGCATTCTGAGCAAAGAAAAGGGGTCCTCACCTGCTCCAGGTTTATTGCAATGACCTTTTAATAAGGTTTCTTATTTCACACCTTCTAAAGCAAGTCGCAAGAAGGATCAAGATAGAATTAAACTTACAGGAGATTTACTGGTAGAGTCTGGAGTGGTGAAGACCTTGGATGAACACTTCCCTCACTCTACTCAATGATTATCCTGTCATGGAATGTGAGGGGATTGAATAGCACCCCTAGACAAAAGGCTATTCATAAGCTAATGATAGATCATTCTCCTGATATTTTTTGTATCTAGGAGACCAAACTCTCCGTGGATGCCCTGTTCACTTGCTGCCCTAATATTTGGTTTCTTGGTCAATGCCAGTGTGTTGGCGCCTTGGGGTCTTCTAGTGGTCTTGCTATGTGCTGGGACCCTAGGAAAGTTTCACCAATCCACTGGCTATCCTGCATCTCATCCATCACAATAGTTGCATCCTCCTTGGAGACAGGGGAACTAATTTTGGTCACCAACGTGAATGCTTTGATTGACCTTTCGAGTCAGCTAAAGCTCTAGGACCACATCTGGTATGTCAGAAGCTGCCACCCTTTCCTACCTTCGATTATTACAAGGGATTTTAATGCTATTCTTAGTTTGGAGGAGAAGAGTGGAGGTTAAGCTAGGTTGGGACCTTCTTCGGAGCTTATTCGATAGAACATTGGCTCCTTACATCTCTCTGATGTTAAACCCCTTAATGGACTCTTTACATGGAACAACAGAAGGATAGGGAATGTGGTCATCTCAGAATGCCTGGATAGGTTTTTTGTCTCTTGCTTTTGGCAATCCAGTTCCATCTCTCTCTCTTTTAAAATTCTTGACTGGTGGGGATGAGATCATTGGCCTATCAAGCTTGCTACGAGTCATATAGCTACTCCTAAGAGGCCACCTTTCAAGTTTCAGTTGATGTGGCTTTGAGAACCTTCCCTCCATGACTTGATGGCTCATTGGTGGAGGCAAGGAGGCCTGAATTATGGTACAGCCATGTACTCCTTTTCTAAGAAGCTCCAGTATGTTAAAAGGAAATTAAAGTATTGGAATAGCCACTACTTTGGGAATCTCCACACCTCAAAGAAGAGAGCTCAAGACCGGATGGACGTCATCACTAGGCAAATCCAAGATTTTGGCCTATCTAAAGCCCTCCGATCGGAAGAGTTACAAGCCTCTTCAGATTTAGCTAAGTGGGATCTTCAAGAGGAAATTTATTGGAAACAAAAGGCCCAAGTTTACTGGCTCCAAGAGGGAGACAAGAACATGACCTTTTTTCATAACTCTGTGTAGGATCGACGCAATAAGAGCTTCCTCTTTTCCTTGATTACTCGGGATGGTAGGCGACTGACTTCCTCCCAAGATATTTCTAGGGAAGCTATTCAGTTCTACTCAGCTCTCTTTTCAAAGGATACTCCTCCTGATGAGCTCACAGAAGACACCGTCTTATCTTGCATCCCTTTTGTTGTGACTTTGGCAATGAATGAATCTTTGATGCAGCCAATTAGCAAGGCTGAGCTGGAGGGGGTGGTATTTGGCATGAACAAGGGTAAGGCCCTAGGTCCAGATGGATTCCCTTTAGAATTCTTCTAGGAATTTTGGGATGTGATTAATTAAGATATTTTGGATGTGGCTTAGGAGTCCTATTCCAATAAAGAAATGCTCTAAGCTTTAAATTCTACTTTTCTTGTGCTGATCCCGAAGAGAGAGCAGGCTAATCAGTTGGAATGTTTTAGATCCATTGCTCTCTACAATGTTGTCTATAAAATCATCACTAAGCTCATAGCGGAGAGGCTGAAAATCTGCCTTCCTATGGTTATCTTAGAAGAGCAAGGGGGTTTTGTGGCAAGCAAGCAAAGTCTAGATGGTGTGGTTATAGAGACGAAAGCTATTCATTCTATGAGTACTTCCCAAGAATGAGCAATGTTTATTAAGCTTGACATGGCTAAGGCATATGATAGGGTCAGTTGGGGTTTCTTGCAGAGAGTCCTGCTGGCTTTTGGCTTCCACCAAGATTGGATTTGATGGGTTGTCAGCGGTGTGACGACTCCTTCCTTCTCCGTCCTTATTAATGGAGCACCCTCAGAGCTGTTTGGTGCTTCTAGAGGACTTCGGCAAGGAGACCCACTCTCTCCATATTTGTTTATCATTTTGGTAAAGTATCTTGGGTGACTTATTAAGCTTTGGACTTCTCAGCATTTCCTTTAGGGATGGCGTTGGGGGGACAGATTACCCACTCTGTCCCATCTCCAATTCATAGATGACACTGCACTCGCGAGGAGAGCTCAGATCCGAGAAGCTGAATCTTTTCAGCTCACCCTAGACACTTATTTGGCAGCTTCTAGGTAGAAACTCAATGATCACAAGTCCTCCATAGTGTTTTTTAACACTCTTGAGCCCATCCAGAGGAGGATCACTGCTATTTTGAGGTTTCAATTACAGGCTCTTACCCTCACATACTTAGGAGTCCCCATAGTGGTGGGAAGATAACTGAGGCTCTTTTGGCAAAATTTTTTAGATAAGCTAAGACATAAAGTTAACCATTGGACTCACAGGTGGCTCTCTACAGCTGGCAGGGTGACTCTTTTGCAGTCGGTGATTCAGGCTCTCCCGATCTACCGCAGTATGGTTCAAGCTACCCTGGGGTACTTTCTTAAGGAATTCAATGCTTTTTCTCACCAATTTCTATGGAGTGGAAATCTGCAAAACTCCAAATGGAGCCTGCTAAATTGGGACACTATTTGCCAACCGAAAAAGGAAGGCAGCCTTGGGCTGTGCTCTGCAATCCTGTGCAGTCAAGCTCTTGCTACCAAGCTTTACTGGCGTTGGTGCTCCAATCAAACTCACCTTTGGGCCCACATCCTGGCTTTCAAGTATTATTTAAGGACTAACTTGGTGGAGATTCCAAGACTCCCTCTGGAGGGAAGAGGGTTGTTGGTGTAGGATACCCTCAAGCAGGGAGCTTATTTAGTGAAGCACACCCTTTTTTGGATCTGTAAAAGGGGCACAAATGCTCTCTTTTGGAGTGATTCTTGGGATGGGTTCCCACCTCTCCTATCCTCTCACCCACATATGTAGCTACTCTATGACTCTTTTCTATCTACCGAGTGGAATATGATGTCTCATTACAAGGAGGCTTTCAGGATGGGCTCAGCAGTGGGATACCGATGGAAGAGCTCTTTGGACTGGCTGCTAGGTGGCCCTATGGAGAATCAGTTGGAGCTATCTCAGATTTTGGCTTCTAGGGAGTGCAGTTCCTTGCAGGAGTGGGATGTATTGGCATGGGGTGGAGATCCCTCTGGGAAATATTTTGTTTCGTCTGGCTACCTGGCATTAACAAGGCAACTATTCGGTGAAGTGATGATTTCTTGGGGGAAAAAGGTTTGGAATAGCAATTCTTGGCCTAAGTGTAACTTTTTCCTCTGGGTTTTGGTTTATAATAGGTGTCTTACTTGGGACAACCTCTGCAAATGGGGCTTCCAGGGGCCTTCGATGTGTGTGATATGCCGTAACAATGAAGAAACTGCCTCTCATCTCTTCTTCCAGTGCTCCTTTGCCAAACAAATTTGGCATCTATGGTGGGAAGTGTGGGATTGTCCCTGCTAGCATGCTGCTTCTCTAACTAAATTATGGGACATATTGGGACACCCTCCCTCTCAGGCTATGCCTCTTCAAGTGGCATGGCGCATTGGGATGTCCTTTATGTTGTGGAACCTGTGGCTAGAGAGGAATAGGTGAATTTTTTAGGATGTGAGGATGGAGTTCATGGGCCTGTGGGGAAAAATTACAAATTCTATCCTTGAAACCATCCAGGATAAGTGCAAAGGAGTTGTGGACCTAGGCGTGATTGATAATGGGATCTACGCGTGCCTAGCTGCTATAGTGGTATATCCCAGAGCTTCTCCTTATGCCCATCATTCCCCAACACGTGGATGTCGATAGCTACTACATCTAGTCAACTAGACTAGATGGTGGTCCCCCCCTACATCTGGCATCCTCAAAGTCAATACTGATGGGTCATCGTTGGGAAATCTGGGTCCTGCTAGTGTTGGCGGGGTTGGACGTGATAGTTCCAGTAAGATGCAATTTTTCTTTTCAATTCACAAAGGCTATCATACGAATAACTTCATGGAAGCTTTTGTAATTTTAATAAGCATTCAACAGTGTTGTCTTCTTGGCTGGAATAGAATCATCTGTGAATCTAACTGATAGGTGGTTGTTAATATGATGAATAAGCAGGATTTGGAGTTGGTTGATTGGCATTTAGCTGAGGTAGTGCAACAGGTATTCTAGCTTTGCACTTCCTTGGAGTCTGTGACTTTTAGGAATATCCCCCTGGAATGGAATGGGGTAGCTGACTGCTTGGCCAAATGGGCCTCTGAGCATGGACTGCCTTGGAACATCTCGAATCTTATGTTGTTGCCCCTCAATTTATCTAAGAAGTTGGTTCAACTGGTTAACCAGGATAATGTTATGTAATTTCTTCCTTTCTTGCTTTTAGTAAAATTTTTACCCCATTTTTAGTATAAACAAACATTCACAAGAGTAGGAGCTTCTACAATTGCCTTCTTTATGACTTCAAGAATACTCTTACCTTCCTTAGTCCACAAAAGGCATGATTCTTTCGAACCAATGTTGTGATACGTTTGACCAAAGATGCAAACCCAGGTATGAACCTAATTATAAAATTTGTCTGGCCTAAGAAACTTTGGAAACATTTATTATGCAATGGAAATATAGGCCAATAATATCCTCTATCCTTTTAAGATCAATATCCAAAATATGTTTGGAGATAATGTGTTTTAAGAGCTCACTTTCATGGACAATAAAGATGCATTTCTTTGGATTAAGAGATATTCCATGCTGCCTGCATCTTTCAAACACTTATCTCAAGTGTTTCATATGCTCATTATAATCTTTAGGAAAAACTATTATATCATCTAGATAAATCAATAGCATCTCATTTATCAAACCTTTGAAGGCCATGTCCATTGCTCTTTGAAAGGTGGCACCAACATTTGAAAAATCAAATGCCATATTATTGTAAGAAAAAGTAACCCAATTAATGGTAAATGTTATCTTAATCTAATCATATTCACTGAATCAAATCTAATTATAACCTGAGTATCCATCTAGAATAGAGAAATGTTGAGAAACTGAAACAATATGCAAAATCTGCTCCATTGAGGGTAAAGGATAGTGATCTTTGAGTGACACCTTATTAAGTTCCCTAAAGTACAAACAAAGTCTTATCTCCCTTTCATTATTTATAATAGGCACAAGATTATCTACTCATGTTGAGTTCTTGATAGGAGAGATTATTTTAGATTCAAGGAGTTTAGTGAGCTCTAAGCTTATGATTTGCTTAACCTTAGGATGAATGGGTCTTTGTTTCTGTCTGATAGATTTAACTCTAGATTCTAACTCAATAGTATGGTGTGATAGGCTAGTATCAAAAACTTTTAGGTCATTATATTTCCAATCAAAGATGTCATGGAACTCTCCACACAAATCAATGAATGCTTGCTTTTCTAAAGTAGAACATACCTTACATAGTTTGAGAAGTTTGTCCTTGAAGATCAAGACACTTTCATAATTCTTTTATTTTATATACATACTCACCTTCTACTTTTTTGATTGATAATTCTCATTGAATATAATTTCTAAGGTAACCAAACCCATAGGTATCTTATTGGTTATTAGTTGTATAATATGATCACCCAATTGTTCTTAGAGCTTCTTTTGATTCCTTGAAGAAAACCCAATCTCATTTTGTAGGAAGCATGCAATGTGTGTATCACTATCAAACAGTCACCAAGACACTTAATTATTAGGTATAGAAGGTCTGATAATGATCATAATATGAGACTATTTTCCCTCTTCTTTCATGGTAGTTGGAGTATCCAACTGAGCTCCTATAGCAGCTAGTATGTCAGCATGACTATTATGATCCTTTGGGACTGATTGTTTATTGAATGCATTGAAGTCTTAAATCAAATCCCATACCCTATGCTTGTATGACTTAATCAAATGGTTATTTGGAGAAGACAAATTCCTCACCTAATGCACAACCAAATCACTCTCTCTATATACTTACAAGTTCTTGATTCCTTTTATCTTTGCCCATTGAAGGCCATGGATCGAACCTTCATACTCAGCCACATTACAAGTACAACTAAAATGAAATATATATGAAGCATAATAATGTTTTCTAGATGTGGATAACAACATAACACCATATCCTACACTAACTTTACTTCTTGAACCATCAAAAAACATCTTCACATCTCATTATCTTCACCCTCTTTCTTAGCAAGTAGAGGTGTTGGTAATCCTTCTTCATGTATACAATACACTCTTAAATTAGTTTAATTCAAAAAATCATTAAGGATAATATTCATAAGTGTTAGTACCATATTCATCAATAAATAAATGTGAAATACCCTCATTCTTAGAATATGTGCCATCATCTACAATAGAGTAATTTTCTTCATGGGCCACACAATTCAAATTGGAACTTGTCTGAATATAAGCTTCAATATGAAACCTTGAAAAATATTGTGTCCCAATTGTAACCTTGGCACCATACCTTATTCTAAAGGCCAAGAAGGACTAGTCAGCTGATAGGTAGCCACCTATCTTGGCTATGAAGTCCCTCAATAAGTAGATTGGAAGGATGGCTAGGAGATCAATAACAACTATGTCTTACAAGATAGGAAAACTAGGACAATCATGCAAGAAAATATTTAAGTTGTTTTATCAGTCCCATTGTTTCAATATGTGTACCATATAATTTAAGGACTCCTTTCCTATGAATATCATACTGTATATGAAATTTATTAGCTACCACCTTGGGCACGACTAAAGTTAAAGCTTCACTATCAACTATGCAGTTATGAACTAGCTTGTTACCCACTATGAGAGTGATATAAAATGGAGGAGGTTTATTATTTTTGGTATATGCTTCATCAATGGTAGTAGGGATAATTTCAAGACAACATCACTTTGAATTTGATTTGAAGGAAGGACACTAGTAGAGATAACGGATAACTTATTTTGTTGGAGCTCTTTCTGACTAGGAATATGTAGAACATCCCAAATGGAAAGGGATGATTTAGTACTCTTCAATTAATATATAATGTTCAAATAATCCATACCTAATTTATCATGAATTATTTGAGGCAAGGAAGTTCTTAGATCCTAAGGAGTTGGAGTGCCTTGAACAATCCTTCCAACATTCTGATTTGAAAGATGTGGAGTGTTATTTGAAGTTGTTACACCTACAACCATACCATGTTGCTTAATATAAGCATTGAATGATCTTGTAGACACATTACTATTACCACTTAAATCCTTTCCCATGGTTATAGTATTATCTACAACCAAAGGTTCCTTAGTTAAGTAAAAAAGTATCCTCAACTAGGAATTTGATGAAGATCTCTTTTTTATGCTACTCACCTTCATTTGTCTACATCATCACTTCATATTTGAATGATAAGAGGGGAGTATCCTCTCCATAGAAAAAAACCTACTCTTTACCTTCATTAGAATCTGTATATTGCTTTATTTCCAATTCCTTTGTTGCACCTAATTGTTGTGCATAAGTATCATCTCCCTTGCATTGGTAGTAGAGTCAAGATTGTATACATTGGCAAGCCTATTGGGAATAGGTTTCCATTGGCCTCATTCTATTTTAAATTGTTGACCATAATTTTGTTGGTAAGGGTAAGTATTATAATAGGTACATTGTTGTATATTACCTCTTCCATGTCTAGCTTCCAACCATTGAATGGATGCATCTTTGTCCATGGCATTATCTACCTTCTTAAGAGCAAATTTAGGCTTGTTATTAGCATTAAGAGTTTGAGCCACATCTGAAGAATTAGAAAAATAAGGAGATAATGGAGGCATAGACACTTTAGGTGGCAATCTTCTAGCTTAAATGAGATTATTTTTAGATTTCATAGCAAGATCATATGCTTCAAAAATTGTAGAACCTGTTGTTCCCAAAATCTGTCACTCATTTTTGGGACAACATATGAACTATTTTGGTCCTACAAGCCAAAATTATCTCTTCCCTTCTCAAAAAATTGTTCTGAGCATTCAAATTCTTCATTATTCAAGCTTTTTCAATTAAGGGACTAGCAGGTTCAATAGGTTCAATGGATTCAATAGGTGAGTTCTCACAAAGGAACAAGTTCCCAACACTTAGGCAATTTTAAAATTGGTTCAACGCCTCGGTTCAACAAAAAATGTTCATCGGCAAGCTTCAAGGAAAGGATTGAACCATTGAACCATTTAACCCTACTTCCTTTAAGGTTTAACAGTTTAATGGATTCAAAGGTTCAACGAAGTCGACAAGCTTAAAGAGTTAAGTGCTTCATCAAAAGTTCAAAGTTCAACTGCTTCAGTAAAGTTTAGTAGCTTCAAAAGACTTAGTGAAAAGAAGGAAGATTAAACCATTAAACGGTTAAACCTTGAACCAAAAAGGTTTAAAGGTTCAAAGGTTTAATGTGATTGGTTTAAAGAGACTGGTTCAAGCGGTCAATTGAATGAGAAAAATAAGAGATTGAACCGTTGAGTCGTTGAACCAAAGTTGGTTCAATCAGTCAGTTTAATCAAACAGTTCAAAGGAGTGCCCCAAAGCTAAAAGGGCAAGTGCCCTTGTGGAGGGTAGTGAAAAAAATGTAGGTGCCCTTACAGAGGGCATGGAACATTTGCTCAAATATCAAAGATAAAACCAAAAGGGAAGATTTCGTTTAGATTTTTTGTTCGAGGAAATTACCAAGTAAAGGAACCAAAAGAATTGCTTCAGAAAGATTTTATATGAAAGAATTTCACAAAGATAATTCCTTCAGAAAAATTGTCCAAAGGAATTCCTTTGAACATTTTGTCTGAAGGAATGATCAAAATCCTGGTGGAAAAGCGGCTAAGGCAAGGGAAGATTTCCTCCGGACAAAATGTCTGAAGGAATTCCTTCAGACTTTTTGTCCAAAGGAATTGAAGGAAAAGGCCACCCGAAGAATCCCAAAGGGAAGGTACCCTTGTGGGGGGCTCTCAGCACCTAGAAAATGGACCTTTCTCAAAGACCCGAAGGGACACCTTCCCTTTGGGGTGTTCCAAAGACATAGAGCCAAAGGAATTTCAAGGCTTCAAAGGACTTAGCCAAAACAAAGGACTCTAAGATTAAACTGTTGAACTGTTGAACCTTGAACCAAAAAGGTTCAAAGGTTCAAAGAAAGTCCCAAGAAAAGGAAGGAAATGGAAGATTCTAGAGACCAGTTTAAAAGGATGGTTCAAGCAAAGAGCATGGAAGTGACTGAAATAGGGAAGCGATGGAACCAAGGAACTGATAAAGACTGCCTAAACCATTAAACTATTGAACCAATGAACTTTTAAAGGCTCAAAGGTTCATGGTTCAATATGGTTCAAACAACCAGCAACCATTGACGTCCTAGTGAATGTTAAATTTAAGGTAATGGAATATCTGTTAATTTTCAAATAGAGTGCAAAACATGAAGGATGAATCAAGAAACCAGCTAAAGAAGATAGCCTGAGAGCTCCAATTGTAACAGGAATGAAGAGAAGGGTATAAAAGATATTGAAATATCTATCAGAGAGTTACTTTTGGTAGATGAAATAGTCCACCAAGTACTCTTCTGAGCACACCAAATCAAGGATGTGGCCTATTTTTCTTCCATGAAGTAAAGGCAAAGTGGATAGATATGCAAATAAGAAGGAAAGGACCAAGTGGCCTATACTTTGGAGGAGACATATGAGATGAATTGGCCTATACTGCACAAATAAGAAGGAAAGGACCAGGTGGCTGATGCACTATTCCAAGCATGACCCCTTGTTAGAACTGAACATGCATTCAAGGCATTGAATGCAACATGGGTCGTTCCATGGAAAAAAGTGCCAAGCCTTTCTTGGCTGCTATATATTTTAATCTCTTATTTTATGCAAAGGATATCCTATATTATAGAAGCAAAACTCTGCCCAAATTGAAAGGCTATTAATGAGACTTTGATATTAGATTGTTGATCATATTTTTTTATCTGAATGAGAAAGTGAGTTACTTTCAGACTTTTTGCTATTATAGCTTGGGTTATTTTAGGAAATTGTTCTTATGTCAGTTTCCTAAGAGCATTCTTGTTTATTTAATTTAACAAGTAGAACTAGTGGAAGTAATAAGGAAGGTGTCCTAAAACCAATTGTGGAAAGACTTTGTGTTGTCACAATTGTCTTCAGTGTGTTTTTAGTTTCTTTGTATGTAAAAGATATTGGGATGACTTTGTGCCCCCATTATCCTTCATATTTCACTCTTTGAGCAGTTGAGGTGGAAACTTCATGTTACACCTCATTCTATTGGTTACTACGCCCTTGTTACCTATTGCTTACCCACCAGAAAGAACTCTTGCGCCCTGTTGCAAGACCATTTCTGAAAGAAGAGAAGTGCCTTTAGTATTATCACCAGGATTTCTCCTTTATCTATGAACATCATCTCTAAAAAAAGAGAGATGGATGGTGTAGTCCTACCCCTGAGTGTTATTTTCTTCTTATATATATATAGTATATAGCTCCTCATATTTATAGGAAACCTCCCCTTGATGAGAGGAGAGATTTGTCCACCTCTGATATGGCAAACCTACACATTTGGACAACCAATCTCTCTATGTTGTGGTTGAAGAGACCTATTTTGCTCATCAGTTAGCTGGTGACAAAATATTCACCCAACAGTTTTTGGTGAATCTGCTGGGGATCGAATGCATAGTTTGAAGCCTCAAGCTTCAAGATGAAGCAGGGCCAATTCTTTCCCATTTTTATTCTACAATCTGGAAACTCCACGCTATATTAGAAGCCAAAGAACCCAAGGTGTTTTTGACCCTATTTTTGAGTTGGTACAGCAAGACAATTTTGATTTTTTCCCTCCCCAACTTCAAGTTCAATGATCTAGGAGTGTTCCTCCTACCCATACCAGGTCACCAACATGAGGTAGAGCTTCTTTTTATGCTATTAGCATAGCTTTGCCTATACATACCCCACCTAGATTTGTTTTCCCCCTTTTCTATAATCAAATCATGGCAAATCAAGGCCCTTGGGGTAACTCTTTTGGCCCACTCAGTTTAACCCCACCTCTACATGAGCTTCCACATAGTTCAAAGAAGAATTTCCCCAAATTCTTTGGTGATGGAAGAGTTCATCCTGATGAACATATTACTACCTTCAGCATAGCCTATGGTGTGATAGGCATGGAGTATGAGGACATAGTAGTTAGGTTATTTGTGGAAACATTGCAAGACACTACTGTAGATTGGTTCTACCATCTATAAGCCCAGACTATGACTGATTGGAACACTCTTAAAGCTCAATTTAAAGCTAGGTTCAAGCTTGTAAAAGATGCACATGCCTTGCTGGCCCAGCTCACATAGATGAAGAAGGAACCTCATGAACCTATGAGGGACTTCATTGCCAAGTTTGACAAGCTAAGGAATGAGATTCCTACAATAACTTAGCCAACACCTGAAAACCTTAAATGCTTCTTCATCAACTCATAGCTACCTAAAGTGAGTTTTTTGCTGAGATGGGCTGGCCACATAGACCTTGCTACTACTCAAGATTTGGATACTGAGGTAGAATATGACTTTATCTTGGCAGGAAAGACAAGGAGAGATCCTAACATAGGTAAATCCTCTTCATCTTCTGAATACTCACCTACAGTCACCACTGATCTAACGGTGCAAAAGTTGGAAAATGAGTTGCTAGCTCTCAAAAAGCAAATGGCGCAAGGGATGTCATCTGCTCTTTCATATAGAGATATACCAAGGAGGACATTCCCCAATAAATCATTCCAAGGCCATGCTACTAGGAATCAAGGGTAGCCAAATTATCTTCCTCCCCCTCAAGGGAAATTGGCCATTGAAGCACCTCTAACCAATTCAATAGTCAGATATCTTGAAGTAGAATCAGATTTGTCCTTCCAGCTTGAGTTGAACCCAGAAGATGACGCTAATCTCTTCACAAAGGGAGGAAAAGAATTAGCTAGCGACTCCAACATTGGTTTCCTAAATTACTAGGATGAACCCAAAAGTGAAGGTAAAATAGTTGATGGAACATACGTTGTATTCACCCAGTTTAAGAACTAGTCAGCCCAGCAAGCTGATAAAAAAAATAGAGGAGAAACCTCAACCAATAATTTCAATTGCTAAGTAGGGAACCACTTTGCCTTTCCAACCAAAGGACCCGACGATTGCAAGAAATGTAAGTACATCAAACATCCTTACACTTTCTACTTCAAATTCATAGACCAGTCATCCCCTCCTAAAAACCAAAAGGATGAACTCCCATCCTCTATTCCTAGTTCATTTCAGACATTTGACATAATTGACCATATAAATAAAACCAAAATTCAAATGTCTGAATTTGAATTCCTTCAATCTAACCCTGAGTAGTTAGATAAGTTGCTTCAATGTGTAAAAAACCAAGCTGTCCCTATAGGACAAGCAATTCTAAAGGTAATTTGTGATCCCCTCAAGAACACATCCACTAGGAATAACCTTGTCATTACTCCTACTGCTCCCAAAAGGACTGAACTATTTTATGTCTCCCTGCTGATAAATGGACACCATTGAATAATTGCATCATAGATTTTGGTGCATCTAACAATGTCATGCTTACCAAAGTGGTGCAATCCCTTGGTCTCACACAGACCAAGACATTTGGGAGATGTTTCTCCATGGAGAACGAACAAGTGCCACTACTAGGACAAATCAAGGATGCCTAATTTGCATTTGTAGCATTCCCAAACAAGAGAATCAAGATGACTGTCCTAGTGGCCACCATCCTAGCATCATACAGCATCCTTCTTAGATGAAATTTTTGCAAGGATGTTGGTGGTGAATTAAGAATGGACCTATTTGAGGCAAGGTTACTAGTCAAAGGAATTATGCAAATATTGCTCCCTGAGAAGGAAGCAAAATACGTGGTCACTCAAACATCAGTGCCTCAAGCTAAAATTCTATTTGAGTCTTCAAGCATGGGTAATTACTTTTTATCCACAGAGAAAGTCCATGAGGTGTCTGATAAAATTCCCAAATGTGTCAACCTGAAAATTAGTTCAGATGGAATAGTAGAAGGATTGGTGGAGCACAGTGCAAGTGTAGAAGAATCTAAGGAAAAATTAGTGTCTAATGAGTTATGGATTCTGGAAATTGATGGCAGTTGCTCCTCTACCAGTTTAAGAGTTGGGATTATGTTGATATCTCCTCAAGGAGATATTTTTCCTTCTTCATACAAGTTTTAGTTTAGTAACACCAACAACACAGCTGAGTATGAATCTCTATTGCTTGGATTGAAGGCTACTCAAGACAAAGGCATCAAACTCCTTCATGTCAAAGGAGATGTTGAACTGGTGGTTGGTTAGGTAAGGAACCTGTATCAAACTAAAAATGAGAGATTGCACCACTACCACAATCTAGTCTAGAATCAACTTGAAAGCTTTAATGCTTTCAACATCCCTGCCATACCCAGGGAATTCAATGATCGAGCTGATGCACTGGCTATTTCAACAACTCTGTTGGTTCCTCATCCTAATTTTAAGGGAGATAAGTACACTATTGAATTGGTCTTTTGACCAAGTGTGCTTGACAATGCCAATCATTGGCAAGTGTTCAATGGTGACAACTAAATCATTGCCTTCCTGGAGCAAAAAGATAGCTTTGAACAGCTTCATTTCAAAGGCAGTGAGCCTCAAAAGCTTGAACCATCCCTTGGATCAAGTGCAGACATAAGTGAAGAATTCTTGCAAATTAAAAGAAATAAAATCCCAAAAGGCCTGGTTTCCCTCGAGAATCTATTTGATAAACATGATAGGTTCATCAAATAGTAGAAAATAGATTCAAGATCCTCCCAGGAGTATGATCAAATAAATCTGGGAACCAAAGAAAATCCCATGATGGTGAACATTGGGAAGTTCTACACTTAAGAAGAGAAGTTCAAGTTCACTGCTCTGCTTCACCTTTACATATATGTTTTGGCATACTCCAATGATGATCTAAAGTCACTCAAGCCTGAATAAATTTGCCAAGAGATTCCTCTCAAGAGTGATTCAGTACCTCACAAGAAAAAATCTAGGTAGTACAATCCAAAGATATCATGTACTATTTTGTCTGAAATATATAAAATATTGAATGCTAGGATAATTTTCCTAATCCATCATTCCACATGGATTGCCAACATAGTACCTGTGAGGAAGAAGAATGGCAAAATTCACCTCTATGTAGACTTCAAAAATTTAAATTAGTCATCCTTAAAGGATAACTATCCTCTACCCATCATGGATTAGGTCCTTCAGATAGTGACTGGTTTAGAAATGTTATCAATGTTGAATGGATTTTTAGGGTACAATCAAGTTGAAGTTGGTGAAATATGATAGAATAGACTAGCATAAGACTGCCTTCACCACACCTTGGGGCACTTTTGCCTATCAAAGAATGCCACTTGGCCTGATAAATGCTGGTGCCATTTTTTAGAGAGCAATGGACCTTAATTTTGAAGATGAAATGGGTAAGTTTATTGTAGTGTACCTAGATGATTTAATAGTCTTTTCCAAGCATCATCTTGATCATGTGCACCATTTACAACAAGTGTTAGAATGATGCCACCAGAATGGCATTTCTCTAAATCCCAAGAAGTCTATTTTTGGAGTAATAGAGGGGAAACTTCTCAGACACATTGTGTCTCAAGAAGGCATAAAGATTGACTCGAATAGAGTCAAGTCCATCCATGAACTTAGTCTACCCACAAGTAAGATTGCCATTCACTTTTTCTTTGGAAAGGTGAATTTTTTACGAAGGTTCATTCCTGAGTTTCTTGAGAAGACTCACCACATTATGAACATGATGAAGGGAAAGGCTAGTTTCAGCTAGACTAAAGAAGGCAAATGGGCATTTTAAGACATAAAGAGAGCTATTTCCCATGCCCCAATTCTGGTTTGCCCAAATTATATCAAGGATTTCACCATATATAGTTATGCTTTTGAACACACACTTTTAGTAATTCTAGTTCAATAGAATAAATAAGGTGTGGAATCTCCCATATCCTTCATGAGTTATCCTCTCAAAGCTCATGAGCTGAAGTATTCAAACAAGGAGATGCATGCTTATGCAGTGGTAAAGGCAGTGAAGCATTTTCACTTTTACATCCTGAATTCACACACTACTACCCTGGTTCCTTACACCACAGTCAAATCCATATTAACTCAACAAGAGTTTGGAATGAAAAGAGGCAATTGGATTGCTAAAATCTAGGAGTTTGATCTAGTCATCAAACCAATGAAGCTGGTGCAGGGAAGGGGCCTATGCCAATTGATTGCTAACAATAGACTAGAAGAAATACAGCATGAAGAAGAAGAAATTGAAGACTCGCCAATAGTCCTCTTTGTCTCCACCACGAATGACTAGTATTCAAGTATTGCTCATTTCATTAATTATGGTGAGTGTCCTGCTTACTTATCTCATACAGAAAGGAGGACTGTCAAGTTAAAAGATGCTAATTTTATCTTGTGGGACAACGGCCTATATAAGACGAACCTTGATGGAGTGTTCCTTTGCTACGTGGATAAAGAGTAGCAAGAACCAACTTTTGAAGTCCTTCCATAATCTAGCCTATGGAGGACATTTTTTGCTCTTGTAACTATCCATAAGATTCTATGAGCTAGGTATTACTGGCCTAATCTATTTTAAGATGCATATAAATGGGTACGAAGATGTGAACTATGCCAATAGTTCATTGGAAGACCCAAATTAGCTAGTCTGCCTCTTAAGCCAATGGTGATAGAAGAGTCATTTCAGCAATGGGAAATTGATTTCATTGGTGTTGTAAACCCATCTTCAAGTGATGGACATGATTGTGTCCTCATAGCCACAAAATACTTCACCAAGTGGGTGGAAGCTATTCCAACCAAGCATGATACTTTAGAAGTAATGTGCGATTTCCTCAAGGAGAACATCATTTCTAAGTTTGGGGTCCCAGCCAAGATTGTCACAGACAACACATCTTGTTTCTCTTCCCAAGAGATTACTCAATGTTATTTTTACTATGGGATTACCCTCTCCCACTCTTTTGATTATTTTTAACAAGGGAATGGCCAAGCTGAATCAATCAACAAGAACCTGATGACTATCATCAAAACACTGGTAGATGACAACCAATGAACATGGCATAAAGCATTGGTTGATGATTTATGGGCAAACAGAATTACACCTAAGAGGGAAATTTATATGTCACCTTTCCAACTTCTTTATGGTCTCATTTCTAAAATATCAATCACCCTAGAATTATCAGCATTGAAATTAGCTAAGGCAGTCAAAGATCAGACATATGAAAGCTCCATCAATAAGAGTATCATGTGATTGACTGATCTAGATGAGCAACCAACTATGGTGGTGGATCGAATTGTTGTGCATCAAAGTCTGGTGAAGAGGCTTTTTGACCAAAAAGCAAAAAACTATGATTTCGAGATTGGAGATCAAGTCCTGTTGTGGGACAAGAAAAGAGAACTAAAGGGAATGCATGGGAAATTTGATTCCCTTTGGAGAGGCTCGATTACTATCCATTAGCTCAAGGGTGAAAATATTTTCCTGTTGAAGTATCAAGATGGCACTCCCTTTTCTCCGCCTCATAATGGGTAGCATCTGAAGCACTTCAATTTTTGAAGTATCAGATAAGATCATCTATACATATGTATATTTGTATAGTCTTTAATTCTATTCTATGTTGTTCATTTTCACTTTTTTGGGCACCTTTATTTTTTGGGTAGCATGACTCTGTATCCCAATGGCATACTTAAAGGCACTGAAGATTTTGGTTTCTATTCCCCTCAACTGTTCCAAGTTTTCAACTGAAGGAAGTTCCCCAATTGGAGCCAGCTATTGTTCCCAAAATTTGTCACTCATTTTTAGGATAAAATATGAACTATTTTGGTCTTATAGGCCAAAATTATCTCTTCCCTTCTCAAAAAATTATTTTGAGCATTCAAATTCTTCATTATTCAAGCTTTTTCAATTAAGGGACTAGTAGGTTCAATAGGTTCAATGGCTTTGACAAGTGAGTTCTCACAAAGGAACAAGTTCCCAACACTTAGGCAATTTCAAAATTGGTTCAACACCTTGGTTCAACCAAAAACATTCATCAACAAGCTTCAAAGAAAGGATTGAAGCATTGAACCCTACTTCCTTTAAGGTTCAATGGTTCAACGGGTTCATAAGTTCAACGATGTTGGAAAGCTTAAAGATTTAAGTGCTTTGTCAAAAGTTCAAATTTCAACCGATTCGACAAAGTTCAGCGGCTTCAAAAGACTTATTGAAAAGAAGGAAGATTGAACCGTTGAACTGTTGAACCAAAAATGTTCAAAGGTTCAATGCAATTGGTTCAAAGAGATTGGTTCAAGTGGTCAATTGAATGAGTGGAACAAAAGATTGAACCATTGAGTCGTTGAACCAAAGTTGGTTCAATCGGTCAATTCAATCGAACAGTTCAAAGGAGTTCCCCAAAGCCAAAAGGGAAAGCGCCCTTGTGGAGGGTAGTGAACAAAAGCCAGGTGCCCTTGCGGAGGGCAAGGAACATTTGCTCAAAGATCAAAGAGAAAGTTGAAAGGGAAGATTTCCTTTGAACTTTTTGTCTGAGGAAATTACCAAGTAAAGTAACTAAAAGAATTCCTTTAGAAAGATTTTCTATGAAAGAATTTCACAAAGATAATTTCTTTGGACAAATTGTCGAAAGGAATGATCAAAAGCCCTGTGAAAAAGTGGCTAAGGCAAGGGAAGATTTCCTTCAGACAAAATGTCTGAAGGAATTCGTTCAGATTTTTTGTTCAAAGGAATTGAAGGAAAAGGCTGCTCGAAGAATCTTGAAGGGCAGGTACCCTTGTAGGGGGCTCTCGACACCCAGAAAATGGACCTTTCTCAAAGACCCAAAGGGACACCTTCCCTTTGGGGTGTTCCAAAGACATAGAACTAAAGGAATTTCAAGGATTCAAAGGACTTAGCTAAAATAAAGGATTCTAAGATTGAACCATTGAACCTTGAACCAAAAAAATTCAAAGGTTCAAAGGTTCAAAGAAAGCCCTAAGCAACAAAAGGAAATGAAATATTCCAGAGACTAGTTCAAAAGGATGGTTCAAGCAAAGAACATGGAAGTGATTAAACCAAGGAAGCGATGGAACCAAGGAACCAATAAAGACCACTTAAACTATTGAACCAATGAACTTTCAAAGGTTCAAAGCTTCATGGTTCAATATGGTTCAAACATCCAGCAACCATTGACATCCCTACGGACATAAATTTTAAGGTAATGGAATATCTGTTAATTTTCAAATATAGTATGAAACTTGAAGGATGAATCAAGTGACCAGCTAAAGAAGATAGCCCAAGAGCTCCAATTTCAAAAGGAAAGAAGAGAAGGCTATAGAATATATTAAAATATCTATGAGAGAGTTACTTTTGGTAGGTGAAATAATCTACCAAGTAGTCATCTAAGTACACCAAATCAAGGACGCAGCCTATTTTTCTTCTATGAAGTAAAGGCAAAGTGGATAGCTACATAAATAAGAAGGAAAGGACCAAGTGGCCTATACTTTGGAGGAGACATATGAGATGAATTTGCATGCCATAGTTAAGGTTGATGCACTGTTCCAAGCATGACCCCTTGACAGAACTAAAAATACATTCAAGGCATTGAACGCAGCATGGACCATCCCATGGAAAAAAGTGCCAAGCCTTTCTTGGCTGCTATATATTATAGTCTCTTATTTTACACAAAAGAGATCTCTCCATTATAGAAGCAAAACTCTACCCAAATTAAAAGGCGATTACTGAGACTTTGAACTCAGATTGTTGATCATATTTCTTTATTTGAATGAGAAAGCAAGTTACTTTTAGACTTTGTGCTATTATAGCTTGGGTTATTTTAGGAAATTGTTCTTATGTCAGTTTCCTAGGAGCATTCTTGTTTATTTAATTTAAGAAGCAGAACTAGTGGAAGTAATCAGGAAGGTGTCTTGAAATCAATTATGGAAAGACTTTGTGCTATCACAATTTTCTTCAGTGTGTTTTTAGTTTCTTTCTATGTAAAGTATCTTGGGATGATTATGTGCCCCCATTATCCTTCATATTTCACTCTATGGGTAGTTGAGGCAGAAACTTTGTGTTACACCTCATTCTACTGGTTACTGCACCCTTGTTACCTATTGGTTATCCACCAGAAAGAACTCCTACACCCTACTGCAAGACCACTTCTGAAAGAAGAGAAGTGCCTTCAGTATTATCACAATGATTTCGCCTTTGTCTATGAACATCATCTCTAAAAAAAGAGAGATGGATGGTGTAGTCCTACCCTTGAGCATTATTTTTTGCTTATATATATAGTATATAGATCCTCATATTTGTAGGGAACCTCCCCTTGATGAGAGGAGAGATTTTTCCACATATGATGTGGTAAACCTGCACATTTGGCTAACTAATCTCCCTATGCTATGGTTGAAGAGACCTATTTTGCTCATCAATTAGCTGGTGACAAAATATTCACCCAATAGAACCACACACATATTGAAGCATGATAGTAATTTTAGTGCCAATAGCTCTCAAATAGGTTAGGAACACAAAGTTGAGAGGTGGCCTCATAGGAGGAGGTAGTGTATTCCAAGTCTTTTGGAACCTCTTTTTAAAATCATGTATTATTTATTTGGATCCTATATTTATCACATTAAGTTGATGTATGAAAGAGGCATAGTCACTCTCATTTCAAAATCCTAATGTCAACAACATTATAAATTCATCCCATGACGTGATGCATCCACTATCTAGAGTAATATAGCAATAAAGAGCCTTCCCTCTAAGGGATATGGCAAGGAGTCTAATGGATATGTTTTCTTAAGTGATATTATGGAAGCTACAAAAGTTAGATACATATCCAATGTGTTCACTGGGTGTAACATGACTCTCACTATTGAATATAAGCACACCTTTGTGGTATTAGGAGGAATGTCATCATACAATTGAAGGTGAACTTGATTTTCTATATTGAATATAGGAAAACCATGAGGTCTAGCCATTTTTTCTTTAATATCTTCAATTTATTCAACTTGTTCACTCTCTTGACTTCCCTTTCTAGAAAAATCATCTTGATCTTCCAAGTAAAAATTAGGAGGATGATATTAAACTCCAAGTGAAAGTTTAGGTTGAAGGAGTGGGTCAATGGGAATGAGAAATCCTTTAGATGATGATCTACTGAGAACCATGAATTATGAAGGAAAGTTTATAACAAGATAATGGCTTTGAAATATATTTACCTTTATGACGTATCCAAATGATGAGTAATACACCAATTTATATTTGATGTTATCAAGACCATCATTAACCTTGGTAAGTTATCTTGAAGACAGGTCCCATTAAGTATTCGAGAAATATTGTCACCAAATATTGCCCCCTAGAAGAAGTTATTAAAGCTTCTTCTATATTTAGGCAACATTGGCACATTTCCAAGTATGTGAGTGTATCTATATTGGAAATGATCCTCTTGGTTTAAGGTTTAGCTTCCTGAATGTATCTTAAAATGCTCTTATTTATGATAACTATTTACTTATGGGGAAAATAGTTAGGGATTGTAAGAATTGAACCTACTCTAAAGGAGGTGATACATTAGATGGTCTTCCATAAGACTTCATACCTCTTTCACAAAGAGACAACGTCCACAACACTAGCCTAAGAGTCATAGAATGCACTAGCATCAATTTTTCAATATGAAGGTATAGTGCATGAAAAATATCTAAGGTGAATGAAATTGTAGCTCAATAGTAGATACTAAAGTTCATTATACACTTAAAATAGACTCATAAATTTAATAACATTTCACATGACCTGCCAGGATGAGATAAATTGCATCAAATATGGGGGGATTGAGAAAAAGCAAGGATATACATATATCACTTAACTATTCACTATAGATATCTTCACATATTTTGACAAGATGATGTATGAACTTGAACTAGATTTCATTTATTATGATAAGGCATAGTATAATTTCAAAACTAGTAGGGGTTCACCATACATGGGGTGGTATTAGATTATAAAGGCCAAAATGGCAGCTACTTGTAGAACTTTGGAAAGAGGAGAAAAGATTGAAATTCAAAGGTCACTAGAACACATGTCCAAATGATAGGAGGAGTTACAATTGTATGAGGTTGAACTAAGAAATAGACCATGGAAGGTCTAATGTCACAAATGAATCTCAAAACTAAAAATTCTTGAAATTTGGCACAAAGCTCCCTTTACTAGGCACAAAAAATGGCCTTTCATCATGGATTATCTCTCATGCATATGAAGATAAATTAGAGAGAGTCTACACATATGTATTATGTGAAAGAGGTTAAACCATAAAATGACAATCATAATATGTTATCCTAACTACTAGCTATCTTATAGACACTTATATTCACCATTTGTAGTCATTCATTGATTCCCTAGACTTCATTCTTTACATCTAGTAGTCACTGTTCATCTTAGATCTCAACTGAGCTTTCATGGTGACATATGAGTTTGAAGAGATCACTTTGCCACAAAATAATTTGATCCTACATATTTTCCCATATGTAATTTCCCTACCACATTGCTCATTTTATTCTAAACTATGTATGTAATAACAACTTGCTTTGATTGAAAATGGCTCTTTGGTTCAACAATTATTTGTCAAAAACCAACTCAAACCAATCACATTATTCCAACCTATATATATTCTCATTGTTCTCATTGATCCTTGCTATTAGATCCTAAATTTTTAACCTCCTACACACCATATGATCAATATGTATGAAGGAATGTTTGCCTTCGATGTTTTGCCATGAAGATCCTTTGACATTTTGACTTTCACTTTCATTGTTGGATCAAGATGTACAAGTGAGTGCTAGTTGTAGATCTCATGGGCCCCACTTTATTTTTAATTCATAAACACCATTAGATCATTGGTACAATTGAATGCTAACTATTGATATATATTGGACCCACCATCTTATTAGTCAAGCTCATCTATTGGATTTTTACTTATCAAACATGCACCATTAAATCTTGTCTAACCTGTATCTTTTTAATGGATTTTAATGTAGGGAACTTTTGACCTATTTTAACCAAGTGAACAAAATTATATCTAAGTGTTTTTATGTAACCTAATTTGGACCATTAGATATTGAAGAACTTTAAACCCTTTAAGGAACTTTTGAATATAAACGACTAATTTATAAAGCTCAAACTTGATGCTTGCATGAATGTTATACTCTCTTTGAATCTTCATAACTTGAGTTAGAGAACTCATGTGGGCTTGAAATTTGTATAGCATGTTCCTTACATGAATATCTCTATGGTGCTACAAAATTTTGGCTTATGAAACTTTATGAATGAACTTGTTAAATGCACAAGTGAGTTGGTTTATTCATTTTTAGATGACATCCTGGTGATAGTCTATTTCACTTAGGATTGTGCTTGAACTATTGCTTGATATTTGAGAGCTCAAATGAACTTATCGATCCCTTTGTAAACTATTTCCATGATCATGACTATTTGGACACCATGAAAACCTATCACTTACATATATGACTTTAAAATGACCCCTAAGCCACCAAATGACATAAGGACTAAGCTAGATTATGACAATATATAGAATTGCATATGATATGACATAAAATGAAATACAACATACCCTATGACATTATAAAAATCTGCTATATAAGATCGTGACTATAGGGGGTTGACCGATTTTGACTTGTGGTAAAAATGGTCAACATTCTTAGTGATTTTAGCATAGCATGTCATGTGAAGTGTTTTTAAATGTATGAGTCTATTTTATGTATATAATGAAATTTAGTATCTACTACTGATTTATAGTTTCATTCAACTTAGATAGTTTGCATGCACCACACCCTATTAAAACACTGATTCTAGTGCATTTTAGGACTCTTAGTTTACTATTGTGGACATTGTCTTTTTGTGAAAAAGGTAAGATAGTCTTGTGTAAAAACATCTAGTGTATCACCTCCTATATAGTACGTTCAATTATTTTAATCCCTAACACTTTTTGAACAACTTCTTCTATGGTGAAATATTTTGTGACAACATGAAACTAAAAATGTTATTACTTGTGATAAATAAGAATTGCCAACATAACATGTAATCATACAAAATATTCCACTATTTATTTAAGTTGAACTACAAATTAAATGATTGAAATGAGTATTGATTGTTGGTGGTTATGGATTTAACATTTTCAGTAGGCCTTTGTTACAAAAAATGAGTATTAACATTCAAAGATACAATAATTAAATAAAAATATTAAAGGGTTTGATGAATAAGCATGACAATTACTTGGAATTTTATGTTTGAATGTAAGATTGGGACCTAAAATAATTTTTATTTTATTTCATGTTATGCACAATCATCTACATTATAATCTACTATTTGGTTCACTTTCAATACATATGATGATAGTATTACCATCTAATTTGCATAGGTGCCTTAAATTCATGCAGTAGGGGTACTCATAAATATCACGTGGATGATAACCCTTTAAGATATTATTAAGGCATCTCTATAAAATATAGATGACCCAATATTAGATAGAACCCCTCTTTCTCAAGTCATCCCTTGGGACCAAACATATACATATGAAATTAGAGTCAAGTATTGACAACAAGCAAACAAAATAATGAAGGTTACAAATGGAGCAAAAAGAGTTACATTAAACATAAAAGGAACTTAAGAGATTGAAAATAACACAAATAAAGGTAAAAATATAACTCCAAAAACTATGAGAGGAATACAAAATATTACAAAAAAATATCACAAAAATAATATCTATAAATTCAAAATAACAAATAGAACAACTTTAATATGACAAGTTACAAAAGGGGAAAAAAGGTTCCAAGTGAATAAATAAAAGTTGTATAAGGCACCAAAAAAAACAAAGTATCAAAAAATAGAATCAACA
This sequence comes from Torreya grandis, assembly GCA_037957365.1. Lineage (NCBI taxonomy): Eukaryota > Viridiplantae > Streptophyta > Pinopsida > Cupressales > Taxaceae > Torreya > Torreya grandis. Next base: position 5,237,428 of record JARHVA010000166.1, on the reverse strand, counting down.
TAACTTAAATCAATCAAATCATATTTCTAAACTCTCTTTATTGATTAATTGGTAAGTTCAATATGGCAATGTTTAAGATTATTTTGATAGTGATGATGATGAAACCAACATGGTTAAAAGGATAGATGATCAAATATCCAACCTAAATTTCAACCCCTAAAAAAAATATCTATCTCATAGATTATTCATAACCATTGGTTGAGGGGTATACCATGACGATTCCAAATCAATAGCTAAACATCTTCTAGATACAAAGAATAAACCTATTTTAGGTATTTCTAAATGTGATAATGTGAACACTTCTTGCATTAGTAGATCCGATATGGAATTTGTGATATATTTAGTGAATAATTTATCGGGCAGACCATTAGACATTCAATTTTAGGCTGTTTTTTATATTCTTCATCTTGGCGAAGATCAGAGCTACATAGAAAAGTTGAAAACCAGATAATATATTTCAACTATATTAATTTTATATTGTCTATATTATTTCATATAGAAGATTAAATATATGTAGGAAATGAGTTTCCTATATTCAATATGGTTAAATCCCTATAATCTCTCAACTAAATAATCTCTCGACTAACCAAACACTATATACGAATATATTGTTAATAACAATATATTTGAGTAACTACCAAATAACTAAAATAAATCACCCCATATATTATTGTTATGCATAATAATAATAATATACTAAACAACTATTAACATGTTATTATTTACTAACAATAATTAAATTATTAAAAAATAATAATGTGAACACACCTCAACATTCACCCCCTTATAAAAATTATTAATCCTAATCCACACCTCTTTAATGTGAGCATGAAGAGAATATACATCTTCAATAAATGGCCCGAATAGAATCGTATCCCAATGCATTCTTTTAGGTCTACATACTAATGTCTAAATATTGTTATCTAGATCTTGTTGCACATTACCACTACTATGTAAAGAATGCATCCCATATTTTTTCCATGTGAATGCAATGGACGTTTCACTATCCAATAATCTCCATAAAGAAGTAAGGTAGTGAGAGGATCTATGTAGTCAAAGGATTATTGTAGTTAACTACCATTCTATACAACTATTGTCATATTCCATTATATCTATGCTTTCCCTTTTTATCTAAATATTAGATAATTTCCAAACTGGTAGGGGGAAACACACACTACAAAATAATGAAATATCATAAGGAATAAATCCTCATTGTCATCTTATGTAACCTCTATTAATGTTTATTGCCACTCAAACAATAAAAGCATAGATAATTTCTACTACCACTGAATAAGTATCCTTGGCATTAGCTAATTCGGTGAAAAGTATGCCACACTATAAAAATAAAAAAAACACACTATGACAAAAATAACAAAACTAAAAAATATGTCACTAAAGCAAAAAGTGGCGTTGTCACTAGTGGCTAACAAGAGGATCTACAACATCCATCCTCTATTTTCTCCATCCTCCAGTATAGGGAGCTACTTATTTTCTATGTAAGTACTTAATGTATTCTTGTGCAATAATGAATTCATGATTTCATGGTTGGACATCCTTTCGTTCGGTGTCTACCTCATATCCAGCTTCAAAATTCTTTCAAATTTTGAAGTCTTGATTTTGCATTTTTTGGAGATTGGTTTCCACCAAAAGTGCATCGATTACAATTCTGACACAAGATTTTGACTCTTTACTCATTTTTTATTTTTAAAATATGACTAAATGATAATGATTTCTTAAAATTTTTAATGACATATATTTACTATGGACCCAAAACAAAATATTAACAGTTAGAATTTTTATGGCATGACTCTTTTGACGACATAACCTACTTCATATAAAAAATACTAAATTGTTACCTTTGATGACAAAATACTTAAATACACTTTGGGATTTTTATGTACATTAACCTATTTGACATAAATATAAGACTTTAATAATATTAACATCTATTGTCAATATAACAAAAAGCTATTATTGAAAATTTGACTTATTAAGACTAACAATATAAACTATTGACTCTATATGGATTTAGTTCTAAACAATGAAGATAACTAAATTCTATGACTTGACACATAAAAATTTGATAAGATTTTAGGACATTAAAAATAAATACTTTAAAACTCTCAATATAAAAACAAACCTAGCAAAAATGAAGGAAGCCATCCATGGGCAGAGAAAGACGGGTTGAACTCAAGCCTTGTTGGACTTGTAGTATTCATTTCATTTTTCTATAAAAAGAAAAGTTTTCAGAGAAGGAAATTAATGATTTATTATAATAACCTGTAAATGTAGATATGATAGAATTTAAAAATACAATCAAAGAAGAAATGGATGTTTATAGAATAGATGGGTCACCTATCATTTGTTAGGTAGTTTTATATGTTTTCCTGGATTGTGTAAACTATTCACTTTCCTTGGTATGCTTTGTATTTTCCTTTGACTAAATCTTTTCCCCTTTGCTTCACATAAAATATCAATCCTCCAAGACACAATTATGAATAACTCATAATAGTAGGCCAATTTGCATGATGAGATCAGCCATGAGTTTTGATGTGCTTTGCTTAATTCTTGGATTTGAAAGGTAGAAGAATAGAAGTAAAATAATATAAGCCAAAAATTATAATCGATTTTAATAAACTACTATACATCAAGGCTATGCTTAGAACTATGGAATAGAATTTTAAAAAAATGATACGTTGAACTCCTTTAATCCATAAATCTCCTCATTTTCTCTAGATTTGACCCAAAAAATTACTAATTTTACACTATTTAAAAAAAAAAAAAAAAAATCACAGTTGGAGAAATAAAACCTTACTAAGGTTGCCATAAGCTTGCTTCAAAGTTACATTCTAGGCACAAGACTAATAAATCTATGATACTAGATCTTAGGGAAGATCAGAGCCACATAAAGAAAGATGAACATCAAATAATATATTTCAAACACAATAATATTAAATTGTCTATATTATTTCATATGGAAGATTACAAATATATAGGAAATGAGTTTCTTATATTTGGGATGGTGAAGCCCCTATAATCTCTCAACAAAATAATATCCCAACTAGCCAAACACTATATACAAAAATATTATTACTAACAATATATTTGAGTAACTACCAAATAATTAAAACAAATCACCCCATATATTATTGTCATGGATAATAATAATAATAATAATAATAATAATAATAATAATAATAATAATATTATTATTATTATTATTATTATTATTTATCTAACAATAGTTACATTATTACAAATTAATAATGTGAAAACACCTCAACACTTCATACTCTTGGTCCTTAACCATTTGAATGATACATGTCCATTTCAAACAAAATTAAAGATGATTTAAACTTTGATATTAGAAACTAAAATTCTCAATTTTCCTGTTGTAATTATATCATTACATTACACAATGTGGCATTTTTTGATTTGTAAGAAATAATAGTTACAACAACTCTTAATCCCCAAATGTTTGTCAACACATTCTCCATTGAAGTTTAGGAGGTAATTTTGAGTTGTACTATAATTATTTTAAAATAATTATGAAAATATTGATCTTGTTAATTAAAAAAAATATTGGCTTCTGTCTTACATAAAAAATTAAATGAAACAATTTCCAAAAGAAAAACAATAATTAAGGGTCATCAACCTATTGAGGCCAAAAATAGATATGGAGGGAAATACATAATAATTTCTACAAGTGCCTTTGCATCCATTGGTAAGATGAAAATGCATGTGGAGTTCTATTGCAGTTCCATAGTAACATTACACTCATGTTTTCAGTATAGATTCATAAACAATCTTAGATTCTATTGAATTAACAAAAATGCTAATTTTATCATTGTAATATTTTAATCCTCTATTACATATAGAGTAGCACAATCTATAATGCAAACACCAAAGGGTCTGGCAGACCTTCCATAATTTAGATGCAAAAACAAGAGAAAGGTGCACTAAATTAAACAAGGTTTTTGATTTTTAGTATATGTTAATTTAATATTCTCTTTATTTTATTTGTCATTTTTGTGATTTTCGATTCAACTTTAAGGACATTCTCCTTCTCAAAGGATAAATTTCATAGCACCACCACCACCACTTCACCCAACCCTGTAAATAGTGGAAGAATGAAATGTTTGTTTAGGCAAGTATAGACTAGTGGAATTATTCAGTAACAACTTCTGATTTTCCAAACTTTTTATTTGGTAGGCTACCCAGTGCAATGGGAATAACAATTATTCATAATATTGATTTGGACGAATAGTTTTTTGGGATTCATAGTAGCACACCCATAGGTTCTTTTAACCCTCATGATGTGATATAGGGATCTAATCCCACCGAGCCTTTATAGTGACCTTGTACACCCAACTCTCCACCCAACATCAATGAAGGCAATCATGTTCAGGAGATTCCATTAATAGACAATAATTGTACTTTTTTTTATTTCTCATTTATTGATAGAGAATGCTAAGGCCTATGTTACTAATTTGATATTGATAACCTTGATGATTTAAGAACATGGGAGTATCGGGCAAAAGTATTGATTCAATATACAAATGCATGTTTTTGAAACCATAATCAATGTAGTCAATTGTACTCAATGGTTGAACATCAGTCGACAAAAATTGATGTTTCATTTAACCAAGTAGTTTTTCAAAGTGTTGTAGTGAGTAAAAGATTTAATGATTTTGTTCTTGATATAATGTTAAACAAGCTTGAGAACTTAAATGCAAAAGCCCAAGCGTATTCTAACAAATGGGCAAACAACAAAAGCCTTATACATCTTACAAATGCTAATAAAGAAAAATATGGAATTACTTTCTCTTTATTATTTTTTGTAATTAAAATTTTTATTAATTATTTTAACTAATTAATATTTTTTTTTCATTTGTAGTCAAAATATACAAATTGGAAGAATCTTAATCCTGTGTAGTAAAAAAAAAAAAATTAACAATCTAACATAATTGTAATTTATAATTTCAATTAACATCCCTTCTAAAATTATTGTTCCCTATAAATAATTATGGAAAATCCTTATTAACATTCTAAATTATCATAGAGATAATTATATCTGACACAAGTAGGGACACACAAATCATTTTAATTGATTTTTTATTATTAAAGGTAAAGATAGGTTTTGAATGCGCCCACCTCCTTTTATAGAAAGATTGAGATATAATATTTATTGCGTTATTTCATAAGAAATTAGTTATAGATATGATTTGATATACATGGCGTGAATATTGCAACCAAGTGCTCTACATTTTGTAGTGTGATTCCAAACTTTTCACTCATATCTAACATTTTTGGACTTTATACATTTAGAAGACACTAATGGAAACATTGAACAAGATGAGCCAAAAATAATCCCAAACATATTCTCCTCTACAATACAAATGGAATCAATTCAAAATTTTGTCCCTTATAATCTACCTTTGACTCTAAAAATCTATCTCAAAAGATCCTTTCAAGGTCCTTCCATTATGTGCATGCCAAATCCCTGGAATGAATCTCTGTAGATAGTTTTTATCATGGTGCTGACCCAGACACTCCAGAGATGCTGAAGGGCATCGAGGCACTTTAGGGAGAAGAGCTCTGTGGTGCAGATGCATCTAAGAGTGCACCAGCACAGCACGTAGTCCTACCAAATGAAAGTGTGGTCACTGTGGGAGAGGCATGTAGCAGCGTTGATGACTATGCATGCTGAGAAGATGGGGTCTTGCATTTTCAAGATCTATTTTGCCTTTGCAGGGGAGGAGATGATGATGGTTGTTCTGAAGCTGAGATGGAGAGTCATTAAGGAGCCGTGAACCTTTGCCAGGTAGCAAAGGGACTCATGAGGTTTTTTGCTTAGCTGAAGGATGTTTTCAATCAGTGGCAGGGGATGGCTTCTAGGAGGTAGATTTTTGGATGCATTACTGAAGTACATCTTTGAGAATAGTAGATATAACAGAGCTATGAATGTGAGCATAGAATAAAAGGTTTTTCTCCATGAATTTGTGTCCATATTCCATTTTCTCCTTTCACACGTTATTTTTCTTTGGTGTGTGTTTCAGAAGTTATATAGACAAAAGTTTGTTTTACGAACTGAGAACCACACGAATTTTTGACTAAATATCTCAGCTATCGATTTCCAAAAGCAAATGCACTTGTCATGATTCCCATACATTTGGATTAAAATTCAAAACGTCTATTTTCTTGCTTCGGAGATAATATCCAACGACCAAGATATATGTAATGAATTGATCCACCGTATACTAATAAACTCATCCATTGTAAAAACCTTACTCAAATCTTTTCGCCCTTTTTTGAATTTTTGAAAATCTAAAGTGTCACCCTTCCTATTCAGCATCTTCAGTGCATATATGCTTGTGTGTCACCCTTCATGTCATTAATAATGATGCTTTTAGCAATTAGATTCTCTAATATATAAAATATTATATTATTATATGTAATAATTAATATATTAAATATAATATAATATATTATTGTATATACATTTTATTTTAAAAGTTGAAATTATTATTATATAAATTGTGAAAGTATAATTTTTTGTTAATATATTAAATTTTTTAAAATAAATATCAGATTTTAAGGGTCTCTTTTCTAATAACATAAAATTTAAAGAAATTATTTGCTTTGGCTAAATGAACTATTTATTAAGGTATTTTAAGCATCATTGTCATAGACAAAATATACTGACATAAAATATTTTGACATATATAAACATAATTACATTATAAAGACTTAACTAGGTTTGATTCCTATCAAAAATTATTACCACCATAAACAAAACAAAAAATAGAAATTTATAAAGCTATTAATAGCTAGTCAATCATGATGAACTGGGCACCTCCCCAAGTGTCATCATGGGCTTGAACAACATTCTGGACTCGATCATTCTCCATCACCTCAAGATCTTGGCATACCATCAACTGCAGCCAAGAGTGAGCCTTCAAAATGAAACCCATCTGCAAACTTTCTCCATTCGACTCCCCCAGAAAGGAAAAATTTTGTGTTTTTCTATCTTTTTTTGCAAGCTCCTTGCGCTTTGACTATGCCCTTAATATCTTCCCACCATGGAGGTGCCTAAAACAAACAATTAGTAAAGCAATGAATCAACCATTTAATCACATGCAACCTCCCTTGACTATGCTTGTGTGTCACCCTTAATGTCATTAATAACGATGCTTTTAGTAATTAGATTCTCTAATATATAAAATATTATATTATTATAGCAATAATTAATATATTAAATATAATATAATATATTATTATATATACAGTTTATTTTAAAATTTGAAATTATTATTATACAAATTCTGAAAGTATAATTTTTTTAATATATTACAATTGTTAAAGGTAAATATCAGATTTTAAGGGTCTCTTTCCTAATAACATAAAATTTAAAGAAACTATTTGCGTTGGCTCAATGAACTATCTGTTAAGGTAGTTTAAGCATCATTTTCATAGACATAATATACTGACATAAAATATTTTGACATATATATACTTAATTACATTTCATACACTTAACCAAGTTTGATTCCAATCAAAACCTATTACCACCATAAAAGAAACAACAAAAATAAATTTCTAAAGCTACCAATAGCTAGTCAATCACAATGAGTTGGTCACCTCCCCAAGTGTCATCATGAGCTTGAACAACATTCTGGACTTGATCATTCTCCATCACCTCAAGGCCTTGGCATACCATCAACTGCAAACAAGAGTGAGCCTTGAAAATGAAACCCATCTGGACACCTACTCCCTTTGATGTCCCTAGCAAGGAAAAATTTTGTGTTTTTCTATCTCTTTCCGGAAGCCCCTTGCACGTTGACTATGCCCTTATTATCTTCCAACCATGGAGGTGCCTAAAAATAACCATGAGAAAAGCCATGAAGCAACCATTTAATCGCATGCAGCCTCCCTAACAACCTACATAGAGCTCTCCACTTTGCTAGCTAAGGGAGAGGGGCTAACATTTCTGCAAATTTGACAAAGTCACTCCCTTGGCTTCTCTCTCCCTCTCTTCCCAGAAACACAATGCATCCAATTCTTCAATGAGGGTAACAAATATTTCCTTTAGATCCTTAAAAAAACACAATGTTACTAATGCATTCATCCATTGTAAAAGCCTTTTTTTTTAAATTCCAATTTTTGAAATTTTGAAAAACTATAGTCTCACCCTTCCTATTCGACATCTTCAGTGTGTATATGCTTGTGTCAATATTCATGTCATTAATAACTATGATTTAATCAATTGGATTCTATAATAATATATTATAGATTACTATAATATATTATTACTATATACACTATTTTTTTTTAAAACTAAAATTGTTATTATATAAATTGCGCATAATTTTTTTTAATATATTTATTAGTAATTTAAATTATATTATATTATATTAATAATATAAAATATAATTCAAATTATTTTTAAATCTATTGTTATATTATAACAATAAATATATATAATAATAATAATATATATTAATATTAATATTATATATTATTAATAAATAAGTAATAATAATTTATATATTACAATAATAATAACATTTATAATTATAATTTAAGTATAATATAATAATCTATATAAAAAATTATATACTATTATAATATATATTATATATTAGGAAGCCACTTTCATTGTCTCATCCTAGAATCTTTGGATACCCTCTCTATAGTTAAAACACTGTTAGGTGTACATCCAACCTAAAAATGTCTTATTAGTCTCTATCATGCAAAGTACTAAAGGAATCAATTGAACAAATATATTTTTAATCTAGCCAATCGAAACTTTAAAAAAAATATAATATCTTATCAAATCTAAGTTTAACATCAAATATTATGAAATATTCTTCTACATATTCATATGAAATATTTCAATTATATTAATATTATAAGTAAAAATGATTTGAAAAATGAGACATTACAATACACTACCATAAAAAAATCATTACAACATAAACATTGACATTAAAAACTCTTAGAATTGATTGCTAGTTGAAACGGATATATAATATAATTTTAAAAAAATAAAAATAAAATTTTAGCATAGACATATACTTGCATTTATGAATTTATGTAACTAAGAGACAAGTGTACATCATGTCCAGTACTTCACATAGCTTATTTTTGTTTAGTCAATAATTTTTTTAGAATGAATATTATTAATTTATAAAGTATGACTAAAAATTAGGAAATTAAAAATTAGTAAAATATAATCCAACGCTATCCAACATCAACCACTTTGGATGCTAGCTTAACTATCTAATAGATATAAATGCTTGATTATTTAAGAACATTATTTTGTATATATCTTATCTATATTAATTAGATTATTTTAAAATATTATTATGTATATATTTTACTATTATTTTTTTGAAAGAATTTAATTTTAGGATGATTATTATTTTCATATGAATTTTTGTAAAACTTTTAAAAATTAAATGTGGTGATTAATTTTAAATATAATTTTTTAAAATTCAATTATAATTTCATAAAAAATTGGTTTTAACAATCTAACATAATTGTAGTTTGTAATTTCAATTAACATCCTTTCTTAAATTATTGGTCCCTATAAATAATTTTGGAAAATCTTTTTAAATATTCTAAATTATCATGGAGATAATTGTATTCGACACAGGCCCATAAACACAAATCATTTTAATATTTTTTATTATTAAAGGTAAAGGTGGATTTTTGAAAGGGCCCACACCCTTTTTACAAATATTGAGATATAACATTTATTACATTATTTCATAAGAAATTAGTTATAGATATGATTCGGCATGCATGGTGTGGATATTTCAATCAAGTGCTCTGCCTTTTGGAATGTGATTCTAAAATTTCCACTCATATCTAACATTTTTAGACTTTGTGCATTTAGAAGACACCAATCAAAGCATTGAACAAGAGAAGCCACCCCTATTCAGTCAAATTTCAAAGGTAGCATGCATAGTTTATTGAATATGAAACAGCTACTCCATACTGAAGGGCATCAAATAGCAATAATGAAATGGATGGGCGGAAATAAATCAAAAGTTGTCAACATCTCTAAAATAGTGTCCACCTATGCATCGAGAAGAAGTAAAGTGGAATCAATGAGCAGATAATATTCAAACTCTTTAGTTTAGGCATGTGATGATGTTCATAGGTGTTCATGTATGTTATATTGATGGATATGATTTCATGATGTATATGATGATTTGATTATGTTATATGGTGATGGTTGCTCATAGATAGAATCATGGTATATAGAATGATATATGATGAGGTTTTGAATTGTTGTGATGTTTATGGTAAATGGAATGATGACATGGTTTATGATGCTTTGTTCATAGATATGATGTTTTTGATGGATATGATGCTATTATGGATAAATAGATGATGTGTGATGTGATTCATGATGTTTTGATCATAGATAGATATATGATGTGGTTCATGGATATAGTTCATAATGTTGTGTTCATCATTGATGTTTATTTTGGATGATCATAGAGATGAAATGTGATTATGGTTAAGGATGTAATGAAAATACATAAAGTAAGTTAGATAACAAACTAAATGTAGGAAAAAATAAATGAGAATTATCAGACGTATGTTTACATGAACTAATGATAAGAGGGAAAAGAAAAATCATGATGCTATTTCATTGGTAAATACCTAACAAAACTAAAGTTAGATTGGTTTAAGGAACTTAAGCATTTACAATGCTTCACATTTCATGCTTTGCTTCATAAAATGGTGTCATGATCACATTGTATCAAGTAAGCTCATAATCCCTTGATTAAAACATGATATAAAGGGGGCATAGGTGATAGGTGAAAATTTAGATGGGTTTATAGGTAAGATAACCTTTTGTGGGTTAGTTTTCCCCTTCTATAGGTGACCTAAGAACCAAATTAGACAAGTCCATGTCTTAATTCTACGTGTAGACTGATCGATGTGGGAAGTTTACTAATGTTATATATGAAAGTTGATTGTTGCTTTCTTGGGATTCTTATTTTGATTTAGGGTCTTTTGTTTATTGCTTTTGGTTTTGATAGTTTATGAAGCTGATCAAAGCAAGAAGCTTAAAATGATTGATTTTAACCCATTTGACTTAGCCATACTTCAAGGGAATGGTCTAAGTTTGGGCTTATATATTTGGTAGTTGTATTTCAAGGAAGCAATTTTATTTTAAGCAACTTAGAGGATTTTTTTCACAACTATCCTTCAAGCCAACAGTTTACAATGCTAGAAATATGTGACCCAAATGATATTTATTTTGGATTGCAAGGTTTTTAGACATGGACAATTTTAATTAAGCTTAGATTTTTACCTTTATGAGGGCAATAATTTTAACACAAAGAAGTTCAATTGTAGGTAAAAAGAATGGTTTGAGGAATAAATGATCATGGGATTCCATCTTATTAGATATGAAAAGTATCCATGAGAACAATTCCATGGGTGGAGTTATGGTACCCACCTTTAAGATTAGGCTATAACTGTGATGGTTAATCACATGGTTCTATGTTGTAATCAATTGTCCTCAAATGGAGATGGATAGGTAGATGAAGGTGAGAATATCATAAATCAAGGGATGAAATTAATTTAGATAGTAAGGTGAATGTGATCCTTCTTTAACAAAAAAAATGATGCATATGGAAAGCATTAATAGGCTCAAGTTCTAGTTTGCCTTTGAGAGAGGATAAACAAAAAACTCTTGATGCATACTTATGGGTGATAATGTAGGATCCAATCCAATTAAAAAACAAATTACCTCTTTTAATTTTCTTTATGTTGGTGACATTTTGGTTTTTCTTAAGGATGAGGTCTCTGATATTGAATTCTCATTTAATTATGTATCTTTTGTAGGTATGCTTGATTAATTATTGGTTGACATGTAGATGCTTGAGTACTAAAAGGTCATGTTTGAAAAGTACCTCAAGTCATGATAGTCATTCTTGATAATAGTCAATCTTAAAAATAATCTCTTACAAAGATATGTGAAGAAAAAGAACCTGGACTTTGAGAGGCAAAATTGTGTCTACTCCAAAGACTAGAGAGAAATAGGTAACACTTGTAGAGGTTTTAATGATGGTGCGATAAGCCATTAAGGTGAAATGTATGTGAAATTTCCAATACTAACCAAAAACACTGACTACTTTGATTAACATTTTTTTAAGGATTTTGTTAGAGGCTTCTGCTTATCTATTTGCTTATGGACGATAAGGCAAGAAAAATCTTAAATTAATTCCAAATGCATCACAAAGACATTGGAATTTATTTTTCTTGAAATATTCACTATTATCAATGATGATATAATGTTTACACCAAAATGATAGATGATATGGTGGTTGATAAATTCGACAATATTTTCTACTTTGGCGGAGATGAGAGGAATGGCCTCCACCCACATGGTGAAATATTAATAGATGTTATGATGGATTAGTGTCTTTGTGATGAATGAGATTGATTTATCGAATAAGATCAAGTCCCCATTGTGAGAATGGGAAAAAGTATTTGGATTTTTTTAAGGCCATGGGTGGGTACATGGTGTAAATTAGAATGTTGTTGACATTTGACACAATTCTTTAAATAATCAGAATAGTCTTGGTTGATGGTGGGCCAATATTAGCCAAGGTGAAGTATGTGTTTATTGATAGATAAACCACTAAAATTTCCCCCAAAAATTCTATCATGCATTTCCATGATGGCATGAGAAGATTCATGACTACTAAGGGAACGAAGAAGGAGGCCGTCAAAGCCACATTTGTAAAGGATTCTGCCTAGTATGGTATAACGAGAGGTATTTTGAACAAAGGATCTTTAGGGATTTGAGAGAGGTTGGGAGGAATGATACTGAGGTTGAGGTAATAAAAAATTTGTTCATACTATATGTCTAATAGATAAAGTTCCACATTACAAATGATAGGAAGGTTAGAATGGATATAAGATAGGGTAACAAAGTGATGGATGGTAACAAAAATTTTAGAGTTAAAAGGTTGAAATGGGATTCTAGAAGCAATGGAAACCATTATATTCATGAACTTTTTAGTATATTATGGAAAAAATTAGATAAGGTAATGATTGAATGACTCTAATAATACATCTACAAGTTGTTTTTACTTTAGTAAGACATCATTCTTAAATTGGTTAGATCTATTGACCTAGTTGACCATAAGTTGGGAATCACCAAAGACACTGATTATCTTGAATACCAGCTAGAGTGGTCGGGAGACATATGACTAGGGCTTCATACTCAGCCACATTTTTGGTGTACTCAAAGTCAAGTTTAAAGGAAAGGGGAAGAGGTTTACCATCAAGTGGAATGAGAATAACTCTAGGACCCCCACCACATTGACATTTCAAGCCATCAAAAAACATGGTCATTTGGTAAGTAAGGTCCTCTTGAGAAAGGGTCATGATGGAATCTTCTATAAATATAAGAGGAATAGGTTAGTTATTTGGTGCAAGAGCTTCAATGAATTGATCAATAATCATTTTCCCTTTAACTGACCTTTGCTAATGGAACTCAAGATCAAAATTAGCTAAAAGCATGAGCCACATAGCCATACACTACTTTTGGTATGGTTTGGAGTGCATATACTTTAGTGGGTCAATGTTAGTGATGATGTAGTTTTTTGATTAAGAAGGTAATGGTGAAGCTTCAAATCTACAAAGATGAGTGCAAGGTAAAGTTTCTCTGGATGGTAGTATTGAGTCTCATACTCTATAAGCGTTTGACTTATGTAGTAGGCAACTTGCTATTTGTTATGTTTATTATGGTGAGCAAGCATTGCCCCTAGGTAATGGTCAGTGGCAGAGATGTAAAGGTAAAAAGGTTCATATTTTATAGGTTGGGTAATAATATGTGGAGAAATAACGTATTCTTTGAGTGAATCAAAGGATTGTTGACAGTCCTTAGTTTACTTAAAGGAGGTTTCTTTCTTAAGGAGATGGTGAAAAGGGTTACATCTATCTAATAATTGAGAGATGAAACGTCATATTGATTGGAGCTTCCCTCAAGAGCTATAGAGCTGTTTAAGGTGGGTTGGAGGTGGAATTTAAAGGATTACTTTGACTTTGATAGGGTCTACCCCAATTTTTTAAAAAATTTAGACAATGAATCCAAGAAGATTTCCTAAAAGGACCCCAAAAATAAATTATTTAGGGTTGAGTCTGACATGGAAATAGATAAGGCAATATAAGATGATTTTTATAACATCTAGATGATACTTGTGATATTTATATTTCTCAAGGAGATCATCCACATAGTCATCTACAATTTTATGGATTAGGTAATGGAAGATATAGGTCATGGCACACTGGTAGGTTGTGCTAGCATTATTTAAATTGAAGGGCATGACTCTATAGTAGAAAGTTACACATAGGGTGATGAAAGAGGTTTTATGTTGATCTTTGGGAGCAATCAAGATTTGGTTGTATCCCAAGAAACCATCCATGAGAGATAACATCTTATGACCAGCTGTAAGATCAACAAATTAGTCAATACTAGGAAAAGAAAATTCATCCTTTGGGCAAGAAAGGTTAAGGTCACAAAATTTGATACAAAGGCAAATTCTTCATGTGGGTTTGGTAATGGAAACAATGTTAGAAACCCATTGGGGATAGTCATTAGGCTAGATGAATTCAATAAATAAGAGGTCTTGAAGCTTTTCTCTGACTACAATATCAATGTGAGGGAGCATCCTATGAAGCTTTTGTCAGATAGGCTTAGCATCAAGATAGGTGACAATGTTATGGAGAGCGATAAAAGGGTCAATTCTAGACATATCCTAAAAGGACCAAGAAAATGCTATGCTATGGTCATGAAGGAAGGAAGGGTAATCTTGTTATTCTATGGAGGTCAAGGATTGTCTGATCTTGATGATGTGAGGGTTATCTTGAGTACCCAAGTTGACATTGATGGTATATTTGTTCAACATGGTTTGGTTTTTAGGAGGAAGATATTTATGGATAGAAAAATCCCTCATACAGAGGTAAGTGAGAATGGAATCATCATCTTGATGTTGAATTATGTTGATAGAAGGAGAATCATTTTCTACCATTTTAGGATGGATGAGAAGAAGGGTTTTTGTTAGACCATCCTTTTGATAGGTTAGGGGGACTAAACTAATGGTATTAATAAAAAAAAGGTTAGGTGGGATGATATCAAAATCCTCAGACTTTGAGGGAGATGGGGTTGGTAATGATGGGACATCCTTGTCAGTGGTGGTGACAATGAATTAGAATTTAAAGGTCTTTTTCCTAATAACATAAAATTTAAAGAAACTATTTGCTTTGGCTCAATGAACTATCCGTTAAGGTATTTTAAGCATCATTGTCATAAACAAAATATACTGACATAAAATATTTTGACATATATATAATTAATTACATTTGATAGACTTAACCAATTTTGATTCTTATCAAAACCTATTACCATCATAAACAAAAGAAAAAATAGAAAATTTTAAACCTACCAATAGCTAGTCAATCACGATGAGCTACTCACCTCCCCAAGTGTCATCATGAGCTTGAACAATATTTTGGACTCAATCATTCTCCATCACCTCAAGATTAAAATGATTATTTTTGATGATTGGGTGGTTCAAGAGGGATGATGTTTCTAATGTTATGGTCATAACTAGGATCATGGGTGAGGTTCCCATACTCTTGAGGAGTAGGGAAAGCATCCAAGGCTAGAAGATGGTAGTCTCGAAATGAGATACTTTAGAACATGGGTTCCAAGGGGTACTCTACAGGGATCTGGGAATAAGGGATGGATGAACTTATTGAAGCTTCATCAACTATGGGGGCGGAGTTATTGTTAGTTGATGGTGAAGTATATGGAAGAGGATGAAGAACATCATTGAGTTAGTATATCATATTGCAATATGCAAAATTACTAGGGTCAGTCGATATGGTGATAAAATGACCTTCATGCTTAAATTTGACATAATGATGTAGGGTGGAAGGGAGACAACTCATAGCACAGATCTAAGGGCATCAAAGTAAAATATTGTATTAGAACTCCCCCTTGATAAGTGACAAGGCTAGGCCAATAATAGCCTACACCTTCTCACGCTAAAATGGGAATATTTGAAGAGGCTAGGCCAATAATAACCTACCCTTATGATCTTAGCATTTATTGTTCTTGGAGAGAAATTACCTCTTATTGTCCCATCATAGAACTTCTTGAGAAACACCCCAAATTGATCATTATGAATGCATCTCAATAGCACACCATTGATGTCTCTCATAAAAAACACACCATCCAAAAGACAAAAGAGAATAGATTTTAATCTAAAATATCTCCTTTGTGTTCTAATCATATTACTAGGATACTCACCATTTTGAAGAAATTTGATCAGATGTTGTGTCCAAATATGTATATCTAAGGAACCAGTTGGTTGGGAGCAATCATGATTGACTCGAACCTCTTCTTTTGACTATTAAAATATGAAGATAAGTTTTCACAAAGGCCTTTACCTCTTACTAATTGTTTTACTTTGATATCAACATCATATTCCATCACCTTAGTGATCCACCCTAATCTCTTCTCACTAAGGTCCCTGTTAAATATAAACTCCTTGGTACTAGGATGAGAAACCATAACATGAATTTTATTTTTTGAAACCATATGCTTAACTTATTTAATACCATTACAACAAAAAATACTTTTAATCCATAAATGTGTACTTAAATTCATAATATTCTAAACCTTGACCAAAGAATGTAATATGTTGCTCTATACCCTCATCATTATTTTGCATTAAGATGGCTGATATAGTATCAAGGTTAGAAAATAAATACAACATGAATTTTTTATAAAAATCAACATTCATAAGAGTAGGAGATTCTACAATAGTCTTATTTATGACTTCAAAAATACTCTTACCTTCCTTAGTCCACAAAATGATCTGATTCTTTCAGAGAATCGTTGTGATATGTTTGACCAAAGATGCAAACCCAAGTATGAACCTACTTACAAAATTTATATTGCCTAAGAAACTTTGGATACCTTTCTTATGTAAGGGAAATTATATGATAATAATATCCTTTATCATTTAAAGATCAATTTCCAAACTATGTTTGGAAATAATGTATCTTAAAAGCTTATCTTCATGGACAACAAAGATGCATTTCTTTGGATTAAGAGATAATCCATGCTACCTGCATATTTTAAACACTTATCTCAAGTGTTGCATATGCTCATTAGCATATTTAGGAAATACTATTATATCATCTACATAAACTAATAGCATCTCATTAATGAAACCTTTGAAGGCCATGTTCATTGGTCTTTGGAAGGTAGCACCAACATTTGAAAAATCAAATGTCATCTTCCTATAAGAAAAAGTAACCCATTTAATGGTAAAATCTATCTTAAATTGATAATATTCATTTATTCAAATCTAATTATAACCTAAATATCCATCTAGAAGAGAAAAATGTTGAGAAACTGAAATAATATGCAACATCTTCTCCATTGAGGGTAAAGGATAGTGATCTTTGAGTTACACCCTATGAAATTACCTAAAGTACACAAAAATTCTTATCTCCCCATTATTACTTATAATAGGCACAAGATTAGATACCCATGTTGAATTCTTGATATTAAATATTATTTCAGATTCAAGGATTTTAGTGAGCTCTAACCTCATGAGCTGCTTAACCTTAGGATGAATGGGTCTGTGTTTTTGTCTGATAAATTTAACTCTAGATTATAACTCAATAGTATGGTGTGCTAGGCTAATATCAAACCCTTTTAGTTTCTTATACTCCCAAGTGAATATGTCATGAAACTCTCTATACAAATCAATGAATTCTTGCTTCTCTAAAGTATAACATACCTTACATAGTTTGTGGAGTTTGTCCTTAAAGATCAAGATTGTTTCATAATTATTTTCTTTTATAGATATACTCAATTTTTAATATTTATATAGATAATTCTCATTTAATATAATTTATAAGTTCACCAAACCCTTATGTATCTTATTGGTTATTTATTGCATAATCTATTCACCCAATTGTTCTTAGAGCTTCTTTTGATTCCTTGAAAAAAACTCAACCCCATTTTGTAGAAAGCATGCAATGTGTCTATTAGTATCAAACACTCACCAAGACACTTAATTATTAGGTACATAATGTATTATAATTATCTTAATGTGAGACTATTTTCCCTCCTCTTTCGTGGTAGTTGGAGTATCAAATTGAGCTCTTATAGTAGCTACTATGTCAGCATGACTATTATGCTCCCTTCAGATATATTGTATATTGAATACATTGAAGTCTTCAATAAAATACCATACCCTATGCTTGTATGACTTTATCAAATGGTTCTTTGAATCAAACACATTCCTCACCTAATGAACAACCAATTCATTCTCTCTATATACTTACAAGTTCTTGATTCCTTTTCTCTTTTCCCATTGAAGGCCATGGATCAAACCTTCATACTCAGCCACATTAAAAGTACAAATAAAATTAAATATATATGAATAATAATAATATTTTTTAGATGTGGATGACAACACAACACCATCTCATGCACTAACTTTACATCTTGAACCGTCAAAAAACATCTTCCACATCTCATCATTTTCACCCTCTTTCTTGGAAACTAGATGTGTTGGTACTCCTTCATCATGTATACAATACACTCATAAATTATTTTTAGTTCCATATTCATCAATAAATAAATTTTAAATACCCTCAATCTTGAAATATGAACCATCATCTACAATAGAGTCCTTTTCTTCATAGGCCACATAATTCAAATTGGAAATTGTCTCGATATAAGGTTCAATATGAAACCTTGCAAAAGGTTGTGTCTTAATTGTAAAATTTGCCACATAAATTATTTTTAAGGCCAAGAAGGACCAGTCAGCTTAGAAGTAGCCACCTATTTTGGCTGTGAAGTCTTTTGATGATCAGATTTCAATGTGGGCTAGGAGATCAACAACAAATGTCTTACAAGATAGGAAAACTAGGACAATCGTGAAAGAAAATATTTAAGTTTTTTATTAGTCCCATTATTTTGGTAGGTGTACCATATAATTAAAATACTCCTTTACTATATGGATCATACTTCAGATGTAATTTATTAGTTACCACCTTGGGCATGACTAAAGTTAAAGCTCCATTATCAACTATGCAATTATGAACTAGCTTGTCACCCACTATGAGAGTGAGATAGAATGGAGGAGGTTTTTAAATTCTATCAGATGGATCATGAATGGTAGGAGGGATAATTTCCATGACAACATGACTTTGAATTTGATTTTAAGGAGGGACACTAGCAGAGATAGTAAATAACTTATTTTGTAGGAGCTCTTTCTGACTAGGCATATGGAGAACATCCTAACTGAAAATGGATGCTTTAGCACTCTTAAATGAAACTATAATGCTTAAAGAATCCATACATACTTTATCTTATATTCTTGGAGGCAAGGAAGTTCTTGGATCTTGAAGAGTTCGAGTGCCTTGAACAATCCTTCCAACATTCTGATTTAGAAGATGTGTAGTGTTATTTGAAGTTGTTACACTTACAACCATTCTTTATTAATTTATATAAGGATTGAATGAGCCTGTATACACATTATTATCACCACATAAAGTCTTTTCCTTGGATCTAGTGTTTTCTACAACAAAGGTTCCTTGGTTAATCATAAAAGTATCCTCAACTAGAAAGTTGGTGAAGACCACTTGTCTGCGTCATCACTTCATCTTTGGCTGACAAGAGGGGAGTATCCTCTCCTTCAGAAAAAAATACCTACTCTTTACCTTCATTAGAATCCATAAATTGGTCTTATTTCCATTTCTTTTGTTTCACCAAATTGTTGTGCATAGGTATCATCTCCCTTACATTGGTAGTAGAGTTAAGATTATATGCATTGGAAGGCTTGTCGGGAATAGGTTGCCATTGGCCTCTTCCTCTTTAAATTTTTTTGCCATAGTCTTGTTTATGGAATTATCTACCTTATTAAGAACATATTTAGGCTTGGTATTGGAATTAAGAGTTTGATCCAAATCTGGAGTATGAATAGAATCATGAGATAATGGAGGCATAAACACTTTAGGTGGAAATCTTCTAGCTTGGAAGAGATTATTTTCATATGTCATGGAAAGATCATATTCTTTAGGAAGGGTGCAACCACCCATGTATTGAAGCATGATAGCAATTTCAGTGCCAATAGATCTCAAATAGGTTAGGAACACAAAGTTGAGAGATGGCCTCATAGTAGGAGGTAGTCTATTCCAAGGCTTTTGGAACCTCTTGTTAAAATCATGCATTATTTATTTGGATCCTATTTTTATCACATTAAGGTGATGTATGAGAGAGTCATAGTCACTCTCATTTCAAAATCTTGAGGACACCAACACTCCAAATTCATCCCATTATGTGATGCATCCAACTTCTAGAGTCCTATACCAATCAAGATCCTTCCCTCTAAGGGATATGGGAAGGACTCTAATGTAAATGCTTTCTTAAGTGATATTATGGAAGCTAAAACATCTAGAGACATCTCCAATGTGCTCACTAGGTGTAACATGACTCTCACCATTGAATATAGGCACAACATTTGTGGCACTAACAGGAATGGCATCATATGCTTGAAGGTGAACTAGATTTTTTGTATTGAAGATAGGAAAATCATGAGGTCTAGCCATTTTTTCTTAAATATCTTCAATTTATTCAACTTGTTCACTCTCTTTACTTCCCTCTCTATAAAAAACATCTTTATCTTCAAAGTGCAAATTAGGAGGATATTAAACTCCAAGTGGAAGTTTAGGTTGAAGGAGCAAGTCAATGGGATTGAGAAATCATCTAGATGATCTACTAAGAACCATGTGAGAGAAATTTTATAACAATAAAAGGGATTTGAAATGGATTTGCCTTTATGAAGTTTCCAAATGCTGAGTAGCACACCAATTTGTAGCTGATGCTATCAACACCAACATTAACCTTGATAAGTTGTCTTGAGGATAGGTGCCACCAAGTATCGGAGAAGTATTGTCACCAAATATTTCACCCTAGAAGAAGTTTTTATATCTTCTTCTATATTTATTCAATGTTGAAAATTTTTGAAGTATGTGGGTGTATCTATATTTTAAATGAGCCTCTAGGTTTAAGTGTTAACTCCCTAAATGTATCTTGAAATGCTCTTATTTATGCTAATTGATTACTTGTGGGGGAAAATGTTAGGGATTGAAAGAATTGAACCTAATAAAAAGTATGTGACACATCAAATGGTATTTTGTAAGACTTCATACCTATTTCACAAAGAGACAATGTCCATAACACTAGCCTAAGAGTCCTAGAATGCACTAGCATCAATGTTTCAATATGAAGGTACAATACATGAAAACTATCTAAGGTGAATGAAAATATAGCTCAATAGAAGTTACTAAAGTTTATTATAAACGTAAAATAGACTCATAAATTTAACAACACTTCACATGACGTGCTATTCTAAAATAACTTGCATCAAATATGGGGGGATTGAGAAAAGGCAAGGATATATAAATATCACTTAACTATTCACTATAGATCTCTTCACACATTTTGAAAAGATGATGTATGAACTTGAACAATATTGAATTTATTATGATAAGTAAAATTACAATGTCAAAACTAGTAAGGCTTCACCATATATGGGGTGGTATTAGATTATATAGGCCAAAATCACAGCTACTTGTAGAACATTAGAAAGAGGAGAAAATATTGAAATTCAAAGGTCACTAAAACACATGTCCAACTGATAGGAGGAGTTACACTTATATGAGGATGAATTAATAAATATACCATGTAATTTATAATGGAAAAAATTAATCTCAAAACTAAAAATTCTTGAAATGTGGCACAAAGCTCCCTTTACTAGGCACAAGAAATGGTCTTTCATCATGGATGATATCTCGAGCACTTAAAACTGAAGTAGAGAGAGTTGACACATATGTATTATCTAAGAGATGTTGAAACATACTATGATAGTCATAATATGTTCTCCTAACTACTATCTATCTTATATACACTTGTATTCACCATTTTTAGTCATTCATTGATTCCGTAGACTTCATTCTTTACATCTGGTAGTCACTATTCATCTTAGACCTCAACTAATCTTTTATGATGACATATGAGTTTGAAGAGATGGATTTTATATAAAATAATTTGATCCTACATAGTTTACCATATGGAGTTTCCCTACAAATTTTCTCATTTTATTTTAAACTATGTATGCAATAACACCTTGCTCTGATCATAAATGGCTCTTTGGTTCGATAATTATTTGTCAAAAACCAACTCAAACCAATCACATTGTTCCAACCTATATTTATTATCATTGTTCTCATTGATCCTTGCTATCAAATCCTAACTTTTTAACCTCCTACACACCATATTATCAAGATGTATGAAGGATTGTTGGCCTTCAATTTTCTGCCATGAAGATCCTTCGACATGTTGACTTTCACTGGCATTATTAGCTCAAGATGTACAAGTGAGTGATAGTTGTATATCTCATGGGGCTCAATTTATTTTTAGTTCATACACACCATTAGATCATTGGTATAATTGAACATTGATCATTCATCTATATTGGACCCACTATCTTATCAGTCAAGCTCGTACCATTGGATCTCTACCTATCAAGCTTGTACCATTGGATCTTTTCCAAACAATAACTGTTTTAGGGATTTTAACCTAGGGGCCTTTTGAAATATTTAAACCAAGTGAAAACTATTAGATCTAAGTGTTAGTATGCAAGCTAATATGTACCATTATATAGTGATCAAGTTTAAACCCTTTAAGGATCTTTTAAATATAAATGACTACTTTACAAAGATCAAAATTGATGCTTACATGAATGTTCTACTCTCTTTGAATATTCATAACTTGAGTTAGAGAACTCATGTGAGCATGAAATTTGTAGATTGTGTTCCTTACACAAATATCTCTATGGTGCTACAAAATTTTAGCTTATGAAGCTTTCTAAGTGAACTTTTTGAATGCACAAGTGATCTAGTCTATTCATTTCTCGATGGCATCCTAGTGATAGTCTGGTTCACTTAGGATTGTGCTTGAACTAAACTTAATATTTAAAAGCCAAAATGGACTTATTGAGGCTTGTGCAAACTATCTCTATGATTATGACTATTTGGGCACCATGAAAACCTATCACTTAATTCCCTTATGTACCATTCCCTTTGTGCTTCTTTAAGTCTATAGAGTGACTTAATTAGATGACATGCACTTTGTGGATGTTGTTCATAAATGAAGCCTTTTGGCTGGGTCATGTACACTTGTTCTTTGAGATCACCATTTAAGAATTCATTATTAACATTTATCTATTGAAGCTTCCATTCCTTTTATGATACGAGTGCATAAACAAATTTGATGGTCTTCATCCTAGTAGTGTATGCAAATTTCTCCTCATAATTAATTTCTTCTTGCTGAGCATACCCATTTGAAACAAGTCATGCTTTTTATTTGTCGATGGATCCATTTTATTTGTACTTTGTTTTGAAAATCCACTTACAGCTAATTAATTTCTTTCCTATGTGTAGATCAACCAGTTCACATGACCTAACTATACTAAGGGACTCATATTCAACATTCATGGCCTTCTTCCATTGAGGTTCACATAAAGCCTCTCGAGCTATCTCTGGTTTAGTGTTGACAACTACTAAACTCATTTGTTCGAGATTAACTTCATTTCTCACCTATTTTCTTGTCTGAACTCCTAATGAAGTATCTAGAATAGATTTCAAGTGTGAGTCCCTCATGGTGTTTTCTACCCATTTTGGATGTTGATTTTTTATTGATTTGATGAAGAATTATCTTCTAGGTTTCTAAGGTCAATGGAAAATTCTCCTTGCAGCTCACCTTCTTGGTGACAAGATTCTTGATGCTTATCATCTAATTATGGGAAGAGTTTATGAGAGGTGGTATGTTTTGACTATTTTTATGTCAATGAGTCAAATGAAGACTCATCAAAAACCATGTCTCAAAATTTTTAAATTTTTTGTGTCTTAGGATCTATGAGATGATATGATTTTGAGGTAGTACGCTACCCTAATAGAATGTATTAGATTGCCTTCAGTTTGATCTTCTTCCTCTTTTTAGCTGGGACATGCATATATGATGTAAAACCAAAAAATCTTAGATGGGAGATTGAAGGTTTATCACCATTCCATACATCTTCTAGTGTCTTATCTTGCAAGATATTTATAGGTTTGTATTGAGAAGATATATAGTTATTTGAACTGCTTCTTCCTAAAATGGTACCTTTAACTTCGTAGTGAAAAACATGCAAGGAGCCATCTCTATGATTAAATGATTACATCACTCTACAATTCCATTCTATTGGGCCATATAGGGAGTAGTCAAGTGTTGTTTGATGTTGCATTTCTTAAATAATGCCAAGAAATCCTTTTATGTGAATTCCCCCCTTGATTTGAGTAGAGGAGATAAAGAGGCCTCCTTGACAATTGAAATCATCAATGTACAATGGAAAGTACTTGAATCCTTAGAAAAAAGTAAGTAGGGGTTCATACAGATCAATATACACCACATCGAGATGATCCTTGGCATGAGAGGAACTCGGCTCAAAGAGAACCTTATATTATTTTACTACAAGGCATCCAAGGCATACAGATAAATAATGGGAAAGTTGAGGAAGTCCACATACCATGGACTTAGAGATGAGTTGGTATAAGGATCCAGTAGAAAGGTACCCATATCAATAATTCTAGAGAGTAGTAGATTATGCTGTAGAGGTAGAGAGGAACTACATCGGATGAAACTACATCTAGCAAAAACAAATGATCCTTCAAGAAAACCCTAACAATTACCTTACCTTACCATGAGAGGAGACATGATTTTACACCATTCTTGATCAGTAACTCCACCTTAACCTCATCATTCAAGAGTTGACTTATAAATAAGATACTTGTTGTCAAGCTAGGGACATATAGTACCTTTTTGAGAGTACAGGTTCTTGTCTTGAGAGGAATGGGGATAGTTCTAGTTCCTTCTATAACATACTCTTTATCATCTAGAATCTGAACCCCATCTCTAGTGGGTTGATTCATTAGCGGATCAAAGAGCTCCTTGCATCCTGCCATATACTTGTTGGTACCTGATTCAATCAACCAAACATTGATCATTGGTGATGAGGTTTGGGAGACAAGAACTACTTTCTTATATGCATTGCAATCTGATTTTACTGGAACCTCCTCTTTAGATGCATCATCCTATTATGGTTGGTGTTTTGCTACTACATGTCATTGATGCTTCCATCACTAAGGGTATTTTTTTGATTTATGTGAATCAATTCTACTAGATGTGCCCTCTTGACTGGATGTGCCTTGTGCCAAGGTATTATACTAGCAGTGAGCAATGTCATACATATTGGTGCGACAAATATGACACCATAATTTCACCTTCTCAGATTTATACGATTGTTGTGACTGTTTTAGTTTTCTTTTTTAGAACTTTGAATCATGTTTCATGGAAACAAGGGATTTATCCTCAAACTCATCCTACATTGACTAGATGGCTTCTTCTTGTTGAAACAACTTCACAAGTTCTTTAAAATACATTGTTTGCTTTGTAATGTTTAGTGTCATGACAAATGTGTGAAATTGAGAGGGGAGAGATCTCAATGTGATCAAAACCAAAAGATTGTCCTTGATCATTTCTTGAAGCACAACTAGTTCTGCTCGAAGTTCTACCACCCAATGTAAGAACTCCTCAACTTTCTCACAATATTTCATACTGAGAGTATGAAGCTTGGACTGGGGATGGAATATATTAGTTTGATTCTTTACCTCATAAATAGTGGACAAAATGTCCCAAGCCTCCTTCAATGTTGATGCATGCCGAATATAAGGTTGAACCTCATTGGTGACACTGTGTGTTATCAACATCAGGGCTTTGCCATTGGACTTGTCAAATTTTATTTGCTCATCAAATCTTAAAGGATGGGTCACTATACTCGTAATGATGCCCCATAATTCTTTGAATTGAAGAATCGTGAGTATCTTTATCTTTTATGTGACAAAATTTGGCCCTTTGAGAAGTTGGGCATTAGATAAGAGTAATTTTGGTGTAGACAATGTCCTTACTTATTTATACAAGATTTCACAAAGCTAACAAAATAATATTTTATTGCTTCAAAATTTTGTAAAAAATGTACCTTATTGAAAGCACCTTCTTTTCTCTTTTAGTAGGAGTAGCCTTCTTGGGAGCAATAATCGTGGGCCTTTTGCCCTTCTTCAGAGGGGCAACAATGGGAGCCTTTGCATCAAACTTTGAGAAGGCCTAGAATACATGCAACACGCAGTAACTCTCTACCATTTTGTGTGACCTTTCTCTCCAAACTGTCTTGAGGACCTTCTTTAGCCTATTCGCAAGCAGATCTGAAGTTGCCAATGCAGATAACAACTATAGGTTGATGCTCGTAAATGAGAGAAACTACAAATTCCAAATACAGATTCGTCTAACTGTTTGTTTCCACTCTCAATGGCCAAAACATTGCTCGCCAATGAGAGTCCAAGTAGCTGTAATTTCGGCCACCAATCTGACTATAGTGATGGTTAACAGGGTGCGATGGGCCAAGAATACTTGGAGGACCTCTCTCCTGAGACTGAAAATGTTTTCACTTTAGTCCGTGGCTGCTCTTCCAACAGATCATTTTGCAGAGACCACTAAGTCTACGCTCTGATCTTAACCTTCGTTGCCCACATCCAAGGCACCGATCGCTCTGATACCAGATAAAGAGCTCAAATGGCTTCGATGTTTATTCATTGATACAATAGGTGAATATATACATCACAAAACTAGTTATAAAAACTGTAACTATCTAACTGCTACTCAACCGTAACTCTTAACTAATAACTAATAGCTAACATAACAATGTAGTAGTTAAAAAACTATGCTAACAAATAAGGGTGTCAGATTTCATTGCTTTCGCATGGGAAATTCCGTCGTCGGTCTATCTCCGTAGAATATGCCTGTTGTTCCCTAACTTATTGGTAGTGTGGTATAACCTCCTTTTCGGCAGGGCATTATTGTTTTTTTTGGCTCCTCTGGACTCTATGGATGGATGGGTGGCTCTTGATCCTCCCTCAGTTGAGACTTCTTCTTAGAGTGTTTAACCACCTAATGATGATCTTCCACCTCCTCCTTATGATGCCGTGGTCTATGCTTGATTTGCAGATACTTGTTATGTAATTGCTTTGGTAATGTTTAGCTTACACATACTTTGCTGACATTTCTTTTTAATTTGTTTGGAACCAGCTTTGTTCCTTTGACAAGAAGTTTGAACCGTAAATTTCAACCAACGACTTTATTTTGTAACCTCATGTAGATTTTTTATTTATTTATTAGCTAACAATAGATCTAATGAAACGTTCCAGTAGTAAATTCCCATTAATAGACCCTGAAGGCTTGCATTTCAATTTTTATCGATGTGTGCGAAGCAAAATATTTCATGGAATTCCGGAAATAAGACAAATACCACACCAGCTTACAGAGCGTAGCTTAATAAGCTTATAATTCTTAAATATGTTTGGCACCAACCCAGCAATTTCGCAGAAAAAACCTTTCTTTGATTCAGTCTCTTAAAAAATAGTCAATAACGTCTGCAGTTATTCTCACAAATACTCTGAATAATTCGCGTGAATTTTACGCAAATTTCACAGTTAAGCCGTTTATCATGTGATTCACTATTTGAACGCCACCTGTAAAGAACAAAGTTAGCCCTCAGCCGCCTACTTCGCGACCAACGTTGCATACTTTTTCAAATGTGCTCAATTTTGAGATCCACAACCATGTCAGATATCATATCTCACAGCTTCTGTCTAATCAGAAATAGCGAACATTAGACAAGAAGACACATGTATCTGTGAAATTTAGTAATTTTCAAATGTTGCCTTCGAGGAATGAATCGTTATTCTGTTTAAGTCTTTAGTAATTTCACGGGTAACTCATTGTTCATGTGACTGGCTTGTTTATACTCACGCAACTAAATTGCATACAATTCAAACTTTAGAGTCCTTTTGTTGTTTAATGCTCCGTTGGTGTTCAACATTTTGTATAAAGAGAATACGGAATATGATTCCTCTTCTCGCCCATATTTATTCACTGCAACAGATTTGTGTTCCACCATTCCTCACTAAAAAATATTTTCTCACGTTCTTTGAGAAGGATTACAAACAGTTACCTGAATGCAACATGTCGCTGGAGGCGTTAGTAATGGCGGCAGTCGATTACACAACAGTTGATCGTAAAATATATGATACACAACGCTCTCAGTTGATGTCCGCTGAAGAAGAGCAGAGAATAGATAAATGTGTCGATGGACAACGTTTGCTCTCTTCCAATAATGAGGAGGCTTCTGATCATGATCAAAGAGGAATGCTTATGCCAGTGGAGAAATCAAGGGGAAAAAATTCTCGGCCGAAGGAAATAAAAGGAGATTCTATAATAAATAATCTTAATATTTCTGTTGATGATCCAGTTACGATGAACAAACGTCTTAGAGAATGGGCAAAAGCAGTTGCAGAGTTAGCTGTTAGAGAAAGCTGTAGCAGAGGATAGAACATATGAGACGGAGAGAGAAAAATTTACATAAATTGAAACTGTTACATGTAAGAGTAAGAGAGCTGACCGTAAGCAGCACGCACAAAGCTGCTCATGGTCGACAGTAAAATTCCTCGTCAAAACCTTGTCTATTTTGTCCACGTTTTAACCCTGCGACCTTATTGCCTTCTTTATTGAAACCTTGTCTGTTTCGACCTTATTGTCATGCAATGCGCTCACAAATTGCCAAAATTTGCTTGCCATTTTGTGCTCGGACAACCAGCAGCATTTGTTTTGGATTTATCCAGCAAATATGATAGTAAAACGCAGTACTATTTTCAAGCTGGTTTTATTGGTGAGAAATGAAGATGGGAAGACTTGCAGGGTTTTATATTGAATAAGATATATACCATTGGTTTGTATATTGTAATTACTTTACAATATGAATGCATGCACATAAAGGCGATTACCATTGTTCATTTATTGTTTCTGTGTCGTCATATAAGATGGTTTACTATTTTTAAGTTTGTATTGTTAAATGTTTGGCCGAGGGTTAAAAACTAAGTTATATTGGAGGATGCAACAATGAATAATACAAAAATATTAAAAGGAAGATTAAATTTATTAATTTTAGACATAAGCCATGAGAGTATTATTTTAAGCCTAAAAAGTTTCAAAGGGAATAAGTTCAATATTTCATGTTGAACTTTACTTTTATTACATTTACATTTTATTAGATTGAAAAGCGTTTTGCAATGGCAGTCATAGAAGGTGTTGTTAGGTTGTAAAATTTATGACTATATTCACTTTAATTTTGACTTTAAATTTTACATATATTTGACTATTTCTTACAATTCTTATTAATTTTTATTTGATAATTAAGTAAAAAATTCATAATATATTTTCCACACAATGGATAATTAATTCTATTAAGTTATCCAACCTAATCATATGCACTTCATTGTTCTTAGATTGATCATGAACATCATTATCTTATCATCACTAATTCATAGGGATCTTGGAGTTCTGTCTCTTGTTAATTAGATACCCTCAAGAAATATGATGACATGAAAAACATCTTATGGTAGCATCACAATAATCCCTTACAATCCATCATCTAAAACCTCATTCCTCAAATCAATCATCCCAATCCATATATTCACTTGCCCATCTATCCATTACATCGATTGTCTCGGCTAGACCTTGAGAAGTCGAGTGCATAAGTTATCATGTTAATTTATATGTGTACATAAATTGGTGGACATACATGAATTGTTTATTAGTTTTCACTCCCATTTTCTTCTCTTCTCTCTCTTATTTATACATTTCCTTCCATCTACCCATTCATTTTGTGGGTATTTCTATACCCTGAACATGTCTGGACATGATTTGCAAAGATCTATGTGCCTAGAAGGCTATAAGAGAAGTCAAAATGTCCTTCATGAAGCTTCTTTGGTTAGTTGAAATAAAAATGATTCCAATCAGAACATAGAATACCATTTTAATGACCATCCCAACCCTAACTCGTAGACTAGGTCTGGGATACCTACTGACAAAGTATAGGGAATATCAAAGACCGTGAAAAGCCATCTAGATTATAACAACATGAAATTTAGTGGTGGGAGTGGAGCCAATCCTCGAATGTAAATGATACCATTATTTTTTTAAACCTGGATGCAAAAATATCTACTAGGTATGATCAATATATTGGGAGAATCCATTATGTACACTATGAAGTAAATAGAATGTAAACAACTGCACACCCATTTAAAAACAACTAGAATACCTCCAACCCACAAGAACAAATTCATAATTTATTGAATAATATTTTAACACAAATAAATCTATCTACATTTATGAAACTCTACATATATCTACTCCCATAAAAAAGGTTCCAATAACAAGCACCAATTCTACTTTAGATGAACACATCTCTACCTTGGTGGATATCATTCACGATATAAAGATAACCAACTATTTATAAATAAAATAATGAAATACAACCCTACTAATCAGGGTAATTATTCCTCCATACCCATCATAACAATCGATTACTAGTTGCCATAATAACAAATCTACACACTTACTCATAACTATGTTTCTAACCAACACCTAGGGGATATTATTACTCAGGGAGTCCTTAACACAAATGCTTAAACCATCACTCCACCCAATCAACCTCTGAACCAAGTTCTAAATTATAAGTTTGTTCATATACACTCCTTCAAATAACTCAGAGTATAATAATTTTATATCCTACATTTCTCCAAGTTATGTGCCACCCATGCACATGCCTCATCTAAAAGAACCTAACATTTTCTAACATTGTTCCTCCATACTATTACATGTTCTTCAAGTCTACTGAGATAAAAAATATATTTTCATCTTATTCTCATGTATCTTAAATCAAGCACCCTTCATTCCTCTTAGAAGTTAGGAAATATTGCCTATTTAAACCCACCCCTTTAAGATTATTTGAACATGTCTTCAATAAAATTTGGTGCTAAGGGGACTTACATCAAATAACTTAACGAACCCTTCGATAAAAAAATAATAAAAGTTCTTATACCACGTCCCATACTTGAACATCTTAAATTTAAAGGGCAACAAGATCCCAATAAACATGTTAAATCACATTCCACTATTGTTACGGAACTCTTACCTTCAGATAGAGTTGTTTCAAAAGTATTTCTAAAAAATATAGAATAAATTTACTCAACTTGTAATATCACCTCCCTGAGGCTTCTATCCATTCCTTTGGACAAGTCATGGTATAATTCCTCAAAACCTTTGATATGAATAAGATCCTTAAAACTAAAACTCCTACACATTAAAAAACAAAATAATGAATCTATTGCCCATTTCATTACGATATGGAATTAAGTTCTATATTCATGTACCAATGCACCAAACATGGATCAAATAGATCTATGAAATCTCTTTCTTTACTCCCTTAAAAAGAAAATAATGTAAAATGTAAAAAATATCCCATATCAGTCTTACCAAGAAACACTTGAGAGTGCTTTGATAAGTGACCAAGTGGCCATTGATGGTAATACCAAGATATGTAGCCAACATGTGTATAGTCACCCCTAAAAAAATAATGTGGTATTTCAAACTGTGAACCAAAATAATGTTAACAATCAAGGTTCTAATGTTATTAGTATAAACTAAAATTGCACTACTAATTGTCTAACTGATAAAAATAATAAACAACCCATATAAGCAATAATCAATTCTAACCCATGAACACAAATAACAATGCAGGCATGAGAACCAAAATCATCTCCACATGGTTTATTTCAATCATCCTTCACCATGCAACATGCAAATATAAAATCCAAATAAAAACCAATTACAAAAAGTTGAACACTTCATGTAATTATAAAACCAACCTTTTTATGAATGGAATAACCGATAAAGGTTTGGTTGATAAGGACAAAATCAGAGACCTATGTCATAGGACCCCAAAGTCTATTTACTTTCTTAAAGGCTAATTAGACATTATAATAATTCTTTTTTGGAATACAATAAATTTATTTATAAATTATTTTAAGACTAAAAACAAATTCTTGTTGAGATGTTCCTAAGGAATGCAAATTCAAACCCTCAAGCTCTTTAAAATAGTCATGTGACACCCTAGAATAAATAATTGTAAATTTATCAAAACCCTTTCCCAAATCAATAGATGTGTGTTACCCAAAAATATACATATGTTAACCCATCAAACCATCCAATCTAATAAAACAAATCTCCCTTGGTTGGCATTATTGATGGTGAAGGATTTACTTATGGCTCATCCAACCATGATGTGGCTCCCCAATTGAGGCCTCTATG